>CM042446.1:5300000-5395000 GCA_023631565.1 Gymnocephalus cernua
TAGCAAATAGAGGATTTTAGAACAGTGAAGAATACATAGGCTAATGCTTCTTCAATCAGTGTTTTGACTTATCTGTGAAGTGACAGTAATAAGAGAAGCCAGTAGCAACAACCACAGAGTCAAGAGTCAACTTAATCAAACAGCAGTACAAGCCAGCATACATGCACCATACACACCCCACTCGCATGGTAACTGAGTAAGCAGAGCATTTAGAGGAAGTGTCCCACCTCTCTTAGAAAGTGACATCAGAGGTGAGCTTTCCGCACAGTGGCTACAGTCCCGGGCCACTGAACACTGTGTTGTTCCAGACCATGTTTAGGCTGTCTGCTTTAATAACATATTGCACACTACACTCATAATACCTGCCGTGCCCGTACTTTTTAGACCACTTGGAAAGTGACTTGTAATATAGCTTCATTTAATATCCCATTGTGAAATAATTGAATATGGAGGATCTTCAGTAGGGCTGCACGATATGACCTAAAATCAAAATCACGGTTAATTACACATTTTACCTCGATAACGAAAAATGAATGATAATGAAAAAATGTGATTCGATGACGGACACTGCGTTTTTTCAATTTGTTTGTATAAAGTTTTAAAAAACGTCTTTTGCATGATAAAAATGTAAATAGGCTATACAATCTATTTCTTAACTGTAAATGAACTTGTTAGTCCTTACTTTGAACCAACAAGTTGCATTGTATACCCCGTTTACACGTACATGGTTATTTTGAAAAACTGAGACATTTCCCTTCGTTTGTGCCCTTCCTTTACATGCAAACGGAGAATTCGCCTCTGAAAACGATTCTTTCTGAAAACTATTCTTTCTAAAAACTCCGGCCAGAGTGGAGATTTTGGACAACTTTGCACGTTTGCATGTAAACTGAGACCAACGGAGGTTTAGGCAGCCGACAAGAGGAAGAGGAAAGAAAAGATGAAGTGATTCGTTGCTATTTTTGGGATTCTGATTGGCTAACGTGGGCTTGAGCTTCTTGTTACACTGCCACCTACATGTTTGGCATGCTCTTGACGGCATATACAGTATACATGTGTTCGTGTAGACAAACACTTTTCTGAAAACTGACAGGTGTGCACGATGTTATTTTTGAAAACAGAGAGGGTGAAACGTCCGTTTATGAAAATAGCCGGCCACATAGACGTAGCCTGAAACTCCTCTTTTTTTGCTTGCAAGATGCATTTTCAACATTCACCTACCCTGTTAGCTGCTAGCTAGCTAGCTGTTGTCAGTCAGGCTTCGGTAATAATCATCATGCATCCTGTGTGTATTTGTAGCCTATATATGGATATATATGATATAGCCTATATCCATTTTGTGTGCGATCCATCTGGCGTTGGAGAGTAGTATTCTCTGCCGACAACAATCACGAGAGCGCCCGCTGGTCTGGAGGATGTCCTCCGGAGGACCGGTGATTTCTTCGCGGCACAACACCCACACGAACACCACCAGTTGCCCGAAATGCGTGATCTTGGAGCAGCTGCTTCATCTGCCTGTTGCCCCTCTGTCTGTCTGGTTCTTTCTAACTCCTGTGAGGCCAGTTCTTCGTCTGTATACTCGGGTTCGAATAAATAAGGACGACCATCAAAGTCAAAAGCCTCTTCCATATGTTCAATATCTTCGATATTCTCCATAGTTACGTTACTCCAAGCTTCTTCCCTTGTGAACACCTCCGCTCTTCACGCTACACTGTACCCTCCACCGACCTACACTGTTATTTATTTTGCTACAACTGAATTCACACGGGACTTCAGCACGAGACTGCTGCTAGCCGTCTGTTAGTTTTTTACTGAACAAGGCACAGGCATAATTCTGTAATTCTGCCCGTTTCTATGTAGTTACATAGTCAATAATATGTTCATAACCACTACAGTGCTCAATTACCTATTTTTGAGGGGAAATAAACCAAAAAAAAAATTGCCACAAAGGCATCACCGGTCCTCCAGAGGACATCCTCCAGACCAGCGGGCGCTCCCATGATTGTTGTCCACCGCGGCAAGCGAGGACGGCGGGCAGGAAGCAGAAGCACGGCCGCCGGTCGGAAACTACCACAACGATCCCCACAGAGAGCTAAGCTAAGTGGGAGCGGTGGGCATTAGCTGCAGCAGCTCCGTCTAGGTAGCTGCTATTGCGCTAACTGTTTTTGCTATAGACAGGACTCACATAGTTATATTTAGCAAGATTAACGTTAAAATTGGCCGCAGTTCTCCTTTAATGTCAAACACTTAACAGAATGTTAATCTGAGCCTATCAGTGGTAAAAAGAGCACTTTTGTGAAGGTAAATACAATAATGGACAATTGCCCTATTAACTTACATTGTAACTTGTTTTGCCGCTGCTGAATGCAATGATCTCACTTAATACTGGACCAATTTCAAAAATTGTTGTTGCCATCACTCACTTAGACACAAAAACATTGGAAAATAGGGTCCAGGTTGGAAAAAACAGTAGTTACCCTTTAAGTAATGATTTTGGCTCACCCACCTGGAATGTATATATTCCAAACGTACAGACCAGTCCAACTCCTGCAGCTTGTTACGGGACACCGAGTAACACTGAGTGAATGGGAAGCCTAATATCACCTTCTATTCTATCCTGTTCTCTAGTACAGTATAACTGCAGCCTTTAAAACCAGTAAAAGACAAAGATATTTCGATATCCAAAATCTAAGATGATATCTAGTCTCATATCACGATATCGATATAATATCGATATATTGCCCAGCCCTAGCTCGGAGGCACAGTTTAGAGCACACTAGATATCCCAGCAGCTGATCTGTGTCTGGTGTCAAACGTGGAGTGTAGCAGTGTGTGTAGGAATCAAAGCGGCAAATTGTTTAGTCACAGGTTGACCCCTTCAATCCTCACCAGCCTTTTTATAATCAAGCTAGAGAATGTTTTCTCTTGGTAGTTTGGCTGAGAAATGATTAAGGGTTAATGATTTATGAATAGTAAAGATCTTATCATTAACCCCATGCAACCTAGAGTGTTATTCAATGTTTGTCCAAGATCAGATCAGAGCTGCAAAGATGAATCGATTAATTGCCAACTACTAAATTAATCGCCGCCTGTCTTGATAACCGATTAATCTTTGATTCCAGCTTCTTAAATGTAAATGTTAACTAGTCTCTTCACTCCTCTACAGTAAACTGAAGATCTTTGAGTTGTGGACAAAACAAGACATTTGAGAACGTCCTCTTGGGCTTTGGGAAACACTGATCCACATTTTTCACCATTTTCATTGTATCGACCAAACAACTAATTGATTAATCGAGAAAAAATAACAGCGAAAATAATCAGCTAGGCCCAGGGGCGGGTCTTGAGGGGGGGGCCCAGGGTGGCAAACTCTGAAATATGATTGCCCCGCCAATCCTAGTGCTGTAATTTGATTTCAATTGAATCAGAGTACTGTCACTTTGCTGCTTGATCTGCCAATCACTGCCTTTCCATTGCCTTTCCTTTGTTGAAGTTTGAAGCAAGTTTATTGTAAATGTATTGCACTTTATTTTTATACAGTTCTGTGAAAAGAATCTTCCCAGCCCTTGTCACATGACCAATTAATGCTTCCATGATAACCGAAAATGCAGTGATTTTTGGGATTAGGTCTTCTGTGTTGTCATGTTATAGAGTGTGGTCTAGACCTACTGTCTGTAAAGTGTCTTGAGATAACTCCTGTTATGATTTGATACTATAAATAAAATTGAATTGAATTGAATGCAATGAATCACCCTGACAACTGCTATAGGAGTGTTGGTGTCCTGCCAAAGAGAAGCTTATGGAAAACCTCACACACACACCACTCATTTCTCTCTGTGTCTCTTTCACTCCCTTGAAGATTTACAGATTTTCGTGATACCACGCCCCCCCTCCCCCCCCCACCCTTTCAGACACACTAATCCTGGTCGCGGGCGCTGGACGGGAAATTGCCAACTGCGTCGGTCACTGCCCTGTGCTGCGCAGGGTGCAAGATAAGCTACTTTTTTCCCTCCTACAGTCTCTCTCTCTCCCTGTCAGTGGCAGCTCGCTCTACCTGGACTAGTAACGTACATAGACTGTAACATGTCAGCATGCGGTGATTAAGGTCATGCTGCACCCCGGCTTGGACACAGCGGTCTTGAGCGAGAGAGAAAAGGCGTTAACGTGGAATGCTATCACACTTTCCTTTCTCCCCTCATTGGACTAAGTTTGTGGACACTATTGAGTGTGTGCATCAATAAGTAAGTCTGATGTCCTGTGGGTACGGGACGATGTTATGTAGGATTTATGTATGTACGTTAGCATCAGTAGGTTAATTCACGAGGGTGCTATTAAAGACTTTCTAATATAGGAAGAAGTTCCACTCCCTCGCTACGTCCGGGTTCTGAGTTCCACTAGATGGCGCTCACAGGCCAGTGCAGAATGAATGGGACTCTATGGAGCTATACCCCTAAAAACCCACTTTTCTCAGGATATGATTTTTTTGTCTAGTAATTGGAATGTTGCATTTGAAAGGGGAGGCAAACAAAATACATACTGCTGGGTGTTAGATTTTTTTAAAGTCACTTTTTTGTTCTAAAAAGCCTTTTAAAATGTCAATGACGTCATACACATATACGGCCAGAGATACTGCTTTACGGCGAGCTCTGAGTCGCTTCCTGTTCTCTCTCGAGGCGTCGACAACACAGCTGACAGGTTAGACTCTCCCTGTCAATGCACGCGCTAGAAAGAGGTTTGCTGATGTTTTAACGACCACGCCGAAATATTCACTCTGACATTCTGGCTCCGCTTCGGATGCCGTCAAGCGGGATCTCCGATTGTAATCAGTCCTTCACTGACCAATCAGCATTCATTAGCAGAATGCTAGCGTGGTATGGGCAACGACTCAACCTGTAAGAAATCGAAAGGGCATAAGTACTCGTTCATTCACATATCACTTTCGACCTATAATCCATGTGGAAGTTGCAAAAACTACAATCAAATCTGAGATTTCTCAACGACAATCAGGCGAAAGCGACAAATTTAGCCGTCTAGCTCCATAGGGTCCCATTCATTTTGCACTGGACCGCGATCACCCCCAGTGGAACTCTGGTGGAACTGCAACCAAAGTCGTTACAATGGGGCTGAATGAGGAGTGGAACGGCTTTCCGTAGACCGGCTTTGGTGCTATTTTATGTGTGAGCTAATATTGTGCATCTGTTCACATGCGCTGCAAGAGTTATGTGTCTGTTTATTGAATGCGTTATTCAGTGCAAATATAACCGAAAATGTAGTTTAATCTCAGTAATGCTGGTATATTAGGTTATTGCTGTCGCTCCACTGTACGACTGGGGTAATGTTTACCCCCCCACCCCCAGTCTTTGCAGTGCAGATGGTATGTTGAAAAGTTTTCTGCTTCAGAAGGAAGGAAATAATTTATTTGTTTTTTATTCTTGCACCCGGTGCAGCACAGCACAAAACCTGACGCAAGTGTCTTTGCTAGTTTAACACCGACACAGTTGTCATTTTCCCATCCAGCGGCAACATCTTTAAATAGCAAAGAAATGTGCGCCCATGGGCCTGCTGGTGTTACAGGGAGGTGTGTTCAGGTGCATTCTGTGCGTATTTCTATCTTGAGGCAGCGGAAAGTGATCGCGCCATTGACCAACAAAAACCTGGTTTAAGTCAACGCAGCATTTCGTTGTTATTTTAACAGCAAATTAGTAGTGTGCATGGACCCTTTTTTCCGCTTGCAAACTAGTAAAAGTGGATTCATACACACACCAGCCCCAGGCGCTTCACGCCGTGCGTTTATATCGTTAAAATAGGGCCCAAGGAATTTACCAGCAACTTCTCTGATAGAGCCGCATGATTCATTGTTTTTTTCTGAATAAGTTGAACTGTAGTTTACATCAGTAGAAGTGTCCTAACAAGCTCTAAACCATAGTTTAAGTCAGCAGCCATTGCTTTTACTGGCTTTAATGACACCTGTTTCCAGTAAATTTACTGACTTCATATAATTTTTGTTCAATTTGTGAGTTAGCAAATCAAAATCAACATATTTGTTTTTAACTCCTACATGTCGATATCAGTATAGGCCTTATAAAAACGCTGTATTTGTCGGGCTGTAGAAGAAATATGGCTTTATAACTTTTTGAATGTAAAATATGGATGGCTGCACCTTTTTGCTGTTCCTGAAAGACCAACAGAGAGGCTGTCACCCACAAATGCACATGACTAATCCACACATGCAATCACACACCCAAGCATGTGCTACACACGACACAATAGAAACTGCCTCTTCCATGGATTTCCTTCCTTTGTTGAATCCACATTATTTCCGAGTGGCCACACCAAATTTGTGAACAGGAGGTGGAAAACAGGAGCTCAGCTCAAACTACGGCACCTCACTCCGGTCAAAAAACCACTTGAGTTTATGACTTTCTAATCCCTGGGATCCAAATCCATCCCACTGGAAGACCCAGGCTAATTAAAAGGTTCTGTTCCTGTGGTCATGTGGGGGCCCATTGTAGAAATAGAAGCTGAAGGAGCAGAAGGAATAATCTCCTGTAGCTTAGTATTCAAATGGCTGTGGCGGGTCTCATCTTGTGTTAAATCATATCAGTTGGTAGACTGGGTGGCGTGGATCACCCAGCTAACTGCAGCTGGCACAGATGACATACTGTATACGAAACAAACACACACACACTCAGATGATGTGGGGTTAAATATGGAAACTAGGGCAGAGTTTCTGACCAGCATGGCTTTGTGGTCGAGGCAGTAGGCAGCAGTCTTCCTGCGACACACCCTGGTCTCAGCGCTGGGGGCTGATTTAGACTGCTGATACACTGGCTGGCAGGCGCGTAATGAGTACGCTCACGTATAGTTTATTTATATTCCTGCCTCAGAAACCACCTATTGTTCACTACCTGATTGACAGTTGACATGATTTTCATATGTAATGAGGGTTTCATTGGTTATTGACTTTGCCTTGACGTACATAGAGCAAAACTAGTTTTTTCGTGTTTGTTTATGCAAGAAGGAGAAGGACTTCTACAGTTTCCCCTCTGCCAATATAGCCTACACCATTCAGGAAATTTGGTTACAAAATAATGATGAGATGGTGTGCTGTGTATGGCAAACATGTTTACACTATGCTTGTAAAATATGTTGGATGAGGTCAGGGCTCTGTGCAGGCCAGTGGAAGTATCTCTTTATGGATCTGGCTCTGTGCATTGTGGCATTGTCATGTTGAATCAGAGAAGGGCCTTCCTCAAGCACACTGTTGTCCAAAATATGATGGTATGATGTAGCCTAATTTCATGAAACTCAAACTAAGGGTCCTTGCAAAAACCATACAAGACAGCCATTGACCTAGTGATGGGCATTCCGGCTCTTTTTCGTGAGCCGGCTCTTTTGACTCACAAACGTCTCTTTAAAAAATTTAATGTTTTGATTATGATAGGTGTGAAAAACAATTCTAATTAAATTATTGAATGAAATCATACTCCCAATGTCTCACAATTTCTTTAAAAATGCATTGATTTGTTATGAAAAAAGATACTATTAAACATTTGCATTTAAATTACAACTTTTTAATGTATAGAAACAACATTCAAAACAAATACAATCTGAATCTGAACAACATAATAGAATCCATATTAAAGAAAAATAAATAACCGAAAGGATTAAACTGGTCCCTCTTTTTCTCTCTTCTTTATTGGGATGTTATAACCAGCATGAACTGTCTCACTAGTTATGTTTTGTATAACTAACATGAACACACACACAATGCTGATCATATTTTTATTTTATGAGAGATTTGCATTCAGAAATGCGAGCTGCCTCACTTTGGAGGGGCTGATGCGGTTTCTTCTCTCAGTAATAATTTGTCCTGTTTTCGAGAAGACCCTCTCAGAGGGAACGGATGTGGCCACTCTGTCATGACTTTAGTAAAAAAATGTGTGTGTGTGTGTGTGTGTGTGTGTGTGTGTGTGTGTGTGTGTGTGTGTGTGTGTGTGTGTGTGTTCGTGTGTGTGTGTGTGTGTGTGTGTGTGTGTGTGTGTGTGTGTGTGTGTGTGTGTGTGTGTGTGTGTGTGTGATGGCTCGGCCCCTCCCTCATGCCGTATAATTGGTTGACACCTTGTGTATGATTGACAGGAACCGAATGTGAGGCTGATCAGACAGTCGAAACTAATGTGTGCCTATATAATTATTTTTTTGTTCTTTGAATTAATCAATTCACTTATTTCATTATTACATAATGATTTAATTTCTATAGGCTATATTTTAAAAAATAGAGTCGGCTCTTTGGATAAGCGAGCCAGTTCCCGTCGTTCACCTACAAGAGCCGGCTCTTAGAGCCGACTCCTTCGCCAACGACCCATCACTACATTGACCACTGAGCACACATAATGTAGTGTTCTCTTGTGGTAATGAATAGATAATCCAGCAGATGGAGCTGTGGAGTTATATTTGATTTTGGGCTGCATTCAGTGCTTGAAGTGGGAAAAAAAAGTGCCGGTACTCTCTTGCATTGGAAGATCATTATGACATTTGAGATTTCTATAGTGAAAAACAAAACTTGGAGATATTGCTGGTACAACAACAACAATTTATTGTCATTTATTAGCAATATAAATGTATGGATTCATTTAAACAAGTTTATATAACTTTAGTGCATAAGCTATTAAAAATTATGTTTTTTATTTTAAATGTGGCACAGTTAATCCTTATTAACTATCTATGGATGGCCTAAGTAACTAATTTACATATAGGCTAGTATCAATATTGTTTATTTTTTTCGACAAATAATCTGATTTATATTTGCTTATATGTTGGATTCATGTTAAGAGATTTAAATTATCAAAAAACTATTCATTTTAACAATAATTTGCTCAAACAGATGCAAAACAAACACTCACTCTCTCTCTGTGTGTGTGTGTGTGTGTGTGTGTGTGACAGAGACAGGGGGAACAGGGTTTATGCCAGACAGCTTCAGTCCCCTCTCTGTCTGGGCAGCAAGTGACGGGATGCTGCTACATCATGTTTTGCAGCCCAGTTTGTTATCATTAAAACGAGCCAGCTGTTCGTGGAGCAAAAATACATCATTTGGTTCTTTGACCAACAGTCAGGTCATCCGTGTTTCGTTACTCACGTTATTGTTGACGTCGGTGTCATTGACTAAGGTAACGTTAAGGTTCGTAGCGGCAGACTCCTCATTAACGCCAGCTGTTCTGGTCACATCAATGCTAACGTTAGCTTGAACGTTAGCTTGAAGCTCACGAACCGTATACCTCCAGATGTTTCTGGTTGGACTTGGACCTCTGTTGACGTGTCTGGCTCTGGCACACGTGTTCTTTTAGTACCTTTCTGAAGCCAGGCGGCTAACATAACGACTTACAAACTCGACACTTATTTTTAGTTTCTAGGTTTTCAGCAGTGAAAAATCTGTTACGGTCAGGCTGACGCTGACAGCTTTTTCAAACTAGCGTCCGTGGAGAAGCTAACTTCTGATAGGGTGGGCGGACTGCTTGCCTTTACGTGATTCGTCAAGATCTAAAATGTAAACACGTAGTGCCCTCTGGGTAGTGTAGTTTATGTAACGTTAGGGTCATCTCTCTGACACTGACGCTTTCTCTGTCAGTGGTAGAGTACCGGCTGCATGCGAGAAGTAGCGGTACGCAAGAAAAAGTGCAGGTACGCTTAAGAGTAAAATGTAGAAGTGCCGGTACTGCGTACCGGTGAGTACCGGCCCACTTCGAGCACTGGCTGCATTTGTTTGAGGAAGCTGTCTGATCTCAGAAAAAACAACACACAACAAGTCTGTAATATTTGATTGCTGTGATTGTAGTGTTAATGAATGTTTGTGGCAATGAACCCTGCCATCAGATAAGTTTAGGTTGATGATATACTGTTATGTTGGCTGCAGTTAAGGGAAGAAGGGTTTATTTATGTGTTGTTGATATGAGCGTGGTTGGCAGGGCAGCCAGGTAGGAAGGAAACTGTAATTACTCAAAGGTCTCAGGCCGCTTTGCAGCAAGCAACATTTTACATTACCTTTGAGAAAGACCTTGAACCCTAACCTGCGGTTTCAACAATGAAAGAAAAGGAAGTTTGACGGAGAGGGAAGACATGCTTGGTATGGGGCAGAGATGTGAAGTGTGCTGTAGACGATTGAGGAGAATTTTACAGATGGAAATGAGACGGCTAGACACAGTGAGCAGAGGGAGGCTGGCTGCTGCTGGCACCGAAGATAATCTGGCATTATCTTGGGAAGATGACACAACATGACTCGGCAGATTCCCCTGGTGGCCATTGGTCAGCTGGACTCCCAGATGAGCTGATGACTGCTTGGATCTGTGTCTGAGGCCGTGATTAGATACTTTGTGCTTCTGTGGTGTACCAAGTCATGCCTTTCTTTCATGCAGCAGATGAAACTGTGCCCCCTTGTAGTAGAAAGTTGCATTACATGTAGGTCATTATCAGTGATATAAAAAGCTTTCTTTTGACTAGATCAGGGGTGGCGAACGCATGCAGCTCTTTGCCTGCTTCTGTGAGGCTCTTACTGAGCGGCTGGGTTAAAAAAAATAAAAGGAAAAGAATAATTATATATATATAATTATTCTTTTCCTACACAAGCCTAAGCTGAACAACCATGATCTCCGATCCCTCAGGCGGCACTGCATCAAGAATCGTCATTCATCTATATGCGAAATCACCACATGGGCTCAGGACTACTTTGGCAAACCTTTGTCAACGCTGAACATATGAGGTAGCCAGTCTAGCCACCAGGTAAGTAAACATAGTACCATGGCTTCTCCAAAACATCCAATAATTCAAGTCACTAAGAAGAACATTTAAACATTTAACTTAAAATGTACCCGTCTTAGCCGAGTAGTTTAATGTATGTAGGCCTACAGGTATGTGAGGTAGCAGTCTAGTAAGCAGAAAATAAAAATAAACCATGGCCGTAAATTAGCGTGGAATGTACAATGGTCAGCATTTAACAGTCAACTACCAGCAGTTACCTGGATACAAATCACCTCATTTCTGCACCAGTCCGTGTTAACACCATGGATGTATTAAGAGAGCGTTAACACAGCCCACTGGCGACAGAGCATCTCTAGCTCGGAGGGCTAGCAGGCCTGGTAGCGGGACAGTCCGGTACACTGCTGTTCATCCATGTTTCCACAAAGACAAAACACAGCAGTCTCTGAACTCGTGTTGGGACTTTCGTTTAAGTTGGATGTAGCTAGTCCAGTTTGTTGTCGGACACTTGGAAGCAGGATTGATGGGACAGGTGGCCAGCTAGCGTTAGCTTCCCCTAGCAGCGTTGAGCGACACCGCTTGTTGAGATTCTGGTCTCCGTGCAGGCGAAGCTCACGTAGTGTGTCTAGTCCCTGCATATTCTCCGATCTGTACCAATATATCTGTCAGTACCCGATCCGTGCTGACAGTATCCAGGTGGTACACATGTGCGGTATTTTGAACCATAGACAGGTTGACCTGACTCTGTAAACAGGAAGAGGTCGTACGGGTAACTTGCTCGCTCTACAGCAACACTAGCGGCTGGCTGACCAAATCGCTCTTCCTGTAACGCGAACGGGGGTAAACACCAGTAAACACGGGGGATTTGAATGGGACTCATGTATCGATACTCGCGGCTTAAAAATCGATACTTTCTTGGGAAAAAAAATATTGATTTATATCGCAGAATCGATAAAATTGCCCAGCCCTAGTCAGAAGACTGCACAATTAAGCGAGAGCTGCTTGACATTGTGCCGTTAAAAGACAGGACCCATGGCATCTACCTGAAAGAGACACTCATGACTGTTGCTGAGAAGGCAAATTTGCAGTTGTCAAAATTGAAAGCAATAGCCACAGACGGTGCGCCAGCTATGTTAGGAGCTGCAAATGGCCTTGTTGGGCTGTGTAAAGCTGACGACCGTTTCCCGGATTTTACTGCATCATCCATCAAGAGCATCTGGTGTCTAAGAAGCTGAACTTGGACCATGTCATGAAAACAGTGCTAGAAATTGTGAATTTTATTTGCACTCATGCTCTCAATCACAGACACTTCAAAAACCTCATAGCTGAACTTGATGAAGATCTTCCCAGTGATCTGCTTTTCCACTGCACTGTGAGATGGCTTTCAAGAGGTAACATGCTTTCCTGCTTTTTTTAAATATTGAAGCCAGTGAAGCTGTTTCTGGGAGAGAAGAAGGAATATCCTCAGCTACATGACCCCCAGTGGATTTCAGATTTGGGGTTTCTGGTCGACATGCTGCATCATCTGAACAAACTGAATGTAGATCTGGAAGGAAAGTTAAAAATGCTGCCTGACCTGGTGCAAAGTGTTTTTACATTTGTCAAAAAGCTCAAGCTATTCCAGACCCATCTTCAAAAGAGAGAGCTGACACATTTCCCCTCCTTGTTGAAGGCAAGTGGAGGAGCAGCTGAGGTTTTAGAAAGGAGCACTGCATGCTATGCAACACTGGTTGGAAATCTGCAGCAGAGTTTTGAAGACAGATTTTGCAACCTGAGGGAACAACGGCCACAGATCACCTTCCTCGTTAACCCTTTCACTGCTGAAGCCCCTTTAGTGACAAATGAAGCAGCGTCCCAGTTGGAGATGATTGAACTTTGTGAGGATGACCCACAGAGTTCTGGAAAACAGTGCCCACAGACAGATATCCCAATGTTAAACAGGCTGCACTGAAGCTAATGTCAATGTTTTCAGTAACTTATGTCTGTGAATCAGTGTTTTCTACACTGAAACAAGTAAAGGCAAAACATCGTTCTGTTCTTACCGACACACACGTGAAAGAGTTGCTTCGAGCAGCCACAATTGAGTACAAGCCAGACCTGAAAAGGCTTGTGGATAACAAGATAACAATAGAGTGACAAGTTTCCCACTGAGTCAGTGTAGGTAAGAAAGAAACCTATAAAACTGTTCTACTTTGTATTATGGATGTAAATGGACTGTATTTACATAACGCTTTTCTAGTCTTAACGACTACTCAAAGCGCTTTTACATAGTACAGAAACCATCCACACACTGTGGCTGTGGCTGCCGTACAAGGTGCCTGCTCAACAGATAAACATTCACACACATGCTGCGCATCGGAGTGTAAATGTGTGTGAATGTTTATCTCGGGGCAACACGGGGTTCAGTGTCTTGCCCAAGGACACTTCGACATGGGAATGGGCATGTGTTGTGTGGGCGTGCATGTGTTGTGTGGCTCTTTGCTATGGTGCATTTTTTTTGTGGCTCTTTATGCTGGACTGGTTAGCCACCCCTGGTCTAGATGCCTACAAGAGAGGTCAGAGGTCATACTGTAGGCCAGTGATTGGCAACTGGTGGCCGTAGCCTAAAGTTGAGGCCTTGCAGCTGGTTCAGTGTGTTGCTCACAGACACTTCAGCAGGATGGGTGGTTGCCATCACAGGGTTTGGATCCAGGTCCTGTGGTCTTATTAGTGCTCCAGCTGCAAGTTTGATGCCACCCAGGGACACAAACCTGCGGCCCAGTTCAGTCACATCAGTCATCACATTTCCCCTCAAAAGCAAATCGATTTAGTCATTTTGTTTATTGTACTTCAGAGTTAAAGACTTCCTGGGCACTCTGCTGCAATAAGCTGTCATTGGGTAGGGCTTGCATTAAATTTATTTTGCCTTCTCACTTCCTTTGACCACTTCTCCCCATTTCCATTTCTCCATTTCCATTTCTTCCTCCTTCGCTCAGCTTTACCTCCACTTCTTTCACCTTTATCTCTCCATTTCAGCTTCAGTCTCCATCTCCTTCGCTCCCTTACCAGTTTGCCAAAGTCGGGTAAACACTTTTGTATTTCGAAAATGTCAACTTTTCAGGAATTGAAAAAATAGCCATGTGTTTTTGTTTTTTTTAACGGGCAACCATTTTTGTGACTACAATTCAGCATATAGTTTTATAATGATTAAAAAAAAGTATGTCTTATGGGGACTATACCACGTCGTTTAAATAGCAAATGCACCTGAGCCCATCTGTGCACCCATGGGCGTGCTGGTCTTACAGGGAGGTGTGTTCAGGTGCATTCTTGGCGTATTGCTATCTTGAGGTAGCGGAAAGTGATCGCGCCATTGACCAACAAAAACCTGGTCTTAAGTCAATAAATCAGCATTTGATTGTTATTTTAACAGGTCATTAGTAAAATGTGCCTAGACTCGTGCACAGCGTACACACACACTATGCTTGTTACACACACAGGGACGCGCAGCAGCACACAAACATGCAAAAGTTTATAGGACCGCGTGATTCATCGTTTTTTTCTGAATAAGTTTAACTGTAGTTTACATCAGTAGAAGTGTCCTAACAAGCTCTAAATCATAAGTTTAAGTTTCTTCTCCGCCTATTAACCTCCATCATAATACCAATGCTCCAAGGTCCAAACGTGCCTGGCTTTTAAAGGGAATGGGAGATGACACTGATTGGTTTATTGCATGTTACGCCAAAAACACACCTATGAATTAATGAAGACACAGTGAATTTGGACACGCCCTGAATGCACCTGCACCAGGCGGTTCACGACGTGTGCTTAGATCGTTAAAATAGGGCCCGATATATGAGAGGTTATAAAGGAATTATTGACCATATTTCTAGGTTTTTCTGGGTATTTTCTTGATGTTGCTATTTTAATAAGTGCAGTGGCAGGGAAGTAATACCCACTGATTTTGGTGTGTTGTTTATGGGGTTTGGGGGACAGGAGCATTGTTCTAGAGCCCCTGCGCAGGACTGTTTTCATCATCCCGCTCCCGCTGAATTTCTGACCATTACCGCCCACACCCACAACGTGTGTGTAACACTCCCGCCCGCTCACGCAATATTTATGTTCACTCCCGCCCGCACCCGCAAAACTCTGAGAATTTATGCCCGCACGATAATAGAGATGCATTAATTTTGTGTCTTCTCCCGTCCCACATGAGAAAACACGTTATTTTGTAGGCTAATAGGGAGAAGATGCAGTGAGAGGGGAGGAAGGAGCAGAGGATGACGGACGGAGCCTCGGAGCTCCCCCGTCCTGGGAGGCTCAGTCACGCTGTTGGTGTCTGCTCATAGATATACAGTATATACTCAGTCAGTATGTAAGGGATAATGTAGAGCGAGGCGGTTGTTATAGCGAATCCAACCCCGACAAGGTGATCAGGACCCCGACACGAAGCGTGAATCTTGAATCAGCCGTATATAAAGATGTAGAGATCATAGACCGTATATAAAGATTTAGAGATCATAGACCGTATATAAAGATGTAGAGATCATAGACCGTATATAAAGATGTAGAGATCATAGACCGTATATAAAGATGTAGAGATCATAGACTGTATATAAAGATGTAGAGATCATAGACCGTATATAAAGATGTAGAGATCATAGACCGTATATATAGATGTAGAGATCATAGACCGTATATAAAGATGTAGAGATCATAGACCGTATATAAAGATGTAGAGATCATAGACCGTATATAAAGATGTAGAGATCATAGACCGTATATAAAGATGTAGAGATCATAGACCGTATATAAAGATGTAGAGATCATAGACCGTATATAAAGATGTAGAGATCATAGACTGTATATAAAGATGTAGAGATCATAGACCGTATATAAAGATGTAGAGATCATAGACCGTATATATAGATGTAGAGATCATAGACCGTATATAAAGATGTAGAGATCATAGACCGTATATAAAGATGTAGAGATCATAGACCGTATATAAAGATGTAGAGATCATAGACCGTATATAAAGATGTAGAGATCATAGACCGTATATAAAGATGTAGAGATCATAGACCGTATATAAAGATGTAGAGATCATAGACCGTATATAAAGATGTAGAGATCATAGACCGTATATAAAGATGTAGAGATCATAGACTGTATATAAAGATGTAGCGATAGCGCTCACCAGATCTGCTGTCATTGCTTGAATTGGAGGACAGAAGTTGCTCCACGTTTTGCCATCGCTGATAAATTATCCGGACTTCTTTCAGCGATTGATAGCTGTCTTCAAGAGTGAACAGAACTGCGTCCATGGCAACGCTCTGCTTTTGCATGGCAACGGTGTGTTAAACTTAGCAACGGTCTGTTATGAAGAAATTACAGACCGCATTCTACATTAGAATTCAACCAAGCCATGTAATAAATATGTATATCTCTGGTGTCTGCTGGCGTGGGGGGGGGGTTCCAGGCTACATCTCGATCCCGGCGGGACCCAATCCTAACGCAGTCCTCTACATTGTTCTTGGACATGTAGTCGTATCATTAGGGCGATCTACGGTAGGGCTGTTGGAACAAATTCCGAAAGTCAAATATAATTTGAGTAGTAAAAAAAATCAATACTATTCAAATGCAGAAATAACTATTTGAATGTGATTTTTTCTATAAATAGGTTGGCTAACGTTAGCTAATCTCCCTCTTCTCATGTCTGATGAACCACAAGTTACGGGAATGAGAAACAACTCATTGTGAGCTAACGTCACGTACCAAGTAACGTTAGTACAGCGCAGTGACAGGCTGCGGCTGGAAATCAGAAGAAGGATGGGAAATTGTTTTAACATGACTTTAAATCAACATCCACCGAGCCAAAATGCTTATGTTATCAATAGTTAACTCATTCTTGTTTCCTAACTGCGTCGCAAGTTATTGTAACGTTAGCTTAGCTGGGAGCTTCATGGAGAAAGCTAAAGTTAATGTTAGCTGCCCTACAGCTATTGATACTTAGTTTATGACAAATCGTTTCGGCTGTGCTTTCTAACATGATGTCATTGTGCTAACCGAGCAACATTAGTCTTTACAACTGAGCCGCTTCACTACACTTGTTAGATAATGTTTCATTCCAGAGTTGTCTGTTGATTTGTGTTTGTCGCTGTGTGCTCGTGGTGGAAAATAATGGAAACAGAGAGTGGCGGGCCAGAAATGCAATGCGCCATGACGTAGGTCCCCTTCAAGGCCAGGCTGATGTTGGAAGTCCCTCTAGTGGACAGAATGTGTAACAACAACCACATGCTTACAGTGGCATTGACAATGCATAAGCCTGAGTAGTGTAGTACATATTTATAACAGGCTGGATATGAGCATTAAATATTCAAATATTACTCGAATATTAAAGAAGATAACAAATGGAATTCAAATGGTATTATAGAGGACTGACAGCTCTAATCTACGGCACTCGGGGGGAGGTCTGCATGTCTCATTAAGCTGTTAAAGTAAATCATGTGATAAGTCGTTCCCTATTTTCTTCTCTCCTTTTGTGACTTATTTAAGTTTTTATTTATTTATTTATTTTTTTAAGAGCTGGACAGCATCATTCAACAGGCGATAACATGTTCACTGTTCTCTCGTTTGATTCCTCTGTCTGTGTTTGTGTGCAGCCATGGCGGAGTTAGACCTGAGTCTGAGTGACGCACTGACGGACAGCGTTGAACAGCCGGGCCCGGAGAGCCTGGTGGAAAGGGACTTTGTGGCTCAGCTGGAAGCGGAGACCTTCGTCGATCAGGTCGGGGAGACGGTGGGAAAGACAGACTACATCCCCCTGCTGGACAATGACAACACCAGAGCAGGTGAGACTGATCTGTCGGAGCCCAGTGGAGTAATGTAGAAATGATTCATCATGGCTACAAGCACAGTAAGAGGGCGAGGATGCTAGACCAACGCTGACTCCGCTAGATAATACCAATTCAACAATGAGAAAGATATGCGATATGCAATAACATTGTTAAATATCGCGATATTACTTACGATAAATAACCAGGTATTAAAGTGTACTCAGTTTCTGCTGCTTTCAGTATTCTGCTAAAATTCAACAAATTGCTTTTTGAATACATTTTTTTTTAAACAAGAAAAAAAACATAATTTCCATTTTATTGAACATCGACTAGAACATAAAAGGCCCCAATAAAAAAAGAATGACAGCTACGGCTGGGCAATATATCAATATTATATCGGCATCAATATATGAGACTAGATATTGTCTAAAAGTTTGGATATGGTAATATTGTGATATGACACAGTATCGTCTTTTCCTGGATTTACAGGCTGCATTTCAACAAAGTGATGTAATTTTCTGAACTTACCAGAATGTTCTAGCTGTTTTATTATTTGCCTTTACCCACTTAGTCATAGCCACATTACTGATGATTTTTATCAAAACTCTCATTCCGTAAATATTTTGTGAAAGCACCAATAGTCAACCGTACAATATCGCTGCAATATCGACATTGATGTATTTGGTCAAAAATATTGTGATTTGATTTTTTTCCATATCGCCCAGCTCTAATGACAGCTACATTTTACAGTGTCGTTTTCTTCTGATATATCCTTTTCAACTTAGACAAAAAATTGTTGAGTGTCTGTCGCGATATGTAGCAGCCTCTCACCATGTGTTTATTGCGCAGGTTGAATTTGCAATGACGATTTAAACAAAAAAAAAGATATATTGTGCAGCCCTAGTTGAGAGGATTGGGTTCTTCTATTACCACCGTTGAAGAGAAGCACACTTTGTATTAATACAGTCAGCAGTTAATTGGATTGGCAAAATACAGGAATTTCTATTACAGTATACCAGAGAAAGAGACAATAAACTTGCTGTCTCCTCTCCTAACCAATCATGTCCTTAGCCCTCTCCTATGTGTGGACTTATGATAGTACAGCTGCGTTCAGACCAAAAAAAGCAATCCGGGCGATTTGCTGCAGCGTTGTGCGGCGGTGTGGGCGTGTCACTTAAATGACCCATTCGTATGACGTCCTCCGTCAGATCATTTAAAGATCTCAACGTTTCCAACCACACTTGAAGGCAGCTTCTTTTCGTGGAGTGGGGATGGCTGATGAGATCACAGAGTTTACGGAGTCCACAAGACTGTGGCCTCATCAGAAACATGTGGTCAAGTGACCTACTGATATGGAGTCCATCCTCCCAAATGTACAAATGACTTGCATGCTAGATAATGTTTTCAGTTTCTCTGCAGAGTAAACTCAGCATCTTTTGTTTCCATTCAATTCAATTGTATTTATAGTATCAAATCATATCTCAATACACTTTACAGATAGATTAGGTCTAGAGCACACTTTATAATTTACAAAGACCCAACAATTTCCCACAAGCAAGCATTTGGTGCAACAGCAGTGGCGAGGAAAAACTTCCTTTTAGGAAGAAACCTTGGCCAGACCAGGCTCTTTAATGGTGGCATCTGTCACTGCCGGTTTGGACACAGACACTGATACAGATATAGAGAAATATGATTGATAATAATTTTAGCAGTAAGAATGATGAACAGTGGCCGTTATAGTAACAATAATGACAGTGGAACTATGACTAGAAATAATAGTAGATATATAATAATTAAACGGTTAAAAATTTTAATCGTGGTAATACGCAAAATCCAATAATTAATTAAAAAGTAGTGCATAGCGCAATTTTATTTTAAATGTTCTGCCATATGAACTAAAGTGCCATAACATTTGTTCTGCAAACACTTAACATCAGCATTTTGTTCATGCAGTAGCAGTTAAATAAAATATTTAGTGTAAATCTCAACTTAAACAATGTAATCAAAGCAAATACAAAATGAAAGCTTACTGCCACTGCCAGGGCATTCATGTTATCATTAATAGGACACATTCATGTTATCATTAATAGGACACATTCATGTTATCATTAATAGGACACATTCATGTTATCATTAATAGGACACATTCATGTTATCATTAATAGGACACATTCCACTGCTGTGAAACTTCAATAAAGTCTCCTGTGCACGTTTCAGCATAATGTCTCTCCTCTGTTTTCATTACAGTCAGAGCATGTGAATGGAGCGCCCACTGTTCATCAATATAATGCACTGTAACTCTGAGACCTGTAATTATGGTTACCCAGTGATGTCCAGTAGTCCCCAGTGAAAGCAACAGCAGGTTGCACGTTGTAAAGCTGTCGCTTTTGCAGTCCTTTCCTTTTCATACAACTTGTGTATTCTTCTTGAGATGGTGCGTCTTGAGGGAATCTCATACCTGCCGTCATTTGTTGTGATTCTCAGAATGTTTTTCAGGCCGACGTCCTCCACATCACTAATTGACCTGCAGTCTGTAGCTATCCACTTTGCTATGGCATTTGTTAGCTTCTCTTTCCTTTGTTTATCTATACTTCTCCCACACGCTGCATCTAAAGTAGTCTGCCAAAGCCTCGCGCCACTGTTTGTTTCGTTGAATGATTTGCTGGTATCAACTGTGTGTATCAGGTGATAGCCTATTTCAGACTGGAAAGAAAATTGGTCGACTGCGCCGTCTGGAACAACTTTAAAATAAGTGGCCATGTAAAAGTTCCGTACCCTTCTCCATATTTGTTGGTCTGTTCTCTTGATATGCTTTCTCTATCACTCTGATCCATGGTTTATTTTTCTTTTCTGGTTCCTGTAAGCGCGGCAGCGGTCAGCAACAAACTATTTAAAAATAAAAGCTTGTGAACAACATACTTTTACAATAATAAAAGAAATAATAAAAACTGCGTTAATTTATGCATTATAATAACGCGTTAACTTGCCCAGCCCAAATAATAATAAAAGAGATGAGCGAGATGGATCGATGGTGCTTTGTTGTTTGGCAAACATCCAGCTGTTACTAGGCCTTTAGCGACACACACACGTGGGAGACCAAAACATTGCAGAATGGAGGACGAAACAAGGTTAACGTTAGCTAGCTACTGGCGCCTAGACAGCTGTGTTTAGCTAACGTTAGTTATCTAATGTTGGCTTGAATGTTAGCTAGCTTATGGCTGCAGAACGCAGCTATCTATAGTAGCAAACGTTAGCTAACGTCAACGTTAGCTACTAACCTAGCACGAACAAACTGCACAGAGGGATAAGATGCGTTGGTTAGCCTAGCACCACCAAAGTGCACAGCTGCTAGATCTAGCTAACGGTAGCAAGCAGATTACAGTAGCTTTTGAACAAGAGAGTTATGTTGGTACTGTAAAAGAGTAAACAGTCTGGCCTTTCATTTTGTATAACAGTAAAATTATTTTATTTATTTTGTGTAAAGCAGAAGATTTTGCTGTGCAAAACTGTTGTTTAATAAAGTATATTATTAAGAGTTTTTTTGGTATTTATTTGAGATACGTTATGGTTTTTATTAATCGAGCAACAGAAAAATAATCGTTATATTTTACTTTTCTCCAAAAGTTGAGTCGGTCCCAACTTTTTCACTGCAGGCTTCTCCGGCTTTTTTTTGTCTCTACCCAGCATAATGTTTTCATTCATAAATAGATTTTGATTTGGCTCAAAAATGAAAGAAGCTCCTCCTGTGTAACTGTGTACCCGAAACTTGAGTAAATCTCCATTCATAATACTAAAATCAGCAGGCAATCTTTGTCTGTCATTGACTTCAATCTTCCTGAATAACATCATGTTTGCCACTGTATCCGATTCCATCTATCCTCAACGGGATGAGAATCTGTGTTATGTAACATGAAGTGCAGCTGCTCCTAAATGATACCGCTGGACACTGGCTGTCATTTTGGATCTGCTAGGGTGCCATTCAGCCGCAGGGAAGATAGTAGCGGTCACTGCTTTGAATATCCCAGACGACAAGCACTATTTGGGGAGCTTTGCGGGAAAATGTGTCCCAACTCTGAGCAGTTACTGTCCAAATATTCCACCTGTTCTGCTGAAAATGTTCAAAGTTTAGTTCCAAAGTCTACATATTTAACGATTATATTTAGGGTTGCACGATGTTGACAAAATGTGATATTGCGATATTGAATATGAATATTGCAATATCAATATTAATTTCGATATTTTTAAACATATGTAACATTACAAAAGTTATGGGAAAACGCATCAAAATAGATTCATAACAAATAAAACAAGTTTTCTTACAACACAACGTTTATTTCAACTGACAGTCATATTGGACTGGTCCAACATGAATAAATAAATAACGACCATGTCTACATGGTGGTTCACTCCATAGGGTTTGTCCGTGCGCTGACATGCACTAACATGTGCAAGTGGCACGGTAACTGGCCAATGAAATCAAACACACAGCACACAGCCAACGAACGGGACGCAGCGCTCCACAATATAAACAAAATATTGCATACTTATCGATACACTTTCGATATAATATTGAAATATCGCGATAACGATATTGAGTCGATCATTCAATTCAATTTTATTTATAGTATCAAATAATAACAGGAGTTATCTCAAGACAATTTACAGATAGAGTAGGTCTAGACCACACTCTATAATTTACAAAAAAAAAAAAACAAATCCCCCAAGAGCAAGCACTCAGTGCAACAGTGGCGAGGACAAACTCCCTTTTAGGAAGAAACCTGGGACAGACCCAGGCTCTTGGTAGGTGGTGTCTGACGTGCCGTTGGGGTGCATCACAGTATAGATAATGAAACAGTGACTAGAAATAGTGGTTGTAGTAGCGCAGGGAGCAACACGGCATAGCAGGGAATTTCAGCAGAACCACGGTAACAACTGGAACCATGATTTTGTTGCCATCCTAATCCCGGGATTTCATCCTGGGTGAAAAGAAACAGAAAGACTCCGGGGAGCAAGCTCCCAGAGCTAGGTTAGTAACAAGCATTTCTGGGACAGAGAAGCAGGTGGGCCGGGCTAGGCAGACGCTGCAACTCCTCACTCCCTAACTATAAGCTTTATCAAAGAGGAGAGTCTTAAGTTTACTCTTGAATGTGGTGACAGTATCTGCCTCCCGGACCCAGACTGGGACCTGGTTCCATAGGAGTGGAGCGTGATAGCTAAAGGCTCTGGCTCCCATTCTACTTTTAGAGACTCTAGGAACCACAAGTAACTCGGCATTCTGGGAGTGCAGTGCTCTAGTGGGACAGTAAGGTACTATGAGCTCTTCAAGATATGATGGTGCTTGACCAATTTAGAGCTTTGTAGGTCAGAAGGAGGATTTTAAATTTAATTGAGGATTTTAAATTCAATCCTGTATTTTACAGGGAGCCAATGCAGAGAACCTAATACAGGAGTGATATGATCTCTTTTCTTAGTTCTTGTCAGAACACATGCTGCAGCATTCTGGATCAGCTGAAGAGTCTTAAGTGACTTGTTTGAGCTTCCTGATAGTAAGGAATTACAATAGTCCAGCCTGGAAGTAACGAATACATGGACTAGTTTTTCTGCATCGTTCTGAGACAGGATGTTCCTAATTTTGGCAATGTTACGAAGATGAAAATAGGCTGTTCTTGAGGTTTGTTTTAAGTGGGCATTAAAGGATATATCCTGGTCAAAAATAACTCCTAGATTTCTGACAGTAGTGCTGGAGGCCACGGCAATACCATCCAAGGTAGCTATATCTTTGGATAGTAAGTTTCAAAGTTGTTTATATCACCTCAGTTTTGCTTGAGTTTAGCATCAGAAAGTTGTAGGTCATCCATGATTTTATATCTTTGATGCATGCTTGAAGTTTAGCTAACTGACTGATTTCATCTGGTTTGATTGATAAGTATAATTGGGTGTCATCTGCATAACAGTGAAAGTTAATTGAGTGTTTCCTAATAATATTGCCTAGAGGAAGCATATATAAGGAGAATAGAATTGGTCCAAGCACTGAGCCTTGTGGAACGCCATGGTTAACTTTAGCGTACTTGGAGGATTTGTCATTAACATTAACAAATTGAGATTGGTCAGAGAAATAGGACTTAACCCAGCTCAGTGCGATTCCTTTAATACCAACTAAGTGTTCCAGTCTCTGTAACAGGATGGTATGGTCAATAGTGTCAAAGGCAGCACTAATATCTAGTAAGACAAGTATGGAGACAAGTCCTTTTGTCTGAAGCAGTTAGAAGGTCGTTAGTAATTTTCACTAGTGCCGTCTCTGTGCTATGATGCTTTCTAAATCCTGACTAAATCATGCACCCCTAATTATATCCCACCCCAGTGCTGCTGTCCAAGGCCCTTCATGTAAACAAGAATGTGTCCTTGACCAACCTGCCTATTTGAAAAAGTCTAGGTCATGGGTCTGGGAAGTCATTGGGTGCTTTATGACTGCAGAAACTTTCCCCCTGGAACTAGACAACTTCTAATGAACTTGTTTTTGCGTTTCGACCCCCTGGGACCAGGGTCTAAATTAAGGTCTTGGGTCTTTATTCCTCCCCAGCCAAAAAAAGGCGACTATTTTCTGGAAGTACAGGAACCTCTGGGGCGGGGTTTGCAGGGATTACCGTCGCTGATTGGTCAAACACACGCAGTGCGGGCGGCTTCCACCAGCCGGCCGCATCATTCATAAAACAAAAAGACGTACTCTCATATCGATTTATGACCATTTTAGGATGAGGGGAGAACATTTGTCTTTGTTTGATAACATTAAAAGTAAAGTTAGGCTCTTTTAACCCTTGTGTTGTCTTCCTGTCGAGCAAACTTTTAGTTTTTCTGGGTCAAAATTTAAAATGAAAACCTTTTTTTTTCGACACTTTTTTTTGCCGATTTTTTTCTATACTTTTGTTTTTAAACTTTTTTGTTATTGTTTTCCCACATTTTTGAAGCTTTTTTCCAAAATTTTTGTGACTGTTTTCCCATGTTCTTTTATATTTTTTTCTTCAAATGCTACAAAATTTAATAAAATACAACTGATCATTTATTTTTATAAGAGCGTTGTTTTTTGACAATTTGGTTGAAAGTAACCCACATTTCTGATGTAGAAACTTTTTGGAAATGGGTCAAATTTGACCTGAGGACAACTGAGGAGGGTTGAAAAAAGAGAGAGAGCAATAAAGAGAGAGACCGGGTGAGCCGGCGGCCACACTGAACTGCCTTGGCTGTAGACGTGTGTCTTGGGCAAGCGAGAGATGCTTTGAATCAGAATCAGAGAAATAAAACTTCTGTTCTGATGGTTTCTCAGCGGTTACGATCCAAAGCACAGTGAGACAAAAGCTATTTTGTTGTTTGTTTTGCAGAGATGGCAAAAGTACTCACTTCTCATACTTAAGTAGAAGTACAGATACTTGTGTTAAAAAATACTCTGGTAAAAGTAGAAGTACTGATTTAACTTATTTACTCTAGTAAAAGTAACAAAGTAGAGGCTTGGAAATGTACTTAAAGTATAAAAGTAAAAGTAGCCTTGTGAATGACAACCATTTTTTATGCAAAGCTACCTGGACCACAAATGTTACTAGAGAGCAAGCTGAGAAACTTCAGTAGCCATGGAGAAAAGGCTCTTTATGTATATATGCCACTGTCTACATTTTAAATGGATGTCTGCCAAAAGGCCTAAAACATCACATATATGATTATTGTGACAGAGACTGGGACTCCAGGTTAATAAGATTCTGACTGAGTAGCAAGATATGAATTCAACTGTGATTCTGTAATAATTCACAGATCCAGTTCCATTTTTAATCTTCCCCTTAACATTTAAAGGAATCTACATGTAAGTTCTGCATACTTTTAGAGTAGAACTAACCAGTGGTGTAGTCTATTTTTTTGTAGTGAGTATACTGTGATTACTGTCCCAGAGCAACACCCCAGACAGTCGGTACTGTGACGTTTCTGAATACCAACTGTACACGGGCAACAGGCGTTTAAGTATTGATGGCGTTTATTTAAAGTCCTGCAAAAACAACACTTAGAGTTGAGAAAAGATGAGACAGATTTAACTTTTTGAGAAACGCAACCGAACCTGAACGCAACAGGACATCACATGACACAAATAAGCCGTTTAACTGACACCCCCCCACTGCCACACAAAACCATGACTAATGATTAGCATCATCATACAACTTTTGTATCGATTATTAATAAAATCTGCTGATAAGGGCCTACATTTACTCAGAAGTATTTAATAAACTGTTTACAATCTTCAGCACCATGGCTAACAAATGCATAAAAAGCAGACGAAAGGAGAAAAAAGCTCCACTGTTTCTATTTTAGTTAATTATCTGACCATTGCTAACTAACATTACCATCTGGTAATTTAATTGTGTAAAGCAATGCATATTTAAGATTTAAGAATTTACTGCAGTACTCAGACACACAGGTACACACACACACAAAGACACACAGACACACACACAGACGCACGCACGCACGCACGCACGCACGCACGCACGCACGCACGCACGCACGCACGCGGTATCATATAAGCTACTCTCACTTACCAGGTAACAGCAACGTTGCGGTGGCAGCTGCAGTAGGCTATCAACCCGACGTGGCAGCAGCTTCAGGGACAGACTTTAGAAAACACTGAAGTAGTGTTTTTTAGGTCTGTTTAGTAACGTTTCATATCTCGTTACTTATAAAACGTTGTTCAAACTCTAGGTAACTAGTTGCGAGAAAGGAAAAACCGCGCAAAGAATGCAACTTGTTGTTGCTTAGTAACGTTAAGTGACTTCACGTCAGATCCAGGGCACGGCCACGGAAGCCCCCAAGGTCCAAATGTCAGAGCTTCCCAACACAGACGGGGTGAATTTGTGAATGAAAATGAGAACGTTCTGTCACAAACAATGTTGTTACGTATCATCGCGCTTTTGTAAGTGGGTAAGTAACGAGACACTTTTTATTAAAACGTAAGCAGTAGAAAGTACCGGTATTTGTGTTAAAAATGTAAGGAGTAAAAGTAAAAAGTCGGCACAAAAATAAATAGTAAAGTAAAGTAAAAATACCTGAAAAATCTACTTAAGTACAGTAACGAAGTATTTGTTGTTACTACCCTGTTGTTTTGTGTGTGAGTGGATTTTAGATGAAACGGGCAGGCACTGATCTGCAGGCTGCAGAGTGTGTTTACTCCTTTGACCACCAGCAGCCCTCATCCTGTCATGTTGCTTTATACGTCAGCTGACTAATTTGCCTAATCTTCACGAGTCTTGAGACCGGGGCGAAACACACACACCAATGGGCTGAAGGAATAGTTCTGGGGACTTAAAAGACACCAGAACTTTAGTCAAAAAGTGGCTGTTGTGTCTTCAGCTGTGTATTAAATCTGTGTATTTAGAAAATGTGCAGTAAATTGTAATGGTTGTATACTGTACAATAGACACATACAGTACATGCTGTGTAGTAATACTCTTTAGTAGGCTTTTGGTACAGTTAATGATTGCATTCATGTGGAATATGTTAATATAGGATTTCATTATGAATATTAGGGTGATACAACATTTGGGATTTGGTTTTTATCAATTAGACAGTCATGTGATAACAACACTAGTAAAACATAGGTTTATGTTATTGAATTTTGCATTTTGTGCAGGGATCCACTGATACGGGTTTTTAAAGGCAGATACCAATTATTAGTAGTTAATGAAACCAATATGTTTGGAACCGATATGCATTTACACTGAAAATGAAAATCTTTAAGTCAAAATGAAGATTTTGGAATGTTACAAACTCCAACACAAAACTTTGTTTAAAATGCTTTAAGCTATTATTTAAAGCTGCCCTGCCACACAAAACCCTTTGTACTTGTATTTTTTTAAATCTGTACGGTCCATGTGTGTTTGTGTTATGTGGTGAATGTGAAAATGAACTGCTACCTCCTCTGTCAGCTCTAGCCACTGAAAAGAAATAAGATGAGAAATCAGGCCAATCACAAAAGCTGGTCAGTCTGACGTGGTGTTGCTGAGCTCACTACTATTCATGAGCTCGCCCAGTTGCGCTGGGTAAAGGATGCTGATAGCCAGGCTCTCATTGGCTAGCTGTTAGCCAATCCAAGTCAAGCAGCTTAGCTTGTTGAATATTAATGAGAACTGGCACAAATCGAGCTGAGTCGTCCTGCATGCTTTCTATACCACGCTAGAATGGCTTGAAACAAGGTAACCAAGGCATTTTTTTCACAAAATATTTTACAGAGTCCATGGTAGAACTTCAGACATAACCACAAAGTAATGAAATACGTGTGGCAGGGCACCTTTTAATAAATGAGAAACTTTCACAATAATACCCAGTAAAAGATAGTCAGATAGTGTTGTGGGCGGGGCATTAAGTCAGACTCAGTGATGAGTGAAACTGAAGCAGAGGGACAGACACAGAGCTGTAGCCGAGCCAAAGTAGAACACTTTTTAATTCATTAACTTTATCAGCAAATAATCGCAGATACAGATAATCTGATAATCTGCAAACTGCCAAAAAACAGCCCGATAATCAGCCAGGGCCCATAATCTATCCCTAATTTTGAGATCATAAATATGCACATTAACACAGAGACCTCCCAACAATGTTCTGTATTGCAACATGAATGGCCTCCAAAGAACCTTGATATGTCTGTAAGAAAAATAGAACTTTTATATGAACAGATAGATGGATAAAAATATGACACTCCTCCAGTGAAAGTTCAGCAAAGACTCAAATACATGAAGTCTGCATATTAAAAATAGAAGAGGTTAAGAGCTACCAGTGGCTAGGATTGTAATTGTCAATTTTTTACGTAGTTGCAGTTTATTTCTTTAAACACAATTAATTGCTAACATTTGCTAAGTTCCTTAGGGGTATGACTTTTAATGGTAATTGTTGATTTTGTTTAGATGTGCCAAATTATAATTATATCAGTAATTACTGATCGGATTGTTGGTTTCCCTTGACTCTATACACCTTCATAGGGGAAAAATTGAAAAGGGTATACAGTTAAAAAATGTTTTATGATTAAAAAAAAAAGAGGCCTTGTTTACTTCATTGGCTGTGTATTTGTGTTATTACATTATCTGGATCGTATAGCAATGATGTAACCAAAAGATGTATCCTGGAATTAAAGAAAGTAATAAATAAATAAATATTTTTAAATTTGACTGAAAGATACAATTATATTGTAAATCGCTGTTATTTCTGAGACAATTAATCAGTGCCGCTGCTAGCCATTTTGGTGCCCTAAGCATAATTCCTTTATGATGCTTAAGAACAATAAAACGAAAAAGGAAAACCAACTTTGTAAACACAGTACACAGAACAGCCAAAACATACATACACACAAGTATTGGGATGTTCAAAATCATCGTAAAAATTAAATAATCATCCATAAATACAAACCTAAAAGAAGAAGTATACAAGTAAGCAATCTTCTTCAATAAAGCAAAGATTTAGAAGCAGAAAAGTCACGCAATTTTACTTTACGTTGTAAACACACTATGTAGAACAGCTAAACCACACACATTCAAGTATTGAGAAGTGCATAATATTATTAAAATAAACCAAAGATTTTCCAAAATCAATGAAATCAAATAAGAAAAGCAGAAGTGCTTCAGATAACTCAATA
This sequence comes from Gymnocephalus cernua, assembly GCA_023631565.1. Taxonomy (NCBI): domain Eukaryota; kingdom Metazoa; phylum Chordata; class Actinopteri; order Perciformes; family Percidae; genus Gymnocephalus; species Gymnocephalus cernua. The sequence continues at coordinate 5,329,218 of CM042446.1, forward strand.
CCAAAAACACAAAGACAGCATCCCAGTATAATACTTAAGAACAATAAAAAGAGAAAGTAAAATCTTCACAGCTTTGCTGACTTTGTAAAGATATTATGTAGAATAGCCAACACACACTACACATCTGAACGTGCCTAGGTCTAGAGACCTGCTGGCCGGCGGGGGTTGATGTGTGCCTGAACTGCTTGTTGATGGTTGCTTGTCGCCTGTATCTTCCTCTTAGCCACGTGCTCCTCCTTGTACGTATCTCAGCATTGACCCTGCATTCATTTAGAAATACGAAGAAAAAGGATCAGTATAGAAAGAGACAAAATATTCAAACTTTTTTTTATAAACATTTAAAACTGAAAGCTTGCAGCCAAGGAGCTCTCACCCTTTATTACTTATTTATCAACTATTTGATAAATCTAATCTAATATAAAGGCATAATAGAATGAGTTGCAATATTGCACACAATTCAACAATATATGCTTTATATCATTCATAATGACATTTTATATTTATATCTTACCTACAGGAATAAAAGCAAAATGATACACCTTAATTGAATACAACTTAAATATGGTTACGAGAGCAACAGAACATTTTTGTATTTCACCGGTACATGTCGTCCATGCCTTTGCATCCTGACATAAATGCCATAAAAACGCCAGTTCATTTAGTCATGTAGCTTCTGTCACATGCAGATGTAGCTAAGCTAGCTGTAGCAGTAACACTTTACAGTAACACTTCACATTATCAAGAGCCATTTTCTGTCCCACTGCACATCCGACAGCTCACCTAATTTGTGTTAGAGACTGTAGCCTGGATTCTGCTGAATTCTACTGAATGACAATCCTAAAGATGGTGGGTTTATTATGCATTGCAAACACCAAAATATGTGTTCTCAAGTGACACTATGCTAGCTTTGCAAGAGAGAGGAATTGAAATGCTGCGCTTCGGTGGCCATCATGTTGAATGTAAACAAAAAGCTGTTTGCCATCGCTGCGCTATAGTCATCGTGTAAAGCCAATGGTTGTGATTGGTGCCTCGATTTGGAAAAATTAGAAATGGGCTTGAATGGGCTCTTGGCTAGACTGACTTGCAGAGCAAATCTGAAATTTGCTCGAAGTTCGTCAGAGTTTTCCCAGGCTAGTGAGCCTTTTCAAGCCCGTCTTTTGTAGTGTGAGAGTAGAAATTATATATTTTATTAAGCTGCAAGTTGTTATTTAGTTTGCCACAAAGCAATAGAAAGAGAGATATAGAAAAACACATATAGCAAGATAGATGGATCAAATAAACAGCTGAGTGAATAACCAGATAAAAGGAAGTGACAGTTAACCGGGGCTGACTCAGCTCTCGGGCCTGTTATGGTTACCCAGACACTTTGGTCAGACAGTCAGACTGTGTGTGGGCACTCTTCAGTGACAGCAAGCTGTAGGACGGGCCGTGGGTGGTGTTGCCTGTGATCAACTGTGGCACGCTGTGTGCATTCAGACAAACGCAGACATGCTGACACGCCAAGTGCCAAACAGCAGGGAGAGGCAGTCCGCAAATTATTGTCCTCTGTCAGCAGCAGAGCTGGACGGAGGAAGATTTTTCTTTTTTTTAACCAGCGTTGTTGGTTTGGTGCCCTGATGCACACGTAATTTGCACTCATGATGACCGATGTGTGTTTGATGTGTGTCCTGTGCTCTTGTATTTGATCTGTGGTATTTGTGTACTGTGTGTTTGTGTGGACACAAATAAATCATCCATTGCGTGTGTATGTGTGTTCTTGCATGTGTGTTTTTTATGCCTACACATTATTGTGTTAATTTGTGTGTACTATATATAGGTATATAGGTGTACGCATGTACTGACTGCAGAATGGTAAATGGTCAGCATATATATATATATATATATATATTAGGGCTGTCAGTTTAACGCGTTATTAACGGCGTTAACGCAAACCCATTTTAATGCCGCTAATTTTTTTAACGCACGAGTAACGCATAGAGAGAGCAACGGGATCTGTTAGTCCACTTCTTTAACTGTCTATGGCCACGCCATGTCCCGCCCTACGAAGCAGCTGATTGGTTTGGTTTAGGCATTTCACCGCGAGTGGTGAGGATAGTGGATTGGTCAGGGGATAGGACCTGAACAAATGGAGTTACGTTACCTTCGACGCCTGGCCAATAGTAGTGATTGAAGGGCGGGTCTTGTAATTTCGCAGACCGCAAACAAAACAGACACAAGCCTCGGCCGGTTTTAGCTTGCTAGCCGCATAGCTTGTAGGCTCGTGACGGCGATTATCTTCAGAGCGAGCGAGTAGTGACTCTACAGTCAGAGAGAGAAACAAAGTGTCTCCTCTGTTCTTTCTGACCACGGTGGGAAACCTGCAGCAGGAAAACCCTCTCCTTGATTTTACGTTGGTTATGAAAGAGAACGAGAACCAGGAAATGAGTCACGGGAAACCAGTTGCTATGACGACGGCTATGCCGCTGACGACGCTATGAGCCCATAGACAGTAGGACGAGCCACGCTCGCCTCAGGCATGAGGCAGTACTACCTGTAGTACTTTCTGCAGGACTATCTGCAGGACTACCTGCAGTACTATCTGCAGTACTACCTGCAGTACTACCTGTAGTACTATCTGCAGGACTATCTGCAGGACTACCTGCAGTACTACCTGTAGTACTACCTGCAGGACTATCTGCAGGACTACCTGCAGGACTACCTGCAGGACTACCTGCAGTACTATCTGCAATGGAAAATCGAGGTAACAGCGTTACATTATGTGACAGATTATTATCTCCAAGTGTGAATGTTAGTAAAAACATTGTCCCAAAGCAGCTGATCTACTTTTCCATGCTGATAAGAGAATTAAAATGAGAAAATATAATGGGACAAAAAGAAATCAAGGGACATTTAGAATAGATAAAAATGTGCGATTAATTGCGATTAATAGCGAGTTAACTATGACATTAATGCGATTAAATATTTTAATTGCTTGACAGCACTAGTATCTTTTGGTATGCATTTCAGAAAAAAATGGTTAGGATTCAGGTGAAATTGCAAATAGTGATTAATCATGATTAATCCACTGAAAATTCTGATTAATTTGATTAAAAATTTTAATCATTTGACAGCCCTATATATATATATATATATATATATATATATATATATATATATATATATATATATATATATATATATTAGTGCTTTTCTACCTTACCGGACAAAGTGCATTAGCATTTATGTTGTGCATTTATATAGTGCATTTACATAGTGCATGCACATAGCGCATGTACGTAGCGCATTTACATAGTACATTTGCACATTTATTTAGCACTTTTCTACCTTACCGGACAAAGTGCATTAGCATTTATATAGCGCATTTATATAGCACATTTACATAGCACATTTACATAGCACATTTGTATAGCGCTTTTCTACCTTACCGGACAAAGCGCTTTACAATTTGCCTCTCATTCACCCATTTACACACATGTTCATACACCGATGGTGGCGGAGCCGCCATGCAAGGCTCTGGCCTGCCATCGAGAGCAACTTGGGGTTCAGTGTCTTGCTCAAGGACACTTCGAGAGGCGGACGGGAAGATCTAGGGATCAAACCGTTAACCTTGTGGTTAAAGGACGACCCGCTCTATCTCCTGAGCCACAGTCACCTGTGAATGGTCTTTGTTTTGCAGCTTTGTGGCGGCATTTACTCGTATGCGTTTTTGCCTGTGTGTGTGTGTGTGTGTGTGTGTGTGTGTGTGTGTGTGTGTGTGTGTGTGTGTGTGTGTGTGTGTGTGGAAGAGAGAAATAGTGAGCCCTGTGGCCTGGATGTACAAAGCTGGCTCACTTTTAACCTGGTTAGATCACCATGGGAACATATGCTGCATGGCTAACCTGCTCCAGAGCCGACTACTGACCAGTCAGCACACTATAAGAAATGAATCATTTAGTGTAAATAGTGATGGGTGAACCAGAAGCAAATTGTATAATGCTTAGTGCTTGGATAAAAGCAGTCCATTTACCATTTAAAAAAATAAGTCTTGTGTGTGTACTTGTGTTTTTCTGTGTGTGTCTATGGATGCTATATATGTTTATATATGTTTGTTTGATTCATGCATGTCCTTGTGTGTCAGAGCTTTGTTGTAGAGCTGTTACAGAATGTGCTTTGTGTGCTTCATGTGTGTATGTGTCTGATGTGCCACATTAGATAGATAAAGTGCAGTGATTCAGCAATCAGATGTCACACAGTATCACATCCTTCAGCATCCCACACTGACACCAGCCAATATGTGCTGCCCTCTGCCTGCCCCAGTCTGACCAGAACAGGCCTGTTTGCTATTTCCTGGCACAACACATATCTCTATAGTGAGGTGCTCTTAAAAAGCTTTAAAAGTCTGGGTCAGTGGTTTCCATTCAATGCCAGGCTCAGTCTGTCATACTGTATTTCCGCTGTACAAACCAATACCATGCAGTTTGATTTTCTATCTCGTCAAGCCATTAGCACTCAGATGGATAGTAATGTGTTTGCTTGTTTTTGTGTGTGTGTGTGTGTGTGTGTGTGTGTGTGTGTGTGTGTGTGTGTGTGTGTGTGTGTGTGCAGACACGGGTGCTACGTTGGAGAATGGAGAGCAGGAAGCTCATGGGGTGCAAAATCCTGGTAAGACATATCCCATAATTCCCTCTGCTGTCAGTCAGTCCGTCCGCCTGGTCATTATCATCCGCCAACCATGGGCTGTTAGTCTTTTTTTTGTCTTACTTCCTTCTTATTCTTCATCTCAGTTCATGTGTGTGTGCGTGCGATGTGAGCTGCTCTCACTGCTCTCCAACATCCTTTCCGTGTCCTGTTAGTACAAGGCTGCTGCTCTTATAATTCTCCCAGCCATTCAATCTGAGTAGTTCAACTGAAGAGCGTACGAAATAAGCAACGAAATAATAATAAAAATATGATTTACCTGGGAAACATATTCAAAATGTCAAAGCTATTTGTTCTCGTTTGTTTTAAACCGTAAAAGTGAAAAAGTATTCAAATTTGAAAAAATGTCCACCATCGGTGCCCCATGCAGTAGTGGTACTGTAGTATAAGAAAACCACTGACCTGACTCAGGCCACCTGAAATAATATCACAGGTAGTCAGCGGCGTCACGCAGCCAGGATTTCAGAAAAGGTGGATGAGAAAGGTGTCCTCTTCAGTTAGGTATCTATAGCTCTGCACTGTGCCATGTTTGCTAACACCCACTTTTAAATAAACCAGTCAGATCTGAAGGAGTGTGATCTTAACCCTCTTGTAGTTATGCCCTGGTCTCATAACCCCTTTCACTCTGAAATACCACTCACTATGGAAACTAAAGAGAATATTTCAGAGAAATTTGACAGATGCAATGACTGAATAAAGATCCAAAACATATTTAAGTAAAAGTAGCATGTCTCATGTAAGATAGATTTACCAGTAAAATTGTGTTTTAAGAAGTAAATGGTCTCTAGTTGTCGTAAGATGCTCCGGGTGCATTATGTCTAACTACCTCATATGCTTTGCGGTAGTTGAATCTTTAACAATGTATTATATTTTATGAGTGATTCATATATTTTCAAATGCAAGTTATCAATCTGCAAAAAATAACTATCAACTCCAGCTGTCGGCTGGCCCTGCGTGTTTTCCATCTTGTTCACCTGATATCAGTATAAGGATATATTGTTTATAAAAACAATCCAAACTGCAATCATCAATAGCTGGCTTACCTCATTCTAGGTACTGCCCTTCTTTTTATTGTACTGTAATTTTTTTATTTAAATTTTTTGTCCCTCTGTGTTTTCTCTTCTTTCTTAATTTGCTTTCTATCTTTCTTGCATTCTTTTTTATTAATGTATGTATGATGATGTCTTGACCTGCCAAGGGACTACAGATGAAAATTAGCTTTTTTGCTAACTCTGGTGCATTTACATTTTAAGTGTAAACTATAAATGTCAATTGATGTGCATTGTCCCTTTTAAATAAACACATTAAAATAAATGAGTGAGGGAGGAGGGACCCTGTTGTGAAGCCAATACATTTTTATTCTGAGAAGCAGAAATCAGTCACTCTAAAGATTTGTGATAAAACGTGTCACCCTTTGCAACTTTGCATGGCTGCCTTTCTATGGCTCAGGAGTAGAGCTGATCAGTAAAGACTTCATTGTTAAACAGTTGTGAATTGCAAAGTAGTCCATTTGCATAATCAGTGCATGAAAATTAATCTTAATTGACAACAGGAGGTTGTCAAATTGTCGTCATGATAATATCAATTGCACTCTTTTTCTTAAATGGAATAACAGGGCAATCGAAGCCTGGACTCAGCAGTCCTTCCGTCGCTTATGATATGAATAAAATGTTATAGTGTCATCTTGTTTTGTCAAATGAACAAATGCTCCGTCTGCCCCTCTGGCTGTCTGCTTATACTGAAACTGTGTGTGTGTGTGTGCGTGTGTGTGTGTGTGTGTGTGTGTGTGTGTGTGTGTGTGTGTGTGTGTGTGTGTGTGTGTGTGTGTGTGTGTGTGTGTGTGTGTGTGTGTGTGTTATGCGTGGTACACTTTGAATATAGTCCGGTCTACTTTTTTCCCCATCTCTCAGCTTTGCCATAATTGTCCTGTTCCTCAGTTCCCTTTTTCCTTGTCATCCAGCTGTTCCATTTAAGACTGCAGAGCTGCTGTGCATGTCAGTAGCAGCAAAAGGGTTTTGCATGGGTATGTGAATTAGTATGTGAGCTCTCCTCCACTGACAACACGCAATCCCCCACGGCTCCACATATCTGCAAAGTACGACATGTCAAAAATCGCTTACCACGTTCATCTTCAAGTACTAACTCGTAAACCCATTTATACATGATCAAATAGACGAGGGCTGAGTGTGTGAGAGAGAAGTAGACAATGGTCCGTTTTAGGTCACACAGACATAGAGCAGAAGTAGTGGCATAGAAGGTTAAAGTGTAGTGCACTACTGAAAGATGTGCACGCCCAGGCTGATACTTCAGGTAGTGGAATGGTCTGGCCACTGAACTTAACATGACACATTGTCAACAACAGTCATTACAAAAACTCTGAAATTAACATTTGAAATTGGCTATATGCTAGTATACCCAGCCTGGGCTCAGTATGTTTTCCAGTTGCACAAAAAATACAAAATACAATATAAGGCTGGCTGTTTTCTATTAGGATGTCATGTAAACCTTATGGATGATATGAATCAATTCACTTCTGCCTTGAGGGGAAGCAAAAGCAGAATGAAGTACAATAAATTGGTGGTGCTGAAATCTTATATAGTCAAAGCTCTATCTACTTGGAAGCAGGGCAGTGCCGGTATTGATTCTTTTCTTTGCGTGTGGTTAACCCACATTCAAGTTTTGTATGACAGAGTGTGGATACCTGCATTGTAGCTGACCGCAAGTAACTGTGATCAGAGCCCATTATGCAGGCAAATGCAAGTTGATCTCTTAACATAGTGTAACTTACCTCAACAACCTTTAGATTTGATGTTTACCCAGACTGGAAGAACCTTTCGCTGCTCTTTTTCGTCTACTTCAGCTCACTATGGCTGTTCATATCTGGACTGCATGTAGACCTATTTTTCAAGTTAATAGTCCAGTGATTATACACATTGTACACGGTATATGGTTTATATTATATATATTATATTATATACTGTATATGGGTCAGTTTGTCATTTGTCATATGTCATTGTACCACGTAGCATATGAAAAAATGTGTATAATGTCTGCTGTGGTTCTAGAGAAGCTTTGTCAAGTCTGAGAAAATAATTCAGTTGATGTCATCAGGGTTAGCTGTAGCCTATTACAAACTGGAAGCTTGGGTGGTTACCAGGTAGGGAAGGGAACAGAAAGACACTATCAAGAAGAAGATGGACTTTAGTAATCCATCATTGGGAAAATTCATTTTCCCAATGAAGGATTCATTTTTCATTTTTACTCTCGGTTGGCATTAGTCATTACACACACATAGGCTGAAATACACACACAGCACCTAAAGACATGCATTAGAGGAGAGATATCATAATGATGGGGCAGCCGCATAGTCGGCAATTAAAGAAGTTGGGGGATTGGTGCCTTGCTCAAGGGCATCGGCATTGCCCAGGAGATGAGCTGGCACCTCTCTAGCTACCAGTCCACCCTCCGTACCGTGCTCTATGCTGGACTTGAACCGGCAACCTAAGTCCCTACAGACTGAGCTACTAGTGTTATTGATAGTGTTTTTAGAGCTTGACCCATTAGAAGTCAGCCTGTTTCAGCCTTTCCTGCTTCTATTTTGACCACTCTGAACACCCACACAGGTGTTTTCAGTTATTCTGGCTGATTAGACACTGTGGGAAGGATAATGCTATCGAACCTGCCCACTGCCATCTTTCATGTACTGTGTATCGTCCATTGAAATGACTGGAAGCCTTGGTGGGATGGATGTTGGTGACTGTGGGAGGAGTGATCAGCATGTAAATCAGACATCTGTGTTGGCATGTTCACCGCTTAGCTGTCTGGCTGTTTGCATGGCATGGGCAGCTTGTGTCACCACGGTTACGGAGCTGTATGTGTGCATGGAGCTTGTAGTTGTGTTGTTTCTGTTTTGCTGATTGTGTTCTTTGAATGTTTTCTTCTTCTCAGGCCCTCTGGGAAATGGATTTTAAGTTCAATGAGACTGCCTGCCTGATTAAATTAACATTAAATACCAAAAAAAAAAAGTGTGAATATCTAATAGAGAGAAATACTGTTAGATGGATGCTCTGTTTAAGTTTTGGTTAAACTCCATCTCAGATTTCCAACAATGCAGCAATAATAGAAGCGAACAGTGCAAGGTGTGACATAAGTGTTTTCAGTGGGCCTACTTCAGTAGACAGAGCATCTGGCCTTCTTGAGGTGCATTGCATCCGTTCATCACTGTTATTCCAGCAGACTCCAGGGAGAGGGCGCAGGCGGTATAAGTAGTAACTGGGTCAGAGAATTGGGAGTGTAAGCTGAATCCTGACAGAGCAAATGCAGAAGTGTAAACTGTACAGTATGTGTGTTGAGATGCTACATGCTGCACCTCCGATGCATGACACTTCAGCATTGCATGTAAATACAAGTGTATGGCATCCAATATTTCCCCAAATATTTCACCAATATAAAATGATGATCAGCATTCAATTCTGTCATATAACCTTCAGAATAAGATACTTGTGTTGTTTCTCACGTTGGTCAATTATTTGACATTTGTTAAATGAGTTGCAGTTGATTTTGTGACAGCATTACTAACCTGCTTTCTTCCCTTTCCCCTCTTATCCCTTCCTCTCATTCTATTCTTTTCTTTTTGCCCCTGTGCATAAACACATTTTATTTTCATTTATGCTCTTATTTCTATTTTTTTCCGCTTCAATTGTCTTTCTGAATGAACATCTTTTGTTGATGCGCTCACTTTACTTTTTCTACTCTTTCTTCCCTTCCTCTTGATTGCTGTCACCACCATTTTTACTTTACTTCCCTCTTCTCTATGTTATTTCTCTTCTCTCCTCCTTTACCACTCCCCATGCTTCAGAGGACTAGAACCCGCCTCCATCGCCATGCCAACTGTCAGTCAGCTGTGCTTTCGCTTCTGTGCACCTCTTCCCTCTCCCTGTGCAACACACACACACACACACACACACACACACACACACACACACACACACATTATGGACCCTATCCATGGCCCCTTTGATCCAGTATGAAGGAGAAAGTCTGTGGACAAGATAACACATTACTTTCACTCATGACAGAACCCGCACACAAACATCATATGTACACACACACACACACACACACACACACACACACACTCATCCACGCTACGCTGTCCTGACTTCAGCACACGCTGTTCCTCCACATAATGTGTCTGCACACTGTGATTCACTCCGCTGGGCAAACTGGGTGTCTCTGACACACACACAGTCCCATTTGAAATTCAATGTGTATGTTTTGTGGTTTGTTTTTGTCTGTAGTTCTTCTTGGACTTGAATTTCCACTGTGCCCAATGAAATGTCCTCCCTCTGCTTGTTTCTCTCTCATCACTTATTTGCAAATCAAGTATATTTTTTCCAATATTAAGAAAAATAGGTACAATATAATTCAGCTTTACATATATAAAAGCCCACTGTGGCATAAACAGATCAAAATGAGAATAAATCATGCACATCTGTAGTCCCTCCAGTTGCTCTCCCTCTCTGCCTCACTACCACACTGAAGCAGACAGCAAGTTCATAAGTTTATGTCCTCACACACACACACACACACACACACACACACACACACACACACACACACACACACACACACACACACACACACCATCCAGCAGCCAGCCCTTGTCCTCCTGTCTGAAAGTTTCAATCTGAGTCGCCAATGCTGCAAGCCTGATCCGTCAACACCGAGCATCTCGCGCAAATTTGCACACAAACACACTCACATTTTAACTCACTCAGACGCTTTTTGTATTTTTTTTTCTTTTTTTGTTTGTTCTTCTAATAGATTCTTTGATAGTCACCTCTCTGAGCTGTTAAACCTGGACTATTTATCCTTTAACCAAATAGACTGAGATGTAAATACTAAAGGCAGACCTTTAATGGACAATCATTACTGTAAGCATTGTAAGGAATGTCCCAGTCGTTATTGAGCTGCCTTCTGTTCTATTTCAATGTAATGTGTAGTTAGTCTTTAGAACTTACCTCAATTAATCTGATCATTTAGAATTATAGTTTATCTTACTTACTCCCGTGTTTGCTTACTATTAACACAATGTGTTTGTTGTGTCTGTTGTTGCATATTGTTATTGTGTGAGAAATACATTTAGTTAGTCAAACATGTTAGTTCACTGAAAACTAACTTTGACGGGTCATCTTAATGATAAATAAGGGTCCTGTTAATAATAGATGTCAGTTTTAATAACCCTCCTTCACAAAACATGCCTATTATCAAAACATATTGGGGCTCTGGCATCATTTTCTTTCTTTTCTTACACAGGTCTTTGCTTACATGTGTTTTGCATTATAACTACTTTCTACCAAAGAAATAGTCCCTGTGGAAACTGTTGACGGAGTACCACAAATATAATTCAATTCACCTCCATTATATTTGGATGGTGGCAGTATTAGTATTTGGTTGAACTGACCCTTTGTGAATGTGAAACATTTGTGAATGAGGCATAGTAATGTTCTGTGGCTTGCCAGCAGGGCTGTTTTATTTCATGTAACAAGTTATTGGCCTAGCAGAATGAAATTTCAAAGTGGGAAACGTGTGATTTGTACATGAACACACTTCCATCTGTGGATACATTTATAGCAGGCACAGCACCACTTGTAACATGTGTAATACTCCTCAGCTCTTCTCATAGCTGTAAATGGACAGAATATCATTGAAGGCTTCCATAGAGACATTCACAGCAGTCAGGGTCAGCCACAGACACAATAGTTGAGAAGATTTTTCACCCTGTGGTGAGATGTACTGTACTGTGTTTTATATTTTGATTTTGGCAGTTTTACTTACTAGATGCATAAAAATGTCCTATGTGTGCCACACGGTTTAGATCCAGTCTCTTTTATGTGTTTGTTCCAAAAGGTATCTATCTCAGAATCCTTTTTATAGACGTGCCTCTCTCTGTCGTCTGCCTGCACTTTGTGCTAATAAATGGATATTTAACACACACTCACCTGGTTTGTGGGTTTCTCTTTCTTCTTCTAACCAACCTGAACTAAACCTCTCTTCTAATGTCTAACTGCAGCTTTTTTTCTTGGTTGATTTCTATCCCTGTCTCTCGCAGTCTTTTATATTATATGCAGTATTTCCTTTTTTCAGATATTCTTATATCTTAGCAGCTTTCAAAGAGAACAATCCTGGCTGTAACCTTTGGAGGCGGTGGATTTTTACAATGTGAAGCTTAGAGATTTATGTGTGTGCCATTTTCTATTGCTTCTGAGAGATGTGCTTCTTTTGTTACAAAACAGATGTTTTCATTACTCCGTTAAAAAAAGAGAAAAGAGAGAGAGAGAGAGAAACCAATTATTTGTTTTGCCCTCTTGCTATGGCTTAAAAATACACATAGAAAAAAAAAATGAAGGGACTTCTGCCTTTTCCAAAGAGGTTTGCCAGCTATCAGTATTTCATAGTTTATCTTCCAGAACCAATGGCTGACTGAAGTCAGGTTCCAAACATGAAAGCTTGTCTGCTTTTTCTCCATTGCAGCATCAGCTAAAATGAAAACAATATTGAAACAAGAACCAGAAAGCTAAGCTACTAAAGGTAAGGAATTGGCAGGACTATTGTATTAAGTCTAACATTTAATGGTCCAGTGTGTAACGTGTTTAGTTGTTCATTATCAAAATCTGTGTTACCCGTTCACTAGGGTTGGGTACCGAAACTCGGTGCCAATAGGTCCCCGGTTCCGACGTAAACGGTAGTAACGAGACCGAATAAGAATGAAAATTTGGGTGCCTGACTTTACACTACACTCGACAGCAGGTAACGTTAGCCTACCTTTAGCTAGCAGTTGGATTAAACATGGTAAAAATGCTGACAGGTAACGTTAAACAGTGTAAAGTGTGACTGTATTTCAACAGTCTGCTCTGCAGCGCAGCAGCTGCAGACGTCGGAAAAACGACAGTGCATTCACTGAAACTGGTAACATACAGCCTCGCGGTGCATTCAAAGTTATTGTAAAATACCCTTTTCCCATCTGGTGGTTGTTTTTGTCGTTCAACAGCAATTTACTGGTGAAATAAGTTATTGTGTATTATAAGTTATAGTTATTACATTACTATGAAGTCATTTAATTTTGGCCATATGGCCTTAGTAATAAACAATGTGTTAATCTTAAATGTCACTGACTGTTGTTTAGTAGGCCTATCCTTCTTGTTTCTTCTTTTTTTTAAACTTTCTTAAAAAGTATTGGTTTAGGCACCGTTTAGGCACCGGCACCGTTTTAAAAGTACCGATTTAGCACCAGTATCGGAAAAAACCCAAACAATACCCAACCCTACCGTTCACAAACTTTTTTTCATGAATATTGACCACCACCATTAATTCCAAGTATTCCTATTGGCTTGAAATTTTACATTTGCGTTTGCATGAATTGGGGTAGACGCTCCATATTCATGCGCCATCTTGAAATAAAATTATCTGGTAAGGGACATACAGGACATACTGCTCCGCCTTTCACGTTTTCGATGTCACATGATAAACTCACAGGTGCTGCTAATGCTGCTAACAGGTATCGTAGCTTCCCGGCAAGTTTGAAGAAGGAAACACGGAGGACCACACGTATTCAAAATCCAAATTTCAGGAACAGGAGTCTTCTTCTTCTTCGCCCAGAAAAAGAAAAAGGATATTGAAAAGAGTGAGAGACCGGCGTAATAAGAAAAAAGCGCGAAGGCTACCGTAGCTGTAATACGTACTTTGAACTGCGTGGCGTGAGAGAGTTGATTGATATATGATTGCAACACTAGATGGGAGAAATTCCCACACATTGGACCTTTAAAAATCAAAATGTTAGGCCTTAAAAAGTGTTAAATTGATAAATAAAACTATTGAGTTTTAGGTCTTAAATCATTTTAAAGCTATAGTGCGCCAAGGAGGACACGGAGGATTAAAAAAACATGATGGACTCTTCAGAAGAGGTCATTATCTTCACTCGAGTTTCTGGAGGACTTAAGGAGACGTGATGTTGAACTACGACGGGATTGGACACTTGAGGGTCCAGGAGTGGCAATGCACGATGTGCTCCTGTTGGAGCGGGTGGGTGGAGATGGAGTGGGGGGAGGAGGAAGGGGCACAACAGGAGCAGGTGGTGCGTTTGGAGACCCACGCTCCATGGCTGCAGCAGTCCTCTCAAGACTTGAGGAGATGCGCCCGAGAGGCCGCAGCAACATCGCCACCCGGTCAAGACGGGCATTTATTACTTAGCCAGCTCCCTCTCCAGCCCTGATGAGAACGTTGGTCTCCTCGGCTGTGAACCGCTCCTGGCGTGCGCCAGGCAAAACCGCCGTCATAATAGCAATCCACCATGGAACAAGCGCGCCTGCTCTTAAAGGGAATGTGAGATGACGTTCTGATTGGTTTATTGCATGTTACGCCCAAACCACACCTAGCTACTTCAGACCAACCCATTTTAGATTTGCGTCGGTCGTAAGACTCATTTATCCCGCTGGTATAATAGCAACAGCGCCCGAGATCTGCCCACAAAGCTACTTGCGTTTCGCGTTTGATACTTAAGTTTAAGATCATTAAAATAGGGCCCCATGATTTTAACTAAAAGGGAACGCCGCTCCATCTCGAATTTTACTCCTTGAACGGCGTTCGATGTCGTACTATCCACCATACTGTAACCTCCAGATGTCAGCCTGACCTGTGCGATCCTCTCTGTCAGCATTGGTGTGTTTGCTTGTTCAAGTCTATATGGGGCAGTCTGCCCTACTTAGACTCAGAGAGTTGTGGTGTGGGTGATGTAGGGAGAAAAAGAGAGGGTGATGAATTGAACAAGTCCTTTTTTTTTAGCAGATGTGCTTTTCAGTGGTGGGATCGGTTTACACTTTCAGAGTGTACACCACAAACACACACACTCAAAGCCCCTAGACAGCCTCACCCCAAACAGCTGGTCGCCTACATTACCCTTAAAGAGGGGGAGTGAAGGATGCATGCTTTATACATTATTGATTTACTGTATTGAGGTGTTACATCATAGGCTCAATACTGTAGGAACAGGTTTTAGTCTTTTAGTTTTAGTCCACCACTTTGGACCAGACTAACATATTTCAGCAACTTAAATGGATTCCCATTTAATTTTGTACAGACATTCTTGGAGGATGTGTGGTGTTGTGTCTTGTCCGTTGATTGGTTGCATATTGGAAACTTGCTGGAAATACATCCAGCTTGTGTCAGCATTTGAACTCACATTGACCCGAGCCTTCTTTTCATTATCTCACCTTCTTAGTTTGATTGAAAACTTTTAACTTTTAGCTTAGCACAGCACCATCTTTGTATAATTTGACAAACTCATGCTGTCATCCTCTTTTACTTGAAGAACTGATTTGGTAGAAATTATAAATCTCCTTTAAATATTTATGATGCAAGTTTATTCCCGAGTTAAAAAAACAACCTAATTCCCTTCACTGATGTAGACAGCTTGTGAATGTGTGTTTGTGAGTGTGTATGTATTGCATGTGTGTGTATGTGTTTGACTGAGTAAATGCCTCCCTCTTTACTGCTTTTGAGCTTTATATGTGAAATGCTCTGGATGGGAAGCATCAACATGGTTATCTAGCAATTATTACAGTCTCCGCTGCACTTTGAAGTGTGCACTTGTTCACTTCATCTGTTGAGTTGACAGGTACTGAGTGCACAATCCCTGCTGGTGGGAGCTAAATAGCCCCCCTGCTCGGCTTAGTAGTATGAATGGTGATACGTGACAGTGAGAAGTGCTAGAAAGCATTACAGCTTGAAATGCAAATGTAAGCGAACAAAATACTGAGGGTAGTCAGAAAATCCTTCGCGCCAGCTCAACTCCATAATCCTGACAATAAAAACTAACAAAAACTGACGTGTTGAAGGGCAAGAGAAAGAGGGATTGCCTCAGTGTTATTTTTCTCTTTCAAGACAGACAAACAGCATTGTTTTCAGGCTAGGACAAGGAGGTGTGAAAGATACGATGACATAATAGGCATGGATATAAAGAAAGGAATGGAGGGAGAAGAAGGGCTTCACAGGCATGTGTGTGTATGTGGTTGGCCTAGATACCTGCAGGTTCTTTCAACCACATTCCTTTTTTGCAGAAACATGAACACACAAAACACACACTATAGGGGCGTCACATCCAATGTACCTTTCTTCTCTACTGCCTGTCAATGGACATCAACCTTTCACTGAATTTGTACCATCTCTGCATTAGCCTCTTGACTTCTCACCTTGCACAGTCTGGTCTAATCGTCTATTTTAAACCTAGGATGGCAATAAATGCCAGTCAAATATATATTGACCTATGTCTCACGCAGTTTTTGTTGTTGTTGTAATATGTCAAGGAAGTGCATGAGTGCAACCAAAGGGAGTACAAAACACACACATTGATTTCAGAGTCATATAAACCAATCTTACTTTTGCGTTAATGTTCATGTTACTGTTTTATTAAACTCTGTCCGAATATTTTTACATATTGTATTTTGATGCTTTGGCAACATTGTTATTGAAATTTGCATGCCATTAAAGCCCCTTTCCCCCTTTGCACTATGTATTGCACCCTGGTTTGTGGATTGATAGATTATTGTATATTTAAGATTGATTGACTAAAAGGAATATAAATTCAGATTATTAGCCATGTGATGGTTACAACCCAAGACAACTGACATGTCGTGGATATCTTTCCTGATAATGACACTTAATCACCATTTGGTTTACTTCATTCATTCAACCTGACATTGTGTGGAGATATTTTGTTTTGTTTTGCCATTCAGTAGCGAGGGACATATCTGTCCCACCAATGTCATTTTCAGTTGACTCAGAGGCTGTGGTAGCATTTGCTAGGGTCATTAAATAGGTGTTACTAGTCGATTTACAGATTGTACAGCTCAATCTTAAACACCCTTGCCACCACTTTTACGTAGGAAGATTATGTAGACATTTTTTAATCCTGCAATCCACCCACCTGAAGTAGCTGTCGATACCAGGGATGGGCATGATTAATCAACGATCGATAATTGATCATTAAGAATTTCGTCGATCACGTTAATTTGTCATTGATTAAACTAATGCAGGTTGCGTTGTGTAGTGTGATTGACGCAAAGAAATGAATTCCAGTGTGGCAGCAGCAATTATATATTTTACCACCCGGGGGCGCCATAGGCTGCTCAGTTAGCTGCGAGTTACGTTTTGATTCAAAGTAAACATGAAGAGGTCACGGCGAAGTGTGGCGTGGGACCATTTTGATTTAAAAAACGACTTAGTTCACTGCAAACACTGCGACGCCGTGTATAAGTACAACACGGCCACGACTGACATGATGTACCACAAAGTGCATCCGACCCTGGTTAACGTCGGTGCGTCCTGCTCTCAGTCTCAACCTAGCATCAACTCGGCGTTATCACGGAGGAGCTGCGATGCACAACGAGCAGAGGAAATGACCCAAGGGATCTGCAAGTTCATTGAGATGGATATTGGAACCAGCATGTCACATTCCGTCATGACGTACCATCACCAGACCGGTAGAAACTCACTACGAAGAACGAAATAAGGTTCCCCGGCCCAGGCTGGCCAAGTTAGCGCGGAGGTAGCTATCTGCGTCCTGATGGACTGACGGTCACCAGGTAGCGGTCGCGTCTGACCCCAGATCATGTCTTGTCAACCTGCTTATTTTTCTCAACAAAAACCCCTAGACTGGTGCAGAAGTTCTATGTGAGTAACTGGTTATTTTTTATTAGGCTTTGTCCGTGCCTTGGATAGTTTTGAGTTACATTTTGACAAAACCTGTCAGATCTATTATTAGTTATTAGTAGTTATTAGTATTATTGTATTTTTGGTTAAGTAATTATTTAACGTGATTCTTTTTATTTATTATTTTGGAACAAACGAGGGTCTCTGTTTAAGAAGGCCGGCTCGCAGCAGCAGGTTCTGCTGCTTCAGAGCACCGCAGCGCATATATCTTCAAGTTTAGCCTAACCTCCAGTTTAACTGTCACACGTTGTTCTTCTTGTAATTAAGATCTCATGGAGGAAAAACACGCCGTATTTTTGTATTTTCATTGCGTTTTTAATCTATAAAAAGTTTAATAAATAATTAATTTTAATATAAAAAACATTACTGATTAATCGATAATTGATCATTAATTCTCCCGACGAAGAAAATTGAATCGAATGCACATCCCTAGTCGATACGCACAACACCAGACAGAATCAAAGATGTGAGCGTCGATTCAGAGTTTTGGAACCAGGCTAATGGACATATCAGCTTTGTATTCATCAATGATGTGTGTCAAGTCCATATGTGTTTCAGCAGCTGCAGCAGGATTTATAAAAGTAGTAAAAGTTAAATGTTAGCTGGGTTTCTGGCTGGATTAAAGCAAGACTATGTAACTTTTAGCTGCATCTGTATGTCCAATGAAACAACCTGTAGGGGGATGGTCCCCCTACAGGTTGTTTCATTGGAACTACAACTCGTGTCGGGTAACGCGAGTTCCAATGAGGCAACCTGTAGGGCTAAAAGTTACATAGTGTTGCTTTAAGTAAAACCAGGCCAAGCTTTGATCTTATAACAGATCAGATCCTAACATACACTGTAGGAAGCCTCTTCATATCACTGAGGCTGAATGCTCAGTGAATGCTCCACAACTGCCAGACTACGAGGGGAAACCCTTTTAACCCTTGTGGTTGTCAATAGATGGTATCGCCAACCTCAGAGACACTGTTGGAGTCTTTTGGCTCTTCTAATCTACTCTTCAGATCTATTTTACCCTAGCCTTATCTCATCTCATCATGCCTCCTCTTCTTCCTCTTCCTCTCACCCTTTCATTTCACTCTTCAGGGTTCAATGATGAGGGTTGTTCGATGGCCCGTAGCAAGTAAAACGCCACGTCGGGCAAGTACACAAAATAAGGTTTCAGTCTGTTCCACTGAACTCAATCGAACAGTCATGCGCTCTCTCTCCCCTTTGAGTGTGAGCAACTGGAACAGTGACAGGACGTCATCGCTCGTGAAGTCATGACAACTAAATAAACAACAGCGTGGGTAATGTTGCAGTGTTTTCTTCTCAGGCAGAGTGACAAACAGTGACAAAAGCCTTGACGGCTGATTTACCATGAAAACCATGCTCACACTATTTCCGTGAAATGTGACAGTTACAGTAGCTTAGAAAATAACATTATGGACACTGAATTTGATGAATTTACTGTTTATCAGATGAGACGAGGCTAACGTTGCCCGACCGGGCAAGTGAAAAAAAACCTTAACATTGAACCCTGCTCTTATTCTTTACTTAAAAGAATGATACGCCATAATACGAGAATATGGTTCATGTCTTGAAAATGAATTCTATTCTAAAGCCGCTTATAAAGTTTGTAGAGGGCAGATGCGGGTAAAGGTGGACAGAAAGGGGTACTACTGGCTGATTCAACCTGATGCAGTATATGATAAATGTTCTGTCCTGGCTGAATCAACAGGACACTCTGTATGTTTGTCCTCACCACAGTAGCACTCTGTCCTCTCGGCGAACCGTCATTGTGCGCCTGTAGTCCTGCAGCAGCCCTGACCCAGCTAGTTCATAGTGTCTATGGATCTCAGCTCGAGGAGCTGAGGCTAAGGCAGAGGAGCAGGGAGAGGCTGGGGTCAGCTGGAGGACAGCTGCAGGGTTCCAGCCTATCCTGCCTGCTCATCCCAGATTAGATTTTGGTAAAGCAAACCATAGGGCGCCATGCATTGAAAAATAGCCAGGTTTGGTATTAAGCTTACATGGCACTAAGCTGTTATAATAATCAAATGAGCTCATTTGATTTGGAAATTTCTGTTGAGGGTTTAAAGCCATAGTGCGTAGTTTCTGTTGCCCACATGAGGACTTCTAAGTAATGACAACAACACTGTCCACATGACGCAAGCCTTCGGTGGTCACGCACTACCCCCACCCCTCCCCCACCACTGCTAGTAGCTCAAGGAGGAAACAGTGGATTAAAATAACATGATGGACTCTTTAGAAGAGGTAGTTAACTTATAGTTTTTATGTCCTCTTTGTTTCCAAAGGTGACCGTTGCTGTTGTTCTTTCTCAGCGTTGACGTAAAACGCATCACTTGAGCTGCTGCGCGTGAAAGTAGCGGGACTACACCATAACAGAGAGAGTTTTGTGGAGCTGATAGGCTTAATTAGCGTTGTATCAACTCATTTGGCAATGTGTTGAATGCAACGTTCATTAATACAAAATAGCAACTTTAAGAAAGAACCTTTCTTCTACTTGGTCCTTAAGCACAGTATAGCAATCCCTCCAGGAATTCAAGATGTCTTGATCACAACAATTCACGCAAATGTAACCAATTGCCGTGAATTCAGTCAGACCTGCAATTTTGTTCAATCACCGCAACTTTGATGCAGATTTGACCAATAACCGGAGCCTCGTATGACTCGCGCCGGTATCTGACGCTGAGAGCCACTGACCAAGCGTCAGTATTTGACGAGCTGGTAATAAGAACACACGTACGTCGCCAAATTAATTTGATTGTTTCTAGTATGAAAATGAGACGTGTGTGACTCAAACATCTTACATTCACCAACAAAACCTACAACGAAAAACCTGTGCAAAACAATTCAGACCGTCCTGCCAACCTGTACAAATTTTGACATCAAAGTACACTGTTATGATTTATCACTCTAAAGCTGCTAAAAGCTGCTGCATGTTTTAATCCTGTCTGCTCTCTGCTCAGTGGGTGAGGCTGCTGCTCAGTTCTCCCCACGACTGAAACACACTTCTGTTCAGAATAATAGAAGTGTGTTTAAAAAAGTGAATAATGCTCAAAATCCTTGGAATAGCTTTTAATTCCATAATATTAATGCTTTGGGAACACTGCATTCAGTTCCAAATCAAAATATGACCAAAATTGATCAGGTTTGTGTTATACCTGTGTTATACCAGAAAGTGAAGAATAAGGCTGTTCAAAAAAATAAGTATTTGCATTTTTCTTTACAAACTCAAACATTTACTGTATAAACTGAGAAATGTCTCACGGGTTTGCTTTACTTTTAATCACTGCACTAATATTTAGTTGCATAACCATTATTTCTGAGAACTGCTTCACATCTGTGTTGCATGGAGTCGACCAACTTCTGGCACCTGTGAACAGGTATTCCAGCCCAGGACGATTGCACTACATTCCACAATTCCTCTGCATTACTGGGTTTTGCCTCAGAAACAGCATTTTTGATGTCACCTATGGGATTGAGGTCTGGGGATTGGGCAGGCCACTCCATAACATCAATCTTGTTCATCTGGAACCAAGACTTTGCTCGCTTACTGGTGTGTTTTGGGTCATAGTCTTGTTGAAAGACCCATTTCAAAGGCATTTCCTCTTCAGCATAAGGCAACATGACCACTTCAAGTATTTTGATGTATTGAAACTGATCCATGATCCCTGGTATGCGATAAATAGGCCAAACACCACAGTATGAGAAACATCCCCATAACATGTTTTTTGCACCACCATGCTTTACTGTCTTCACAGTACTGTGGCTTGAATTCAGTGCATGGGGGTCGTCGGACAAACTGTCTGCGCCCCCTAGACCCAAAAAGAACAACTTTGCTCTCATCAGTCCACAGAATTCTCCTTTGGCCAGTCAATGTGTCCTTTGGCAAATTTCAACCTATTCAGTGTCTTTTTTTCAGCAACGGGACTTTGCGGGGGCTTCTAGCTGATAGCTTTGCTTCACATAGCCTTCTTATGATCCTAACAGTACTCACAGGTAACTTTAAGTCTTCTTTGATTTTCCTGGAGCTGATCATTGGTTGAGCCTTTGCCATTTTGGCTATTCTTCGATCCATTCAAATGGTAGTTGACCGTTTTTTCCCACGTTGTTCAGGCTTTGGATGCCATTTCAAGGCATTTGAAATCATTTTGGCTGAGCAGCCTATCATTTTATGCACTTATTTATATGTTTTCCCCTCTCCAATCAACTTTGTAATTAAAGTCCGCTGTTCCTCAGAGCAATGTCTGGAACGACCAATTTTGCTGAGTATTTCAGTGTGAACCAGCATGCACAACATTTGCTTCCTTCCTTCCTTAAATATGGGCCATAATTGACACACATAATTAATCTACACAGAATCAGTCACCTCACTAAGTGAACACAACACTGCTATTATTTTGAACATGCCCCTTTCAATTACAGATTCAATTACACAGAATGAGCAGCATGCATGTCATGACTGTAGGGTCTGTTGGTTTTCTATGACTCTACAGGGCTCGAGAGTGCGACCATTTTGGTCGCAGATGCGCCCAAATTTTGTAAGGGTGCGACTAACATTTTTCCTAGGTTGCACCGGTGCACCTCCGCGCAGCCTCGCC
Source organism: Gymnocephalus cernua (assembly GCA_023631565.1). Lineage (NCBI taxonomy): Eukaryota > Metazoa > Chordata > Actinopteri > Perciformes > Percidae > Gymnocephalus > Gymnocephalus cernua. The sequence continues at coordinate 5,351,267 of CM042446.1, forward strand.
GCACCTCCGCGCAGCCCCGCCCCCATTCACACACACGGCCACCGTGCAACACGAGAGACACGGCATCGGTCCACACTGCGACATTTGTCTACAGTTTTAATTGTTATTAACACAGCTGTATATCGTTAAGCATGAGAGGGAAACCTGTATTTGTAGCAGTGTTTCCGCTGCTAACTGTGGTACTGCGGCCGCCGCACGGCGGAAAACACAGACGAAGTTATTGAATGCAACTAACTTCAGACGGAGCCTGCAAAATGCAGCGCAGTGACGATACAGACATTTCATATACAAGACGTGTGTAACGCCGCTGACCCGCCAAAGCATTCGACCCGTTCATAGTGAGTCAGCCGTCACTCTGTGAGTAGCATACGCTTCAGTCCACCTCTCTCTCTCTCTCTCTCTCTCTCTCTCTCTCTCTCTCTCATTTTGATAGGAAAGCTGAAGACATGAAAGGGGAGAGGGGGGGGGAATGACATGCAGTAAAGGGCCGCAGGTCGGAGTCGAACCTGGCCCGCTGCATCGAGGAGTAAACCTCTATACAGTCCCTCCAGAAAAACGCGGAGTTTTTTTGTGATTGTTGCGGGCAAAAATCCTTGATTATGCGGCACGTTTTCTTAAAAAATGCGATGGAATATGCGGGATATTTATGCCATTTTATGCGATGAAATTGCGGGAACTTGCAAAAATTGCGGGAACTTGCAAAAACTGCGGGAACTTGCGGGAACTTGGAAAAACTGCGGTTTGATGAAAAAGAGAAAAAAAGTGATTCCCCCAACACCGTGTTCTCAGTAGGTGAAATTACGTCACTTCATAACGTTCCCATGGCAACAGGGGAAAATGGCTGCTCTTGTGTGAAGTAAACGCAACATTTTTGAACTTTCTGCTGAGATATATGTAGGGTTGGGTATTGTTTGGGTTTTTTTCTGATACTGGCGCTAAATCGGTACTTTTAAAACGGTGCCTGAACCGATACTTTTTAAGAAAGTTTTAAAAAAAGAAGAAACAAGAAGGATAGGCCTACTCAACAACAGTCGGTGACATTAAGGACACGTTGTTTATTACTAAGGCCATATGGTCAAATTTAAATGATTTAATAGTAATGTAATAACTATAACTTATAATAAACAATAACTTATTTCACCAGTAAATTGCTGTTGGACGACAAAAACAGCAACCAGATGGGAAAAGGGTATTTTACAATAACCAACCAAAACCAAACAATTACCAGTGTCAGTGAATGCACCGTCTGTGCGTTTCCGACGTCGGCAGCTGCTGCGCTGCAGAGCAGACTGTTGATATACAGTCACACTTTACACTGTTTAACGTCACCTGTCAGCATTTTAACCGTGTTTAATCACGCTGCTAGCTAACGGTAGGCTAACGTTACCTGTTGTCCAGTGTAGTGTAAAGTCAGGCACCGAAATAAGGCACCGAAATCTTCGTTCTTATTCGGTCTCGTTAATTACTACCGTTTACGTCGGATCCGGGGGCCCATTGGCACCGAGTTTCGGTACCCAACCCTAGATATATGTGACTTTTTTGCAACGAAAATGCGGGGATTATGAAATCATGCAAGCCCCGCATATTTTGCGCGGAAATCGGCAATTTATGCGGCGAAAGTGCGGCGTTTTTAAAAAAATGCGGCCCCCGCATGAATATGCGGACATTGGCTGATTATGCATTGAATTCTGCGATCGCATAATCGCGTTTTTCTGGAGGGACTGTCTATATATACCACCTGAGCTATCTGGGCGCCCTCTTTCTCTTTTAATCTGTTATTGTTGATAACAAGTGAAGGAGCTTTCTCAGAGATATATATATATTTTAAATGTATCCTATGCTATTAATTTAATTCAGATAATTTTCATTTACATGTGTTGCAGCTGTATATTTTCAAACTGAGAAGTAAACCAGCTGTCTTTGCATTTTATTTTAATCACAACCTGTTTTCATAAAAGAGCTTGTGAAAAGTGGCTTTGACTTAAAACGGAACATTTAGCCCACTTAGTCCACAGAGATATGATTTTTAGTCCTGGACTAGTGGAAGATCTGATAAGAATCAGCGTGTGTGTGTGTGTGTGTGTGTGTGTGGGGGGGGGGGTGGCAGTTTGGAGAATTTTTATTTTTTTATTTTTTTTTATTTTGATGCTAGGGAATGTGGCAAGCTGGTACTGTCATTGGTTTAGGAAAGGCTAAAGGGGAAGAAGGCCAAATTACAGGTGTTGTCCATCTGAGGGGCAGAGGACAGCAGGGGGGGGGGGGGCTATACGACTTTGAGCCATGAAATGTTAGATCTCAGTTCAGGGAAGCACTTTGATCTATTTTGAAATGTTTTACTTAAAGGTATAGTGGTCGCTGACAGGTCAGCGAGCAGACGGCCATAGACAGTATATAAAAGCGGCGCTGCCCCCCCCCTCTCGGCGATAGCTTGTTTGTTGGCCTGTAGCATGCTAACGTTAGCTATAGAGATGGTTGTCGTAAATAGATTTCCACTCACCGGTGGCGAGTCTGACGTAGTGGAAAAAGTGCAAATCTTCTTTTGGAAAGTCGGCTTGTAGAGCCATGCCGACAGCAACTTGTAAACAGAGCGTGCACGAGGAGAACTAGGCTCGTGCACGCTCTCTCGTGCACACGTTTAATAGGCGTTCCCTCTCGGGAGCAGGTGGGGTGTTGCGCATGTGCATTTTTTCAAAAAGTGGAGAGGGCGGTTCTTTTCTAAAATTCAGGAAAATCCTCCATTATACCTTTTGAAATGGTTTAGTTTGGCAGCTCAGTGAAGCACTTCAAACTTTTTTTGTTAATATTTTTATTTTTATATGCAGTATGATTGTGTTTCAACTAAAAAGTATTTACCTACACCTTATTCTTGTTTAAAATCATTTACATAATATAAATGAATGTATATGGAGCGTGATAAAAAAGTAACCTTGAAATTGTGGCGTTAACGGCGCCGCAGGGAAAAATTTGGGTGCACCTAAATTGTATGCTGGTGCACCTAAATAAAAAAGTTAGGCGCACCAGTGCAACCAAGGCAAAAAGTTAGTGTGGAGCCCTGCTCTACAACACTTACTAGTAAATCATTTATTTATTTATTTATTATATCACTTCTACCAAAAAATTTGATTCATGAGGTTAGTGATGTTGGACTGCTATTATTTTGAACACAACTGTATACAGTAAGATGCAGGAGAAACCAGAGATGAGACAGTAATTAGACGATGACTTGAGTTGAGGACAGCTACGCTCGTTGTAGTAAGTGCAATAAGAAGTTAAATAAGTTCTTTATCAAACCGTAAGTGAATGTGTGTCCCAGGCCAGGATGGAAATGAACTTTTTACAACATGAACATCAACCAGCCACTGACAGATATATGCTCAGCTTTATATTTTATTTGATTTATATAACAATTGTAAATTATTATAGCTCTTTGTGCAATTTTCATTGTTTCCCGCAATTTACAGTCCCTCTAGTAAAACGTGATTATGCGATTGCAGAATTCAATGCATAATCAGCCAAAGTCTGCATATTTATGCGTGGGCCGCATTTTCTCAAATACGCCGCACTTTCGGCGCATAAATTGCAGATTTCCGCGCAAAATATGCGGGGCTTGCATGATTTCATAATCCCTGCATTTTCGTTGCAAAAAAGTCACATATATCTCAGCAGAAAGTTGAAAAATGTTGCGTTTACTTCACACAAGAGCAGCCATTTTCCCCTGTTGCCATGGCAATGTTATGAAGTGATGTAATTTTGCCTAGTGAGAACACGGTGTGGGGGAATCACTTTTTTTTCTCTTTTTCATCAAACCGCAGTTTTTGCAAGTTCCCGCAATTTTTGCAAGTTCCCGCAATTTTTGCAAGTTCCCGCAATTTTTGCAAGTTCCCGCAATTTTTGCAAGTTCCCGCAATTTTTGCAAGTTCCCGCAATTTTTGCAAGTTCCCGCATTTTCATCGCATAAAATTGCATAAATATCCCGCATATTCCATCGCATTTCTTAAGAAAACGTGCCGCATAATAAAGGATTTTTGCCCGCAATAATCACAAACAAACTCTACGTTTTTCTGGAGGGACTGAATTTAATCGCAACAAAACAACAGAAGAGATTGCACTTTTTTTTACAAAAGCATCCTCAAAATCAGGCATTTTGGGCCGCAACAATTCCAAAAAGAGGCAGCAAAATCCTGGAGTGACTGCAGTATAGTCATTTACTAGTCACGCATTGCCAGACCTTCCTCCACGGCGCTGCGGAGGAGGTTCTGGTTAGTCCATACAGCATTCTGGGATGGGAACGAATCGTGCCCTGGTTTATTGGCATTTCTTTAAACCAATCACAGTCGTCATGGGCAAGGCTCAGCTCTGCATCGGGAAGGAACGTGGACATGTGGTCTAGCTAGCTGTCTGGATTTGAAGAGATCTGAGGAGAAGTTAACCATAGTCCTCATAAATCCACTGCAGTTTAAAATTCCAACACAAGGAAAGATGAAGGAAATGGACATTGGCGAAAAGACATGCATCCAGAGAATTTGTCCTGTGGCATCGGAGCAATCCCGGAAATGGAACGTCGTGGATATAGACTAGTTATTTACTGTATAATGTTAATGGATAAACAACCTGATATATGTTTACATCAGAGGAGTTATGCCCTGGCCTGGCTTCTTATAGATCCAAATTAGGCCATGGCCCTATTTCCAGAGTGCGCCCACTTGATGAAAGAGCCAATATATATTCTCAGTAGGAGTAGGTTCAAGGAGAATAGACTTCTTAAAACAGCCATATTTAATGAGGTTTAGTCCACACTGGAGGTTACTCTGGTTTTGCAAATGAACTACCAATGTGTCTTTTTTGTTGTTGCTGGTCATGTGGAGGCCCTGACGCAGCCAGTGTGGTTCATCTATCTCATCAAGGAGAGACTAGAGTGGGGCCGTCAGCTGGAGGACAGAGACTAGCCCACAGGCTATCAGCCATATGAGAAAACTGCTAGCCAGAGCTTGCTAATGAAAATCATGCAACTACAGTCTAGTTTGAGATCAACTAGTGCACAGCTTGGTGAATTTACACTACTTCAATACAGACAGCGTCCCGGAAGGACAAGCCTGAAAATCACTTCTGCTGAACCGTGTTGAGTTAGATACATATAGTGAAGACACAGACCAGTCCAGAGATGGAAAACATGATTAAGAGAGAGAGAGCAAAGATTGACAAAGAGATGGGCTGAGGTCAAGTCCACACATTCATGGGTATTTGTTTAAAAACTTAGCTTTGTCTATGCATTTTGGCTAGTTATTTGTGCTTAACACTACAGCTTACTTCTTTCGTTTTACCCTTCACAATAAAAGCCCAATTTAAATTCACTCTGAGCATTTCGCTAAGAGGCAACCCAATAAAATACCTTACACCTTACACTCAGGAAGTACGCCAGGCTTTGAAACAAATTTAACATAGTGGCCAAACTCTGGAATTGCAACTCCTGAGCCTCCTGGAAATCTAGAAGAGCTGCACGATTAAATCATTTAATTCCCATTCAAGTTAGTGGAGCGCTACACCAGAAGTAGCCGGCAAAGGTCTTTATTACGCCTGCTCTATGGGCCACACAGTGCGAAAGCAGTGCCAATCATCCGGGTAATTTTTATAAGCCACTGAGCAATTCTCATAGGAATGAACGAGGCTCTGCTTTGAGCGCTGTATCCACTTCTTATAATACATCCATGCTTACACTATGCTAATGACATTTTTGCCAACACTAGATATGAAACAAAAGCCAGTAAGTTGCTGTGAGCTGTAAATTCACCACTTCTCAGTAAAAGGCAGAAGATAACGTTAAATTGGAGCCGGACAGGGCAAGGCCTCTGTTCCTTCGCTGGCTGCCTCCGTCTCACTCAGACTTATCCAGGGTCCGGTCCCGCAGCTGCATGTACCTGTCACTGCCATCTTTACCAAGCACAGGGGATAACTTGACGTAGTAGTGGAATGATTTTACTCGAGCAGTGAGAAAGTGACGAGCAGTCACTCTGACTGACAAACAAAAACAAAAAAACGAATGCTCAACTTGAAGAATCTCAGTCGACTGAGGGGTCACCGACTGATGATTCAAATATTCGACTTTCAAGGGGGAGCCCTACAAGTAGTCATGAGCAATGACGCTGTAATGAGCTTCCTGTCAGGCTCCTACTAGTCTCGCTTTGCCAGACCCTCCTCCAAAGCGCGCTGATGGAGGGTCTGGCTACTCCACATAGCATTCGGGGATGGGAGGAAAACATGCTCTGGTTTAATGGCATTTCTTTAAACCAGTCAGAATCTTCATTGTTTAAATCATCAAATACAATGTTAGACAAAAACATCAATATTATGAATATTATGTATTTGTATTTTACCTATCCGTTGAGCGGTACGTATTACGTCACTTCCGGAGTCTTCAGCTGATTTTTTTAAACGTTATTACGGTGCATAACTTACTGGAAGAAAACTGAGCAACATGTTGTTGCCGGTGACAAAACCACAGATTATATATATATATATATATATATATATATATATATATATATATATATATATATATATATATATATATATATATATGAACATTGAAGCGATACTGGCGTTAAAGACCCGCTGATCGCTGTCCAATTCTCTGATATGAATGGCCGCGTTGCATTGTGGGATACCTGCTTTGAATGCGCTCCAGCTCGGCTCATATCGTAGCCTACTGTTCTGTCTTATTTACTGTAATATTTCACCAGTAATAAGACCAAAATAATATTATTAAAATAAAGAAATGAATACCATGATAACATCTAAATAAATGTTGATAGATGTAGCGTTATAGTTAAAAAATATCAATAAACATAAAGCCATCCAGCTTCCCTGGCCGAAATAGATTGAAATAATAACATTAAAAGAAATACATAAAAACCATGATACGATCTGGTGAATAAATGTTGATAAAAACAGTGATTATTGGGCTAAAAATACCAATAATAACGCAGCTGTATCCAGCTTCTCTGCTGCAGCCGACTGGCAGAAAGAAACGTGCTCCAATCACGAACGATGTTTCACATTAAAATACATTAGTTTAAAAAACGTGACCCCATCACGTAAATCTATCACGATCTAATAGATTTATTTTCGTGATGCCATCACGAACTGACGTGGGACTGGGTTGAAAACAACACACACACACACACACATCACATACATACACACACACACACACACACACACACACACACACACACACACACACACACACACACACACACACACACACACACACACACACACACACACACACACACACACACACACACACACACACACTTGGTGCATCACAGTTTGTCTTCCTCGCTCTTTCAAGCTGAGCAGTTCACCACTGGTACGTTAAACATGTAGAGAATAACTCATTATGAAATTTTCCTTTGTGGCCAGAACTGAACCCCCCAAAAATGTGTTTGAGCTAGAAAAAGGCCTTAGGTACAACAGCATTTACTGAGCCATAAAAGCTTAAAGGGGCATTTCTGTGTCAGCCTGGACCCCATTTTCCCATGCATTTGTGTCTGAGTGACTAATGTGAACCAAAATGTTTGAAATTGGTCCCGGATTTAGCGAGAACGCTGTTACCGGCAGCTGCAAACCGGGCTGCAAGAGTTTTCGCTCAATGCTGGACCAGTTTCAAAGATTTTTGTTTACATTAGTCAGTCAAACACAAATGTAAGGGTTCAGGTTGAAAAATACCGAAATTACCCTTTAAAGGTCCCATGACATGGTGCTCTTTGGATGCTTTTATATAGACCTTAGTGGTCCCCAAGTACTATATCTGAAGTCTCTTTCCCGAAATTCAGCCTTGGTGCAGAATTCCAGCCACTAGAGCCAGTCCCACAATGAGCTTTACTCAGGACGTGCCATTTCTGTGTCTTGAGGAGAGAGGGGGGGGGGGGGGGGGGGGCAAGGTGGGGGGTGGGGGTGTGGCCTTGACCAACTGCCACTTTGCTCGTTTGAAAGCCATGATGTCTCTCTCTCATGGGTTGGCCAAATTCTCTGGGCGGGCAAAGCAGAGAAAGGGGAGGTAACCTTTCCCCTTATGACCTCATAACAAGCAAGATTCCTGAACGGCTCATCTGAGCTTTCATTTTCTCAAAGGCAGAGCAGGATACCCAGGGCTCAGTTTACACCTATCACCATTTCAAGCCAATCGAGGACCATAGGCAGGCTGGGGGAACTCATATTAATGTTAAAAATGTTCATGCCATTGGACCTTTAAGCCCCAAATTTCACAAATACCATCGTTTCACCGCAGACAAACACAAAATTGAGCAATTATATATATATATATATATATATATATATATATATATATATATATATATATATATATATATATATATATATATATATATGTGTATATATATATATATATATATATATTTTATTTTATTTTTTATTTTTTTTATATTGTACTTACCAAAGTAATTGCTGAGATCTGGAAACAGCAATAAAAGTGCCAAAACATTTGCACGTGTGGATGGACTCATGTTCTATGGTTTTAACATAACATAACCAGGACATTAGACACTGTAGTTTGAGTGTTTTCTGTAGGTCATTCCAAGTAGAAGGTGCATCAAACATGAAAGCCTTTTTGAACAACTCTGTCCGGGCCTGAGGTACATTCAATGAAATAGTGTTCTGGGACCGTAAACCATAAGTACTCTGTATTCGGATATGTAACATGGGAGCCTGCCTAAAATGCCCTTATATATGAAGATATAAAGGTGAGTAAGCTGGCGATTTGACAGAGAGGGTAGCAGACGACAAGTCCAGTGATGAAGGCAGCTGAGACCTTAGCAGATGACAAGTGCGGTGGTGGAGGAGGCAGCTGAGACCGTAGCAAACAACAAATGCGGTGGTGGAGGAGGCAGCTAAGGCTGTAGCAGACGACAAGTCCGGTGATGGAGGCAGCTGAGGCCGTAGCAGACGACAAGTCCGGTGGTGGAAGATGCGGCTGAGACTGTAGCAGATGACAGCCCAGAGATGGAGGCAGCTGAGGCTGTAGCCGGTGACAGCCTGATGGTTGAGGCATTTGAGGCTGTAGCCACAGAGGCTGCAGCAGACGATAGACTGGTGGGGTGGAGGGAGCTGAGGCCGTAGCAGGCAGGCCCACTGAGATGGTGGTGGTGAGGAGGTGGGGGCCACAGCTCAGGTAAGCAGAAGCCTGAATAAAGAGGTTTTAAGCAGAAGCCCAATAAAGGGGTTTTAAGCATGCAGCAGTTTGGTGGTAGAGGCAGTAGCTGGTGGCGGCAAGCAGTGAGTGTTAAAACTGCAGCTAATGGTAGCTAACTAGTAGCAGCTATGAGTAAGCCACCTTTGCTGCAAGTTGTGCACCCACAGAGTTGCTTAGAGTTGTGCTTAGAATTGTTGCAGTTGTTGCCTCTGTGGCTCGTTGCTAGTCATTAGTCATGGCTAGTAACAGAGCCTAAGTTTAAAGTAGGTGGAAGCTAGCTGTTTAGTAGTGGAGTGTGGATTAGGCTAGAGGTGGATGAGTCAAAATAAAAGTCCATGTAGTGGTAGGCCAAGGCACAACATGGCTAATAGCCCACAGCTAGCTAAGCTACACAGAAAGACTCCAGCAAATCCAGTTTGAAGACATTTACCAGTAAAACAGTACTGTGCCTCAATGACAATCGAGGCCTTTTTTGAAGTTTCTCTCACCCATCCGAGGCAAACACACACTCTTGCTGTTCCAAAGAATGATGCAAACTGTAAGTCAGTAGTACAGAGATACAGAGGCCCAAAAGTACCAGGAATCAAGCGAGTAAACTCCACAACGGAACACAGTAATCCACTCAGAATGCTTTAGAAGTCCATATGTTGTGATTTTCAAGGTTAAAATATTATTTAAAAGAGATGCCATTGCCAGACAAGAAACAAACAATACAGGACAAACATAGTTTCTGCCATCTTGGATTGGGGGCTGCGTTTGCCTACGTTAAACTAAATGACCTTTTGCAGTAAATGGTGGCAAGTAACGTTAGCTAAATACTTTGGATTAACACACAATGTTTCACGTTAACGTTAGTTCAGATGTAAATGGGAACTGGCCCTCGATCTAGCTGATTTTATTAGCGGGCCAGCAGCTGGATGTTAACTCCAAAACAAAGTAAGTATTTTTTTACTTACTGGTTACAGGTACAGATCTCTTGATCTATTTGTGCCTGTGTTATAATTGCTGAAACAAAAAAATTAAACAAATAAAAGAAGGGGGGGCTAACAACATGTATATTACCACAGGTTAAATTCATTTAACAACATGAAGAGGTTTACTCACATACAGAATGGGTTAGATATGTTTTTTGAGTTATAATCGGTGGAGGGGGAATGCTATGTTTAGCTTGAATATTCCTCACTCACTGTTTGCTTGTTTGTTGAGGTTTTTCTTGTTTTTCTTTTTTCTTTTTTCCATTTCTCCCTCTTTCTTTTGGGGTACACTATTGCTTGCTTGTGTTAGATATTAGATATTAGATATTATCTATGATGGGTGATTTAGAAATTAAGTTTACTTCTTGGAATTGCAGAGGTTTGCAAAAAATAAGATAAAGGAGGGGTTATGACACTCATCCACAAGTCTATTCCTTTAAATATTAAGGTAATTGCAGATAAAGTAGGTAGATACCTAATAGTCCAAGGGACACTTCTGTCTGAGCTTCTTAATTTGGTTAATATCTATGCGCCCAATAACTATGATCCCAATTTTTTCAACAACTTGTTTTACGCTCTGTCAGCCCTTAATGGTCAATATATAACAGCAGGTGATTGTAATTGTACATTGGACCCACGTAAAGACATGTTCACATATTGACAAGACCCATACTAAGACTAGGAATATTATACATCAATTCATCAAATCGTTAAATCTAAGAGATGTGTGGAGGGATAGAAACCCTGAAGTTGCATTCTTTTCATGTTTTTCTAGTACATATAAATCATACTCCCACATTGATTATTTTCTAGTTTCTGTGAGCCTGATGTCTAAGATAAAGGATTGTACTTCTGATAGCGTCCTGATCTCAGACCACGCCCCAAATAGCTTAAGGTATGTAGATCCTGGCCAAAAAAGAGAACCACCTAGATGGAGAGTACAGCAGAAGTGGCTGAGAGATCCAGACCTTGTCTCCTTTCTTGAAATTCAAATTGATATGTACTTTACAGTCAATAGATCTAAAACGTCTGTGTCAAGTGGGAAGCTTTTAAAGCTTTTATTAGGGGGCAGATCATCAACTTCACAAGTTCCAAATTTAAAAAAAAAAAACTAAATGAAAACTGGCATTAGAGTAAAAAATGAAGATCTTGGAGGCTAAATATTTTCAAGACACTTGCCCTAAATTGCATCAAGAATTATTATTATTAAGATATTAATACTTAATTAATAATGAAGTCTCAGCTGCTAAAGCCACAGCCGATCTTTTAAAACTCAGACTTTTTCTTAGCCGGGTGCTTAAAACATCTTATACTAACTGCCCCAACGTGTTGTTGTATTATTGGTCTACTCAAATTAGAACGATGAGGTTTTATTATTTGGGAGGAAAATCATCAGCATGGAAAGATATTGAATCTGGTTCTGAAAAGATTTCTTTACCTGCATATATATATTTGGATACTCTTTGGGGTAACAACCGTTTGGCTCCGGGTAGAGCTGATGGTGGTTTTAAAGCATGGGCTGAAAGAGCAATAAAACAAATTAAGGGCATGTATAATCCAGTAGATGATACTATTAAAACATTTGAGGACCTAGTAGCCATGTATGATATCCCCCATAAACATTTTTTTAAATATTTACAACTCATAAGTTTTATGAGATCAAAATCAATCCACTACCATCCCAGCCCTTTCCTCACTGGAGACAAATCTCATCAAAGATCCCTTTGGGAAAATAATAATTTTGCGTATATATGACCTTCTGAGGGACAGTTCACTTGACTCCTCAGACTCTAAACTAAAAGCATGGGAGGGTGATCTACGAGAGGAAATTTCAAACGAAGAGTGGATTGCTGCATGTATGAATGCTCAATCTCAAACTGCTAATACAAGGCTAAAATTGCAGCAATACAATTGGTTAATGATAATATACATTACGCCAGAAAAACTAAATATATTTAATCCCAGTATTCCAGACCTATGCACAAGATGGGGGGGGGAGACAAGGGAACCTTTTTTTCATTGTATATTTAAGTGTCCCAAAATAGGTGAATTCTGGGAAGAAATTAGAAGATTAATACAGGAAATTGTATCAATCCATATGATAATAGAACCTAAGTTGTTTGTGTTAGGCATATACCCAAAAAATGATCATATTAGTTGTGGGAAACAGATTTTTGTAAACTTTTGCCTACTACAGGCCAAAAGATTAATTGCAATAACAGAGGGAGACCAAGTGTCAGACAGTGGTTAAAGGAAATGTCTTTATGTCTTCCTTTGGAAAAGATCACTTTTACACTTAAGGACAAACAAGAGGAGTTTCAATTGATATGGGGCTCCTTTATAAACTACATTAGGGACAAATATCTATCTCTTATGCTCGGCGAACTGGGGGAGGGATAATGATAACCTCTGTGGTAGAGGCCATTCAGCACACCTGCTTCGATTGAAATTTAGTTAAGGCACTATAGTGTACCCACATCCCCCTTATTTATTTATTTATTTATTTATTTGTAACTTAGCTACTCTATTTTTATCTTTATCTATTATTAGATAATTATTTTAAATATGTGCATACGGGTATGTGTGTCTGTGTATGTGTGTGTGTGTGTGTATATGTTATTTAATTATATTTTCTTTGCAAATGTAGTTACTATTTTGTGAGTGGAAATGTGTGTTTGTGGCACAAGAATATGGATGAGCTTGTATGTATAGGTACCTATATACTTATATAGCTATTAGCTATAACAGTTATAACAGCTATAACTTTTACTCATCTTCATTTTTACTTTTATTTAACTCTTTTAAATAAATGAAAACTCAAAAAAGACATTGTTCCAAAAGAAATTAAATGTAATATGATAAAAAAAATCAAACGTAAGTTATCCTTTTAAATACCACTATAGTAGGCATCTATTTTGACTCTATATATATATATATATATATATATATATATATATATATATATATATATATATATATATATATATATATATATATATATATATATATATATATAATACGGTTGGTCACTTTGCCCAAGAGATATTTTCTTTGAGTGAAGCGTACTTACCAGACATCTACCATCTTTGAGGTTATGTATTTATGTAACCTCCCTCCCCAAATTCAAAACACCCTCTGGTTAAAGCTTTAGATAAGACTAGGATTTACCCGAGCCAACCAGAGTGGCACAGTAAGGGGTAAAAATGCAATAGTGGGAGAGAAATTAGAGGTTTTCATACCAGTGCCCCTGACTGCCCTTTCAAAGCTGCTTAGTCTGATTTCAGCACCTTGGACAGCAGCACAGCACAGCGGGGGAAACATCCGCCTGTTCCATGCCACATGTTTGCTTCAGTGATTTCACTAAGAGCAGAAGACGCTCAGTGCATTTAGGTGCACTCATTTTGGCCACCTTAGCCTTGTGTTAAGTCTACGGTGACCTTGCGCCTCTCCTGTTATTGCCCCAAATGTGTGTTTCCTAAACAGGGAGAGAGACTCAAAGAGAGGCAGACAGACACAAATATGACACCATAAGGACAAGTGCTGCAGCACTAGTGTTTTTGAATCAATCAGTGACCCTGCCGACGGAGTGTTTTCTGCGCCCCGTTGAGACAGACAATGCACACCCTACCACGGCCCCTGTGTGTGTCTGATATATGGAAGCGGTTGTGACTTTGGGTGGCGTCCTGTCTGTTCGCCTCACTGTCACCCTCTGTGAACGCTGCTGGGAGAGGAATGCCATTGGTGCCTGCCTCTTTCTCTCCTCTGCCCTCCCCTCCCTCTCTCCTTCCCTGTTACTATCTATTTTCTTTCTTTTTCTCCCTTTCATCCCTCTCTTATTTCCCTTTTCCATTGTTGTCTTTTCCCCTTACTCATTCTTTGAATCCTCTTTCCTCTCCTTCCTTGCTGTCTTTCCATTCAACCCTTCATCTTCCTCTCTGACCCTCCGCCTGCCTTTCCCTCACGGCATGTTTTCTTCTTCTTCTCCTTCCATTTTTACCTTCAACTCCCAAACAGCCACAATAAATCTGCTAGTCTGGGTTCTGGCCTATGTGGTCCAATCAGGACCCCTGGTTGTAGACTGGGACAAGAGTTGAAGGGTGGCTACCGCAGTGGAGAGAGAGAAGGCTTGGGCTATGGGAAGTCAAGGAGTGAAAGGGGAGGTGCTAGCTGGCAGGGCCTGGGACCTGAACCAGACAGACAGTGAAACGTCACACCAAACCCAGACTCCCCGACCGTGATCGCATTCTTGTTTTTGTGTGTGTGTGTGTGTGTGTATCTTTGTGTGGCGATTGCATGTGTGTGTGTGTGACTGGGGGTTCACAGTGTTAGTAGCTCAGAGCCAGCTGAGGCTGCAGTGGAGACAGACAGAGACAGAGGCACTGAGCAGCACATAGAAAATCACTTAATGTTGAGTTGTATGGGACTGGGATATCTTCTTTTGGGAGGAAAATTGGCAGGTGAGATAGCGTCCACTATATAGAAATGTTTGTTTTGTAAATGCGTATGTATGAGTAATTTTGGATTTGTTCTCAGCTGAGTGTGATAGCCTCATCTTTTTTTATTACAGTTACAGTAGTACAGTTATTACAGTTGTACAGTAGCGTGTCATCAGAGAAGAGGGGGAACTGATGTTCGATGATCCACATTGTCACTGCAGGTTGTAAGCTGACGGCGGGGGGACAGACGTCACTGTTGCGCCCAGAGCCACAGGGAGAAGTGCGGACACGCTCATTTGACCAGCAGCAGGCCTTGGCTACAGACTTCATATCAGGTACGAAGGTCAAGTACATACGTAAGTCCAAAGTGAAACTTCCAAATTGAAAATTGAAATAAATTTAAAAAAAATATATATATATATATATATATATATATATATATATATATATATATATATATATATATATATATATATATATATATATATTTTTTTTTTTTTTCCATGGATAGTGCAGCACTCATGGTGTTTTTATTTCTTAACAGGTCATTTTAAAGTCCACCTCCTTTCAAAGATGTATTTTTCTCATGTTAAAGGGGTGGTTCAGAATTCATTTCCAGTGTGTTATTTATCAGTGGAGACCGTCAACACTTTTCATCCAGTCCTTCCAGTTGCAGAGTTCGCTGGTGCTAGGCTAGCGCAAGTCAACAGTAACTGCTAGCCTGCCATTAAAAACAGTCTTACCCATTCCACAGTACACCTGAGGCAAATAAATTATAACGCCAGACTATCGATGTAAATGTCTGTTGATAGAATAATGTTAGAAATAAAACTACACTTGCATCACATTGCAATAGTTATACTTTATTCCCTGTAGTTGGTAGCATAGGCTAAAGCATCGGCAGAGTGATATTACCTAGGCTACAGAGAAAGCTAGTTTACATGACTTTTCTGTCAGCAATTACCTAAAGTTAGCAGTTAGCCCAGCCAGGTATTTACCAAGAGTGTAGCTATACCGTTAGCTAACGTTGTCACTCTCCACAATGCATTGAACTGTAACATTATCTCTACTAACGTTGTCAGTCTCAATCTGTCAGTAGCAGCTAGGCTAACGTTATGAAAGGGGCTAGCTTTATTAGCTAGAGTAGCCTACCAAAAGTTATTACCTGTTCATCAGTAGCTGTTGGTTTTTTTGAGAGAATTTGACATTCAAACGTACCCCAGGCAAACTTGATTCTGGGTCTGACTGACGCCCGGTTCAGACAGGACGGCAAAATTTTAATTGCAGGCTTCAAGCTCGCGGAGCTCGGCAAGTGGCGTCCGCCATCAGAGCCACCCGACAGAGCCGCCCGTCTCCCTGAGATGGCCGTCTGCTCGCGGGGCCTGGCGAGGCCGCTACCTGTCTGAATCTAGCATGTGGCTGAAATATGTAGGCTGTGGCTGAATCACTCCAGTGTTTCTAGCCATCATAACGTTAACCAGATACTAGAATGTAGTCACTGAATGAGTCTCAGGGCGTTTCCACACCTGCCTTGTTTAGTTCGGTTGAATGGAACCCTGGAGCATTTAGGCCCTTGGTGTGGTTCATTTGGGCAGGTGTGAACATAGCAATCGCACTTGGGTGCGGACCAAGTATAAACAAACTCTGGTAAGCTTCGGTACGGTTCGTATGTGGTGAGATTGTCATCCGACCCAACTACGAGGTGTACTCCCAAGTTTGAGCTAAAAGGCTCCTGTAGTCAAGTGTGCTTTGCAATCTGCGATGCGGCAGAGCATGCAAACTGTGGCAGCTTGCTGTCGCACCTCCTTGGTCAAACAAGCCACCGCTGAAGTTTGAGACAGATAGGCACAGGCCGAGCAGAGCGAAGTCTCGCCGAGCAGACGCAGTAACAATGTCTGAAAAATGATTTACTGTCTGGAAAATGATTTACTAGCTTGACCGTATTAAAACAAATATGCACTAGTCCAGGACACAGGACCTTCTTCTTGTATTTCCTTTGTTGTTCCCAGACACATCTGACCAATAAGCAGAGTGAACGTTCTTGTGTGGTTTGTAGTGATGCATTTTGGTTAGCTTAGATATTTTACTGTGTGAAAAGAAACTGAACTAAACGGAAAACCCTACAAGTTTACAAACGCAAGAACTGATTTAGACCACAGCAAACAAACTATAGGTGGGAAATGCCCACAGCATAGCGCGAGCAGCGGTGGTGGGCGAGGCCAGATCCAGAATTTCTCTATGAGGGTAATAAGTTTTTTTGCTCAAGTTGACTTATACAACTGCTTCTTCCTCCACACTTTGTCTCTGTCTTCCCTCCTGCCCTTCCATTTCTTGTTAACCATGACTCCCTTTCTTCTTACCTTCCCTCTTGCCAGCTTCCATGGCAGGTTATTCAGATCCTCTGGGCTCTCAGACCAGCCCTGCCCAGATGATGGATACTGGCCGGATGGAAGCTTTTTCAGGTATACTGCCACACTGCATTAGTACTGATGCTGGAACTACTACTATGATAATAGGAGCACTACTAATAATGATAACACAATTCAATGTATAGTGGACTTTTCCAACATTAAGTTGACAGGTGCTTCACACACCTGAGCTGAAAATATAATTTGAAAGTTTTAGATGACAATAGTCAGACTCATACATTAATCTTCTACACGTACACAACTCAATATTTGGCCATTATTTTTCACCACTGAAACTAAGTGATAGCACTAGCTTGCATCAATAGCACCAATTAGTTTGAATTAGAGTGCTGAGTGGTATTAACAGTGGTATCACATTTTTGCTTTTAACTAAACTGGAAATACAAATGTTTTCTTCTCCATCAAGTGCCATTACAGAAACAGAGCGTGACACCATCATTCCATCTTGGTGCTTTTTTGTTGGAACACCTGTTGCCCATCTAGTGCCGTTATTTACATACGGACCTGTTGGACTATGGCTTTCATGCTTTTAAAATATATTTTCTAAGCTTTTGACATAATCAAGGACAACATACAGCCAAAAGAGAGCTATTGTTTTACACTGTACGAAAACGTAGCAAAACGTAGCAATAGTTTTCTTAGTCGCAATCTGAGGTATATGTTGAACTATTATGTATTTGGAGGAAGTGGAGAGTCAGGTTAATTGTGGGACGCACCATTAAGCAACACAAGGCACTGAAGTCATGTTTAAGTTTGGCATCTTATTCTGTTTTAGTTTCAGTCTTCTGATGAAAATATATATTACTTTTTGTCACAAAATAGTCATTACGTTTGCTTTTAGACACTGACAACAGTCTACATATAGTTATGTCAGTGACTTTCCCTAGAAAATATGGTTGTCAATCCCAAACTGAATATAGCCACCTGACTGCACATACTTTACTTGTAAACTCAAATCCTGTTCACTGTCTGGGTTTAGCTTGAGATGAACAGCTATTAACTCTGCCTGACATGCAACAATAGTATTTGCATTAGTTAATATAGTTTGACAGTCTACATTAATTCTGTCCTCATTCCTACCAATAGCATATAAACTGAATACCAATGATCTCCAACTTGAAGTAACATATTAATACGTTCAATTCCATAGCTCTTGATAATGTTACATTAACATAAGGCCCATATTTGTGATTTGTCCCAGCTGATGTGTTGCCATGTTTGCATTGTGTTATTATTAGTGGAATTACCGATGACTTTAGTCCATAAATTGATAATTTTGTCATTGCAAGAACAGGTAGCTAGCTAACATTACTGAGGGTTTTCCCTACCATTATAAGGCACAGCAACCAAGCCGTTTTGGGCACCGAATGAATGTAAAATTAATGTGAGCATCAAAAACTAACTAAATGGCTTTTCTCAGATCTAATGATTGCAGTTGGTCCCCAGTGAACGTCTTTAGCAAGTTTGTCTTTAAGCTTTTTGAGTGTTATTTCTTTATCTGCTCCAGCTTTTCCAGTGTTTTAGACAGAGATATGGTAATATTAATGGTCCAAAATTATGTGAAATTGCATATTTATTTATTTATTGAAAAATGTTACATTTTCTTGAGGGAGGTCCCCTAAACCCTGTTCCAAATACGTGCCCCTGAGTCCTCCATAAACCTAGGGAAAACACTGTTACTGGCAGTGATATTAACATTATTGAAATGCAATATGCTGCTTTTAGTGGAACAGGCCTAGTACATACACAGCTAAATCTTTTCTGTAGAGGACATCTTTTTTGGCAGAAGAGGATCTTGTTTTACCTACCAAAGGACATGTGTCTGTTTCTTAAAGGTCAACTTTTAGAATTGTGAAGGAACAGCAACCCAGTTATGCAAGCAGCTCGACCTTCACTGTTGCTGTAGTTAGAGATTGAATTCTTCTTGTCTCTCTACAGTATGTCTCAGAGAGACAACAGTCTGTTAAACTGGGAAGCTACAATTTGGAATTTTTAACAGTAAGAAAAGGTGTTCCACTGGGCTCAATCATAGGTCCAGTTCTTTTCACCTAGTATAACATCATCAGTAATACAATCTCATCTTTGGTAAACTGTCATGTCTATCTGTACGTGAAATGACACAGTGCTGTATTATGTTGCTGATTCTGTTCATTTAGTAATTGAAAACTTACAGCGTTCCTTTAATATTCTGCAAGAAGCTCTTAGAGACCTAAGACTTGTACTAAATGTTGATAAAACAATGTTTATGCTATTTTCCAGAGCCAGAACTATAGATTATTCTAACCTTAATATTTCCACTATGAACAGATATATGATTGAGAGAGTCACAGAATATAAATATCTCGGCATCTTGATAAAAAGCTATCTTTCAAATTTCACATTGATAATCTTGTGTGCCGACTCAGCAGTTTTCATGTTTGTCTTGGACTATGGTGATGTGATTTATAGACATGCATCATCTTCAAATCTCTGGACTCAGTCTATCACTCTGTCTTGAGATTCATAACCGGTAATGCCTATGGTACACATCATTTTATTTTATATGAAAGTATTGGGTGGTCTCTCCAAGAAAGACGTGATACTCACTGGTATCTCTTTATCTATAAGGCTCTTATTGGAAAACTGCCATCTTACAGAACTACTCTGTAACTCAGAGGGACATTGGCTGGCTTCTACTTCATGTTCCACGAGCTCGGTCTGAACTTGGAAAAACTGCTTTTAACTTTAGTGCCCCGGACTCCTGGAACAAATTACAACACTAAAATCAACTCACTTGTACCTTTTGGACAATTTAGAAATCTGGTTTTAAACCTGCAAACTTCTACTTGTACTTGCTTCACATAATTGAATTTCTTTTGCATCTGTCCCCATTATCCTAATTTATTTATCAAATAATTTTTCCAATTCAGAAAGTTTTATTGTCTTTCAATCTTTCTTAGGATGGTGTTGTTTTGATGTTGTCTTTGTAATTTGACTCGATGACATTGCAAATGAGGGCCCCTCAATGATCTTTCGAGGATAAATAAAGGTTGAACAAAAAAACATGTAAATAAATATTCTGCAATACATGTTCTGCTTTAAATTAGCAGTTTTCTTAAAAGTCATATAAGATCAACAATTACTGCGTAAACACATGCACACTTTGTTTGAAAAGCTACTACAATGAACTACAGTGCTACCACAGGCTACCAGGAACAAGATAGGTTCCCTATGGGTTGGAAAGACTATTACATGATGCCACTGGGATACCCTCCGTTACATGGCAAGATACTCTCCATTAAAAGACATAAATGGATCACCTCACAATATTGTTGGTGTATCTTCAACAGCAGTAGCATCTGTGTTAAGAGAATCCCCAACATTGACCCTATATATCTGTGTCTGCCTTTTATTGTCAGGTTTCTCCCAGCCTGGTGGGAGGGGGGTCAATGTGGAGTTGGGGTCTGCACCCCACTCAGCAGAGAAGATTCCAAGTGTAGCAGAACCCCACCATCCCACACCCCCAGCGGGTTCAGAAGCCCCTAAAGAGCACAGCCCCATGCTGCCTGAACCCCAGACTCCTCGCAGCCCTCTGGATCTGTCATCAGGTAAAAAAAATAAATAAAAAAAACTCATGTACCAAAGTGTTAATTGCTAGACCTCTGTAATAGCTGACACACACTGCTAATTGTTATTTAAACAAATGTAATATGACCAACTTCTTTAGTATTGTTTACACTTTACCGTTCTTGAATCATGAGGTGGTACATTGTTCATTCCTGCATTCTCACAGCAGGGATAACTCCAAAAAGATGACTGTATAGTGTGCTGCACTGTGTGATTTGTTCCACAGAGGGGTGCAGTATACAGAGCAGCTGTCTGTCTTTGCTTTCCTATAGCTTCCTCCTAACACACACTCCAGCACCAATGTGATGTAGACATCCAGCTCAAGGTCAATGCACATCTGATGCTAACATCTATAGGGTCTGCCATCATGCCAAGGCTTCTAGACATACAGTATACTGTGTGTGTGTGTGTGTGTGTGTGTGTGTGTGTGTGTGTGTGTGTGTGTGTGTGTGTGTGTGTGTGTGTGTGTGTGTGTGTGTGTGTGTGCATATCTATCCTACAGAGAAAACCTGTCTATATCCCTCATGGGCCACTCTCTCTTGACCACCACCCCTCGCCCCACCCCCATAGGGCTGTTCTCCAGTTAAATGCACATCTGATCCTAGAGAGTGTGGGTTCGTAGTTGTCACCATTCTGTGGCTTGTGTCAGCTAGCAGGCCATGCTAACATCCCATGTGGGCAGAGGAACGATGCACAAAGCATCACAGCAGCTGAGCACTGCTACACTGCAGATGGTAGAACCCCCTGTGTCTCTGTACAAAATGAGAGCAGGGGGAGGAATATCAAAGTGGTGATGTCTTCATCTGTTAAATACACACCAAATAACCATGACATGTGCAGAGATGTCTAAATGTACAGAGCCACTACTCTTCTAAGACCCCAAAACTGGAGGTTCATGGGTGTAAGGAAATTGTTGTTGTAATCAAATAGCCAGCAGGTACTTATTAGTAGAAATCCTAGAATAAAAAGACCAATTACAAACCCGAATCACATGCACTGATGCTCAATTTCAGCTATGTCTTATTAAAGGACAGTTCCTGAGGAAAACAATCTTCACAATTTTCAGCTTAATTGGCCATGATTGGAGACTGGCCAAGCAGTCTCAGATATAGCCAATTTTGTGCCAGTCAAATTTGTACGCATGCACCACACGATGTTGTCACGATTTTCTGAATCTGCAATAATTACACTGAGAATAGCTCAGTCTTTAATTAGTCATACTGGAATTAACAACTTGTTTGTCCTCCTGAATAATTCCGATTATTATACGAGGACAAACAGACACGTCTTAGCTTAGACCTAAAGGTGCCCTGTGGAGTTTTCTTGTAAACAAATAAAAGTCACATTTACACTAAGGTCCCTATCTTGCACCCGGCGCAGTGCAAAGCCCGACGCAAGTGTCTTTGCTAGTTTAAGACCGACGCAGTTGTCAATTTCCTGTTCAGTGCCCACGTCGTTTAAATAGCAAATGCACCTGCGCCCATCTTTGCGCCGGGCGTGCTTACAGGGATGTGTGTTCAGGTGCATTCTTGGCGTATTGCTATCTTGAGGCAGCAGGAAGTGATCGCGCCATTGACCAACAAAAACCTGGTCTAAAGTCAATAACGCAGCATTTCATTGTTATTTTAACAGCAAATTAGTAAAATGCACCTAGGCTTATGCACAGCGTGGGCACACTATGCTTGTTACACACACAGGGACGCACAGCAGCACACAAACATGCAAAAGATTACAAATAAAAATATTACAGTGCAAATCCTCCATCATAATACCAATGCGCCAAGGTCCAAACGCGCCTTTAAAGGGAATGGGAGATGACTCTCTGATTGGTTTATTGCATGTTACACCCAAAACACACCTATGAATTAATGAAGACACTAAGTACAACCCTGTTGAACCATGCGCCTGGCGTACGGACCCTTTTTTCCGCCGCCAAACTAGCAAAAGTGGATTCGTACACGCCCTAAATGCACCTGCGCCAGGCGCTTCACACCGTGCGCTTAGATCATTAAAATAGGGCTCTCAATGTCTCTCATCAAAATGCATTATATGCAGTAGAGTTCCAATATCGATACCAGTAAAGGTAATGCCTCCAGTAATCATTTACTTTTTACACTTAACATACTAGAGCAGAGATCTTCAACAGGGGGTCCTTAGAGTTGCTGCAGGGGGGCCGCAAAATTATTGTTCAATGGTTTAATTTTTTTTTAAATATGTCTGAAAATATACATTAACATGAATCCAACATATTATTAGTAAAGATAAATATTTTTGTTTAATGTACACACCATTAATGATAGGCTTACTGGCCATAAGATACTCTTAAAGCGTAACTCTCGCCAAAATGCATCCTAGGGTATTTTTGTGAATGTAGTCAAACTTTCGTTAAAAGCATATTTAGGACGGAAGCGCCACTTTTAAGATTTACCGTATTCTCGTTTTCGGTCAAATTTCGGCCTTTTGAATGGGAGAACTACTATGATCGCATCAAAATCACTATTTTTGAAACACTAAGAAGACTCGACACACCAAAGTACCACCAGGAGCTCTACACATGAACTCAGCATTGAGAACATTGTTTGTGTTCACAGTTTACTAAAAAGTAAGGTTTTAACAACTCACTTTAGCAGTTGTTTTTTTTCCGCTCACTGCCATCTTGCCAGTCAAAAAGTGTCGATCTCCCAATGCGACTGAACAGACTCCATAGGAGGAAATATCATTCTTATATGAGGCTCCTTTTTCAACTACAAGGTCAATATTGTTTTTCACTAACAACAAAACAACAAATTATCCGTGCATTTATATGGAACTAAGCTTTATGAGTAGGGCTGGGCAATATATCGATATTATATCGATATCATGAGATGAGACTAGATATCGTCTTAGATTTTGGATATCGTAATATCATGATATGACACAAGTGTTATCTGTCCCTGGTTTTAATGGCTGGATTACAGTAAAGTGATGTAATTACCAGACTGTTCTAGCTTGTCTGTTATTTGCCTTTACCCACTTAGTTATTAAATGCATATTAATGATGATTATTTATCAAAACTCTCATTGTGTAAATACTTTTTTGTAAGCACCAATTGTCAACCCTACAATATCGCCGCAATATCAATATTGAGGTATTTGGTCAACAATATTGTGATATTAGATTTTTTCCATATCTCCCAGCTCTATTTAGGAGCTTTCCATCTTTACTCTCCTCCCTGTTACGTTAAACAAAAGTTTGACTTGGGTACATTCACAAAAAGACCCTAGCTTTCATTTTGGTGAGAGTTACGCTTTAAGTGCCACATTTTAACATTAAAACATGATGTATTTAAATATGAACATATGAACAGCAACAATGTTTATTTTAAAAGCTTAGTATTGTATGCACCATAAAAATGTATGTGTAAAGGCTTTAGGCTGCCCTAAACAGTATTGTAGGTCCAGTTTAATATGCAACTAAATGTTATACAATATACAGTATATGTAGTAAGGGGTCCCTGCTCCATCTCTTTTTCAGCTAAAGGGTCCTTGGCTTAAAAACGTTGGAGACCCTTGTACTAGAGTGTACACAGGAAGATAAGGCTGAATGGGATTTGTTATAGTAAGGAGAGGGTACTTCAGCCTGTCATGACTACATTGCTGTAAGTGGAGTGGAAGGTTGGAAACAAGCAGAGCAACCTCATGACAATTGCCTGGAGGTATGGAGGATTGGATCCTTGAGCATCCTTGTATATACCAGCACTCTGGTTTAGGTAGTCTTATGCCGTTGTTGCAGGTCAAGGGTTTTAAAGGGCTTTAAAGTTGCCCAGCGGCTACTTTATATACATAAGTGTTTGCATGGTGGATGATAGAACACTGCTTTTAAGCACAATATTGATTTGAATATTACTCATATTTTTCACCATTTGCTCAGTGTGTTTATATTTGGAAGAGCTATTAATGGCATTTTTGCAATTCATTGAATTTGTTGACATTAAAGGAAAACTGTTTTTCTGACAATTTAGAGCTATTCCATTTTGGTTTCATTTTTTTTATTTTATTTTTACAAGCGACTATTAACTACTACCTTGAGTCAACCCTCCAAGTACAACCCTTAAAGGAGAACTATGGCCAATTTTAACGTTAATATTGCTAAATATAACTATGCGAGACCTGTCTATAGCAAAAACAATTAGCGCAACAGCAGCTACCTAGACGGAGCTGCTGCAGCTAATGCCCACCGCTCCCACTTAGCTAAACAGCAGTTATGGGGGCATAAATTAAATAGTGCCTTTGTGTATCTTAACAGGACACAAAATGCAATTAAAATGTCTGTGTAACATGAACAGGGCCCTTACATTACAACAAGATGCGTTTTCAACATTCACCTACCCTGTTAGCTGCTAGCTAGCTAGCTGTCGTCTGGGACGAGAGAGTGTTCAGTCAGGCTTCAGTAATAATCATCATGCACCAGTCCCAGGTGTATTTGTAGCCTATTTATGGATATATATGATATATATCCATTTTGTGTGCGACCCATCTGGCGTTGGAGAGTAGTATTCTCTGCCGACAACAATCACGAGAGCGCCCACTGGTCTGGAGGATGTCCTCCGGAGGACCGGTGATGCCTTCGCGGCACAACACCCACACGAACACCACCAGTTGCCCGAAATGCGTGATCTTGGAGCAACTGCTTCATCTGCCTGTTGCCCCTCTGTCTGTCTGGTTCTTTCCAACTCTTGTGAGGCCAGTTCTTTGTCTGTATACTCGGGTTCGAATAAATAAGGACGACCATCAAACTCAAATGCCTCTTCCATATGTTCAATATCTTCGATATTCTCCATAGTTACGTTACTCCAAGCTTCTTCCCTTGTGAACACCTCCGCTCTTCACGCTACACTGTACCCTCCTCCACCTACACTGTTATTTATCTTGCTACAACTGAATTCACACGGGACTTCAGCACGAGACTGCCGCTAGCCGTCTGTTAGTGTTTTACTGAACAAGGCACAGGCGTGAAGCCTGACTGAACACTCTCTCGTCCCAGACGACAGCTAGCTAGCTATCAGCTAACAGGGTAGGTGAATGTTGAAAACGCATCTTGTTGTCATGTAAGGGCCCTGTTCATGTTACACAGACATTTTAATTGCATTTTGTGTCTGTTAAGATACACAAAGGCACTATTTAATGTATGCCCCCATAACTGCTGTTTAGCTAAGTGGGAGCGGTGGGCATTAGCTGCAGCTGCTCCGTCTATGTAGCTGATGTTGAGCTGATTGTTTTTGCTATAGACAGGTCTCGCATAGTTATATTTAGCAAGATTAACGTAAAAATTGGCCGGAGTTCTCCTTTAATTTTATCCCTGTTTGTGATAGCATTTGATCAAAGCATCATATGAGAATAGAAGGGTATTAGCCACATTGCGTACTGAGTTTTGTATTGCATAAATGTAACTACTGCATATGCACATACAGTGAGATGACTTTTTGTTCACGTTTCCCAATGCCTAATGAGGATGCAGGACTCTTTAAGTCATTCTGATCCATTTGGCTGATGTCTTTGACTGACTCTCCCAATTACTGCACATACAGTATAGAGAGGAGAGTTCTGTCAGGGGTTCGTTAATATGAAATATGGCCCTCCAGAGAGTAGCGGTACTGTATGGGGCCCGACAGCTGCTCCACTTTAGCTCTTTTGTATGTGTGTATAACTGAAAACTAGAAACAAACTGGGCCAAAGTAGCCAAACAACCTTCAGTGGGCAATTGTCCCTCTGCTCTACCTGAGCTTTATTATACAATGTCCCAAAACCAGGCTGTTTTAGTTACAGCACAGTTGCCTGTAATTGACCTTCTTTCTAAGGGACCATTGAGCAGTATTTTGATTTTGTGTGTCTGTCTCTCTGTCCAAGTACGTGTACATTGGAACACTGTGTACTACATGCACATAAATGCACACTCATACCTGACTCTCTCTGTGTTTTGATTTCAAACAGAGCTCTTTTGCTGCCTTATAGTTTCAGCGTGAGCATACACTGTACCTCCCCTGAGGCTGCAGTGAGTCAAAGTACCACTTTTCTATATAATTTGAACACAAAGTTTGTTTTGTTGTATGTGACTGTGTGTATGTGAATTCTCATTCCTTCAAGCATTATTTCTCTCATTGCCACAGAGGAACGTTTTAAGACTTGAAATCCAGCTTGTGGTGAATATTTATTTGGTGGATTTTAAGATCAACAAAACACACATTTGCTTGTTTGACTAAAGGGTGACAGGTTAATGAAAGAGACAACGCACTACTACAGTTCATATACAAAGGGTCTACAATTATGGCTTGGCTTTCTGGAACATCATGCACCGCTTCTGGACTTGGATTGAATTCATCCAGATGCTTCTATGTTGTGTCTGATGCACTTTGATCTTCTCAGCCATCACACCATCTCAGCGAATAAAGAATAAAAATAATGATGTAAATAATAATAATAAAAAATAGCTATAAAAGTTACTATAATTTAAAACTAATATTAATATTGTGCAGTAAATATGTGTACACTGTTATGATCTTTGTTATATTGTTTTTTTGCTTCTTTGATACATTCTGAAGTTATTTTCTGTTTTGAGTTATACTAAGGGAACCAATTCATATGCACATACCCATCTCCCCGAACTTTAAACTCTCCCCTCTTCACCCACAACAAGGTGCCTTAGGCGACTGCTGGCCAGACGAAGCTGGCTGCCTACCAACAGACCTCCCTTTCAGCCCCAGTGTCTCCACCGTGATCAGTCGCCATGCAGGCCATCTCCCAGTCAACCCTGAAAACCCACCTGACAGTTGGCCTAGCCGCGAGAGCCCTGCCTATGCTGGAGGCGATGAAAGGGAGGGAGAAGGTTCAGACCGAAAACAGAAGAAGAAGAAGAAAAGGCGACAGAAAGACGAGGGACCTTATGAACACCTGGAGAGCAGGGGTCACCCTGAGGTACAAACACAGGGAGAAAACACTCCCTTAACAGAGGAGTTCTACAACAGGATTGGCCCAAGGCGGGATAGAGGAGATGGTGGCTGGGAAGACAATCTTGGGAAGAGCGGAGGCCGGGGGAAGAAGGGTAAGAGCAGGAAGAAGCTTCCAGAGGAGTGGGGAGTCACGGCAGAATCATTTGTCCCTTCGGCCGCAGTGACCTCTCAAATCATGGAGGAGGTGATGATGGATCTAGGGAGTTCTGGTCAGGCAAACCTGCAAGCCTCGTTCGGAGACATGGACACCAGCCAGAGCCCCTGGAAAAAGGAGGTCTACCCAGAAGAAAGCCTGGTCCCTTCCCCCCTGTCTCAGGACCTATTCTCCCCAACAGATGCTTCCATCAGCCCACTGGTCCTGAACAGCGAGCTGAAAGCCACAGCAGCTCCATTCACTATGCCCTCCACCACCAACAGTGCAACACTTGGCTCCGTTCCCATGGCTCCTCGCCCTGTTGATCTATTTGACCTCCTGATGGATACTGAAAATGCAAGCTTAGGCAACAGCAGCCAGGCCTTATCACCTGGTGGTGACATGGTTGACAGCGGGATGTTTGATAACACCAGGTCCCTTCAAGAGTCTTGTGTGCAAGGCCTGTCTGAGGGAGACACCTCTGCTTTCAGCCCCGCCCAGCCAAGCCCAGGCCTCCCCCCAAAAGGCAAGGTGATAGCCTCGGCCCCACCTCTCTCACCTTCAGATGCTTCATGGATTCTGAACGACTCCAACATGAGCAGCAACAGCGAGCTATTTCAGTTCAGTGACATGAGCACTTCAGGTCATCCTTTAACCTTAGGGCTGTCGTTCGACACACCTAGCCCAGCCCCTCTCCGTTCCCCTAAAACCACAGCGCAGGAATTCCAACCCAAAGAGCACAAAGATGCCACATTGGGCCAGAAGCCACCCAAGAAGTCTCGTTCTTCATCTTCCTCCTCCTCTGTAAAGAGTCCCACCTCCCCAGGATCTGGTCTTAACCCTACAGCTAAGCCCTTCTTTCCTAGCTTTGCTGATCCCATTGAAGAACCAGCCGTGGTCCCTCCAGTTACCCCCATCATCGAAGGTTGGTTGCTGTCAGCCCTGGACAAAATAGAAGTTAATTATAGAGTAACTAAATATTATGGACGAATGGTTTATTGTCATGCATGCTGTTTTACATCCAGCACGAGTCTTTCAGATATTTGAAACTGATTCCAAATGCCTTTTTGGGCAGGATTGACTGCTTGGGTGTCTTGACTGTACTTATTAAAGTAAGGCTGCATTCACACCAAATCAGGCGAAAATGCCAGCCCCCCATTCATTTAAATGTGGGTAGTGCATTTAGGCTAAGTTAGGCTAACTTTTGGAGAAACATAATACAAAAATCAGCTGCGGTGGCTGAACTACCAGCGATCAGACAAAACACAAATGAGTGGGAACCACAAATGGAGACACAAATGGCCCATTTAAGTGACACTCCCTCACCGCCGCACAACTATGCTAATAGCAGCAACGTATGATTTGATGTGAATGCAGCCTTACATGGATAATTCGAATCTTGCATGGAAACATTTGTCTAAAATCTTGACTTGGGCGTTGGGGCTTGTCCAATTTGGACTGTTTTTGAGTGACTAATGCATGGGTTCAAGTGTTGACCAACTGAGGCTGTGGATTGGCTTGACTTTAATCTGTGAGTATCTTAATTCCCAATGATGCACTACTGTGATGTTCTCATAATTAACAGTGTTGCTGTTGATGGGTGTGCTACTACTAACCAATCACAGAGTCTTTCTCCTTAGCAACACCACTAGACATCTTCACAAAATAAAAACACCAACCTCTTTCTCTCTTCTGTCCAGGTGTATGTGTTAACACTGTAATCACTGTTTCCTTTGCATCCAGGGGTTAGGTGTCACTATCTTCTCTCTCTTGTGTCCAATTAACATTGTTTTCCTGACTAGCGGCCTGTTTCTTTACAACTTATCCTAGAAAAGAATGTTGAAGGAAAAGGCTTTGTTGATGTCATGTTAACTCTCCCTCTGTTGTTATGCATCAACAGTGCACATCCTGGTGTGTCTCCTGAGTGTGTAACTGAAAAAAAACATTGATATATATACAAAAAATATGAAATGGTAATTGTTGTTTTTGTTGATTTTACCTTCCATGTTCTGTGATGATTGCTGCCTTGGCTGCTCCTCCACCATAGGTGAGTCCTATTTTAAGTCCTCTTGTAGCTTTGTTGTGTTTTTTTCCATGCTTCAATATTGAGACTAGTTGCTGTGATGATTACAGAATGAATAACAGAAGACGCAGACAGTTCTACAAAAAGGCTGCTGTTGCTTTAAATAGAAATGAGTTGCTGACGAAGTAGATTCAGTCAAAACAAGAGCTTTCTTCCCATTGTTAGCATTAAGTCAAACATTCATTGTAGGCGTTGGACTCCGACTAAGGTGCTTCTCCTGTTTATGAATGTGTTAGTTAAGATATCAAGGCACAGCAGACGTCTGGATAGCGGATCTCTACTATCTGCAGATGATATTGGCTTCATCGAGTCATAACCTACGATGTCTACAAAAGCAGCTTACTCCACTTCTGTTAGTATGTTGATGCAGAGTTCCAGAGGATTCATTTACTTGTCCTTCCTTTCAACACTTCCTGTCTCTGCCTCCCGTTGGAGGCTGTAATGAGGACTGAGCAAGCCTTCAGCTTGCCACAGGAACATCAGAGTGTTGAACCTGGCTATTAAGCAGCTTTGATCAATGGTTTCCACAAGAAGGAAGGGCTTGGATTAGTGTTTTTGCCATTTCCAAGTCACAAAGATAAACATGTATTGCAGCTTTGTAGATGAACCATCTGCTATCAGTGCATCTTTGTGTGCATGTCACATGCAATACATGCCAGCAGTAAATGTCCTTTATCAGATTTGATATACACTAGTACAGTGCCCGTTTAAAACGTGTCTGTTTGGAACAGGCTGATTGCTTGGCCTGTGGTACTGCTGCTTACAGCTTTTTCCAGAAACCATTGTACCCCAAAATAATGAACAGAAGGCCCCCAAATCAGTTCATTTACAACTCAATTGTATACTACTGACTAGTGACTGTGCATTTCTACTTCAGAGGAAAACATTGTACTTAAAATATGATGTAGTATTATTTCTTCACCTATCCAGCATTATATTAGATTTGAAAAATCCACCTTGAACAGACGTTAAGTAAAGTACATTGTGCTGATAATGCTCTTTCACTCTTCACTTTGTAAACATGTGAATGCAGGACTTGTACTGTGTAGTATTACTCGTTTTAGCCTACTATTAATGGTTTTAGATTTTATCTGATATATCATCATTATCTGATGAAAAACTCAGGTGGCTACTGACACTTTAGCTGTTTAACTGACTTTAGCAGTTTAAATAACAGACACCCAGCTGTCCTGCTGTAATAAAGACATGTGAACTAATGACATATATTTGCCTCCTTCATGGACTAACGGCAGTGCATGATTGAAACATTGACGTATGATTAGATTATTTACTCATTAATCGAAGGTGCCGGAGCAGCTCCAGATTGTTCCGGCCCACTTTAACCCCTGGTTGAATTATTATGAATGGAGCTTTGCAGTTACTCTGAGTCCTCAACGGACGTAGCCTAGGCTGTTTGTGGATGTGGACAGGGTTTGCATTGTTTGCCAGTGGAGAGAGGTCTGGGGATGGCTCATGAGTATGGAATGCTGTTTTATTCAGAATTAAATAAATAAATACATAAATAAATGAATAAATACATGCATAAATAAATGAATATGCATTTGAAATACATCATGATATAAATAAATGAGGCAATATATAATTAAATACATTTAATGTCATGGTACTTTTATTTCATAAGTCCACATTTATTTATTTCAAGATACTTTTATTTCATAATGCCATATTTATTTATTTCCCTCTCTATTTCTTTTCCAGTTCTTATATGCAAATCAGGGGGCGTGGTTATCCCTCACATTCAGAACCAGGTGAATGGGACTTCTTTGGCAGACCAACAACAGGACAATTTTAACAATTTTGGCCATCTTAGTCATCACTAAATTCACTTCTGAGAACGCTTTAGGCGAGAAATAAACAGTTTAGATTTTGAATATAGGCAGTCTAGCGAAAATTGTTGCCAAATTGACAATTTGCTTCAAAGTTTTCGGAGTTGAGGAGGTCCATAAAGTGACGCGACAGCCAGCCAGCGCCTGCCGGGGCCGCTAGCTCGTCACTCAGACAGTCACACTCGGAGAACCCGCTGTAAGCTGGAGGCCACGCACGCACACACAGACACACACACACAGCGCAGCAGGCACAGGCGGGGGGAGAGAGAGATACCCGTTTCTCTTCGAGAAGAACTCCCATTCACCTTGTCTCACTTCACCTTCAACGGAAATGTTCAGTTCAATGTGAATTAGAGCAGTCGTTTGCCCGCTAGCTCACTTAACGCCTCAGCTAATGTTGTGTCAACCTGCAGTGGGTACAAAGCACCGCGAGCTGTGGTGCTCTGTCAGGTCAGCGCTAGTTGGTGGTCTAATTACCCCAGAATAGGTGACTGTACGCTGAGTACAGAGCACCGCGAACTGCCGGTCGTGTTGCACTCACTTCGCCAGCCTTTTTTTGCCCACGGCTCTGTTCTGAATGTGAGAGATAGCCACGCCCCCTGATTTGCATATAAGAACTTGAAATAAATGTGGCATTAGGAAAATAAAAGTCCACGGAAATAAATAAATGTGGCATTAGGCAGTGCTTGAAGTGGGAAAAAAAAGGTGCCGGTACTCTCTTGCATTGGCAGATCATCATGACATTTGAGATTTCTATAGTGAAAACCAAAACTTGGAGATATTGCTGGTACAACAATTTATTGTCATTTATTAACTATATAAATGTATTGATTTATTTAAACAAGTTTACATAACTTTAGTGCGTAAGCTATTCAAAAAATCATGTTTTCATTTTAAACATAAATGTGGCACAGTGAATCCTTATTAACTATCTATGGATGACCTAAGCGACTAATTTGCATATAGGCTAGTATCAATATTGTTTATTTTTTCCACATATAAGCTGATTTATATTTGCTAATATGTTGGAGCCATGTTAAGGAAAAAAAATTCATTCATTCATCAAAACTATACATTTTAACAATAATTTGGTGCTCAAACAGATGCAAAACAGTCAGTCTCAGTGTGTGTGTGTGTGTGTGTGTGTGTGTGTGTGTGTGTGTGTGTGTGTGTGACAGAGACAGGGGAACAGCTTCAGCCCCCTCTCTGTCTGGGCAGCTAGTGACGGGATGCTGCTATATCATGTTTTGCAGCCCAGTTTGTTATCATTAAAAACAAGCCAGCTGTTCGTGGAGCAAAAATACATCATTTGGTCCTTTGACCAACAGTCAGGCCATCCGTGTGTTTCGTTACTCACGTTTCTGTTGACGTCGGTGTAACGTTAAGGTTGGTAGCGGCCTTTTATATACTGTCTATGGTAGCAGCAGACTCCTCAACGCCAGCTGTTGCGCTCACATCAACGCTAGCTTGAAGCTCATGAACCGTACTAGCTACTTCCTGATGTTTCTGGTTGGACTTGGACCTCTGTTGACGTGTCTGGCTCACGCGTTCTTTTAGTACCTTTCTGAAGCCGGGCGGCTAACATAACGACTTACAAACTAGACACTTATTTTGTAGTTTCTAGGTTTTCAGCAGTGAAAAATCTGTTACGGTCAGGCTGACAGCTTTTTCAAACTAGCGTTTGTGGAGAAGCGAACTTCTGATAGGGTGGGCCGACTGCTTGCCTTTACGTGATTCGTCAAGATCTAAAATGTAAACACGTAGTGCCCTCTGGGTAGTGTAGTTTATGTAACGTTAGGGTCATCTCTCTGGCACTGACGCTTTCTCTGTCAGTGGTAGAGTACCGGCTGCATGCGAGAAGTAGCGGTACGCAAGAAAAAGTGCAGGTACGCTTAAGAGTAAAATGTAGAAGTGCCGGTACTGCGTACCGGTGCGTACCGGCCCACTTCGAGCACTGGCATTAGGAAAATAAAAGTCTCTTGAAATAAATAAATAAATGTGGACTTATGAAATAAAAGTACCATGAAATAATTAAATGTATTTAATTGTTTATTTATTGCCTCATTTATTTATTTCATGATGTATTTCAAAGGAATATTTATTCATGTATTTATGTATTTATTCATTTATTTATGTATTTATGTATTTATTTATTTAATTCTGAATAAAACGGCATTCCATACATGAGAGCAGTGCCAGCTGAGATGATTGACACAACTGGTGCTCATTGAATAATTATACTGGAACCTGGGATGTCTGGCACACACCAGAGACAAATAGCCATGCTCGCTGTTGTAGTTTGTTTACTATTGAAATGTTTGCCGAACTGTGTCGGGAGGTTTGGAGCAGCCGGACCACGTTCGCCAGAAAAGCCAGGCGACCAGAGGCGTACGGTGAAACTGTGTATTTATGTTGGAAGTGTGTGTGTGAACAGACGTGAGAATAAAAAGTGCCTTTGTCCAAGACTGGTGTTTGTGCAGAGAGAACTCTAGTTACATGATGTTGCTTTAAAGCATGGAGCGGAGGTAACATTATTTTAAGGTAGTATGACAAACGTACACAATATGAGTTGCAAAAGTGTTCCTGTAGGATATCCACTCGTGTTCGTTAACTCCAGGGAAATGAAGAAGTATATCGAGCATTCACGCTCAGAAACACACACGGTATAATACAAAAGCAGAGGTATTCATTTTGAAATAGACGCCATTAGTAGCCCGCTGTAAAAGGCTTGCTGCTGACATAAGTGGCTGATATAAGTTTATTGTGAAGGGTAGAAACTGAAGAAGTGAAACTAGCATTATGCGCTCCTGTTGTCACTATGGGAGTTAATAAAAGTGTGTGGGATGTCTTGGTTTACCCTTCTTTAGATTACAGGGCCTCTGAGTTTTTTGCTCAGTGACTTCCACCACTTCTACCCGACCTATAAAAAACTCAAAAGTTGCATGACCAGAGATGTGGTAAAACGCAGGTAAATATTGGAGATGCATTTACAAGATGGAGACAGCTTAGAGCCCAAAAGGCTGCAGAGTTGGCTAATTTCCTCCTAAACAGGTAACGTAAGTGTTGAGCTTCACGACTAACGTAGTAGTGATGGGCATTTTCAGTCATTTCAACATTCATGTGCTCGTATTAAATTATATAGAGTACTCAAGTTAGTTGCTCGCAAACAAAATGAGTCACAGCTGGTGAAGTGATCCTGACTAGTGCTAACACACGCTAACTGATAACATTACCGGGGGACCCATCAAGTGGGCCAAACCTGTTTCCAACCACCGTGACAGACAACAGAAATGACAGCTTCAAGGTTATGATATGTTGGACAGTAAAATGATTCCTACTTTGGCATTCACCCATAATGTAGTACCGACAATCTCCCCGGTGCCAAAATCTTTCCCCGCTTCTTTTCAGCGGCCGTAGCTGACAAACGGTGACTGTGACCTGGGTATATTCAACAGCAGTATATTTTAGTGGCTGTTGTTTTTACGTTTAGCCAATAAAAGGTGACTGTCAGCTGGGTACAGAGCTCCGTGAGAGCATGGGCTTTTACAACCGTAAACAAAGCAGCATCTAGCAACTCTGCTGCGCTGTGGAGTAATGTTTGGCATTGCAAGACTAGCATCTAGCTAACATTGACATTGTGAGACGTTGGGTTTAGCGTTCGCAACCTGGCAACCCCTGTGAACTTTGACGCTGGCGAGGAGTGGCCGTGGGAGAAGGTTATTTTGAATTGAAAATGAATGGCAGTCAGTGGGATGCTAACAGGGGTGATGGCTTGTTAGCATCAAAATGGCGCCATAGCGGCTTCGCTCTGTGGAGGCAGGCTTACCCCTTTGGTGGTTTCTTCTGGCCTTCTGTGTGGTTTCTGATTCTCTTTCCTGATATGGTTCTTTCTACTCAAAACGTATTAATTTAAATAAAAAGTAACCAACATAAACAGGGCAACAACCCCTGTTCTCCTCCAGCACCAACGCTACTCCTGCTCTCCCAGACAGAGCTCAAACACACGTGACAACCATTGTAAAGACCAGAAATATACCACCGTGTTGGTCCTGTCTCCCTGCACAGACACGCATACAGTACACAATTGAGTCATCAAACTATTTGAGGACAAACTCAAATCCTCAAAAGGCAGACAGGCGTGAATATACTTTATCAGCGGTCTATTTTTACCACATAGTGCTTTTCACTGTTGATTGGGCTCCTTTCATTGGGGAGCAGGCTGTAAGATGGTAGCCCAGAAGGGACATTTGTACAGTATGGCCCCATCCCTGAGATGGGGTGAGCTAATGCCTTTTGACGTCTCTGGGGGAAGTGCTGGGATTTTGCCTCGTTGGCGCCACTGTCAAAGCCAACAGCTAACTATAAGACAAGATTGTGAGTCACTCTGGGTTATTTTTTCAGAAGATGTACCATGCTTCAGCAACAGATTTAACCCATAGAGAGATGGCTCCAGGCCAGCTGTGTGGGCTGTGCTTAACATGTTATAAATGTTGAGATTGACATTTTTAAAAGGCAGTTGGATCAGCTCAGTCATTGGAAACTTCGTTGAGTTTGGAGTTTGTCTTCAGCATGGAAAACAGCACTAATTGTGCAGCACACATCTTCATGTTGATTTTGTGAGATTTATTGAGAGGATGTAGGCTATTTTAGTATGTTTGGTACAAATGTGTTTCACTACCATATGCCCAGGAAGCATATTAGTAACATTACATCCTTAAATGTTGTTTGCTATTACGGAAATTAATTTGTGTTCATACACTCCACACCCACCTCAAATTAAACAGGCACATTTACCTTAATTTAAATATCATCATCCACCTATAGTTTACATCTATCAATATACATATGTATTAGACCATGAGTCAGAGTAGTTATTATTCTTCCCAGTTGGGATATTACACCAAAGGTCAGGCTTTACATAAAGACAAAAGTGAAATAGTCACTACCAGCTTCATGCTTCAACAGCACTTAAATAATATAGCAATAGCATAATCCTCCACAAAAGTAAGTTCTGTTTCCAATAATACCCCCTTTTTTAACTTCTAGGAATCAATTGCAAATCCAGCTAGTTAAAGCACCAACTAAAATCTTATTGATGTTCAGCAAATTAGCCATCAACAACTTCTTGATTGTTTTCTTGTCTTGAATTTACAAAAGTTCTTTCAGAACCAAGGAACACTTTATAAAACTGTTTTGACAGGCTGGATGCCATTCCCCATCACTGCAATAATGAGTTGAAATTTAAGGTAATATGTAATGTAATATTGTGCTACACTCTAATGTAATTATCCCTTCTTCTGATTTGTGATAAGAGGCCTTTTTTCCAGAAGTTTGATTACTCCAAACTTGTGCAAAACATGACTTGAAAAGCTTGCCTGGCTAAATACCTAAAAACTTTTCCTCTGTAAAAAGAAGTTGACCTGATTTGCAATTTAGTAGAGCAACTTAATGTTCTGGGCTTTGCTTAGGCAGCAGGTAAGCAAACAAGTAGGTCTGTACTGTACATTATTTTTTCAGTGTCCTGCCAAGATAAATCCAAAATGTCAGCTTTGTGCGAAATGAGAAACATATCCCCAAATGTATGTTGCATAAGGTATCATATATATATATATATATATATATATATATATATATATATATATATAAGGTACGTACGTATCATTATGGCAATAGCTTGGTTCTTTGGATCAGCCCATACATTTTCAACAATTTTAACAAAAGATTTTAATGTGTCACAACACAGACAGGCAGTTGTCTTTTGGCTCTTACAGACTGTTACATTTAGCTGAAGCGTACTTCGTACATTGCACAAATGTTTTGGGTTATACTTTACTTAAGGTATCTACATAACAGTGACATGACACTGTCATGAACGTGTCATAAACATTATAAACAAGTCATAAATGACATAACGCTGTGTCATTTGGTTTTCGTCATGATATGTCAGGGTTAGGGTTACGGTTAGAGTTAGGGTTCATGTGTCATGACAGTGTCATGTGACTCATGTAGATACCTTCAAGTAAAGTGTTACCAAGTTTTGTGTGTAAGAGCATTGAAGAGAGTGTGTTTTGCGGATTCAGCTTCTATTAAATATAAATAAATAAAAATAGGCACTGGCCCATATACAGAAGCTCGGTCCTCGCCGCACCAGCCGAAGGTTTGGTTCCTACCTGCGGCCCTTTGCTGCATGTCATTCCCCCTCTGTCTCTCCCTTTTTATGTCTAAGCTGACCTATTGAATGAAGGCCTAACATGCCTAAAAGGACAGCATCTGAAAAACAGAAGCCGTTTCCTTAGGCAGGCTGACTTAAGACAGACTAAGGGTGTTTCTCAATCTCAAGAATGCAAAGAACAGACTTGTGTTCTTGTGGAGAACGTTCTTGCTGGTTGTTCTTGGAAGAATGAACCCGCAAGTTCACAAGTACAGAAAATGCTGTTAACAGTTTGAGACGATGCATTCTTGCTGGTTTTGCGCAACACCCCAGCACAGAGGCTACCTGCAGTGCTCCAAAATAACAGCTAGAAATTAAAACCACAACAATATAACCACTTTGTATTTAAACAATCGCCGGACAAGAAAACCTCACAATGTTACAAATATTGCATTAATATTGAACATAAAACGTGTTGAGCTTTCATTTTTATTATTTATGGTTTAGCTCAAACACCCCTTACTTATTCAAAAGAGTGGAACAGGATCCCTACTATTATTAGTGTATTTAAGTCAGTTAAAATTAAAAAAGAAGTAGGCCTATGCACTGGCGTGTCCTAGGTGTCCCATTAGTGTTATGTGGAATTATCATTTCTATATTATTGTAGTGCACTGTATATGCCCAGGGACAACAGATGGACATTAGCAATTAAAATCATGAAGGTTGGTGTCTCCTCTTTACTCTACATAACATGCCATAGCATGTTACCACTTTATGTACAACTGTTCATTTATCATACAGACTGAAACTCAACTTCTAATAAATCAGAAAACAAAGACACCAAAAAAAGTAACTAAATACTAAAAATAGTAAAACTAAATACTAAATCTAATGTATATAGCCTATGTCATAATTTAAACAAGTCTCCCGAAGAGAAACGGGTATCTCTCTCTCCCCCGCCTCCTGCGCTGTGCGTGTGTGTGTGTGTGTGTGTGCGTGTGTGTGTGTGTGCATGTGCGTGTGTGTGTGTGCGTGTGCGTGTGTGTGTGTGTGTGTGTGTGGCCGGCCGCAGCGAGGTTGTCAAGCCCGCAGGTGCTTGTGGAGTTTAACTCCAAAAAAGCAGTTAACCGTTAATCTTATGATGGACATGTGTTAATATTTAAACAAATGATCAGTCAACGGCAAAATAAAAGCCTTTTATTTACGAGAACGGTTTAAGAGACCTCCGGCTTACAGCGGGGTCTCCGAGCGTGACTGTCCGAGCGACGAGCCAACGGCCCCAGCAGACGCTAGATGGCTGCCGCGTCACTTTATGGAGCTTCTCAATTCCAAAAACTTTGAAGCAAAGACTGCCTATATTCAAAATCTAAACGGTTAAGTTCTCGCCTAAAACATCCTCAGAAGTGAATTTAGTGATGAATAAGGTGGCTAAAATTGTTGTTTTTGGTCTGTCTATGTACCGGAAACCCGATCCTCGTTGAATGCCAAAATGAATGTTGGGATACGGGTGCTGCTAAGTTCATACAAGTTACCAACCAATGCATCCTCGGTAAAATGGGCGTCTCAAGAACATTTCCGGGAATCTTAACTGTTCTTGGTGAAATGCGAACTTGTGTATTGGGACAGTACTTTGGCAACATGAGATGACATTTCACAGGGATACAAGAACACAAATCAGTAGAACACAGATTGAGAAACGCCGTAAGAGACTATAAAAACTGATTGACAGGAAACGGACGGATCTGAGGAGTGTCCAGAAAAACATTAGACTGGCAGACGCATGGAGAAAGATAGACAAGCAAGCTGAGAGATAAGCAAACTATGAGATATGTTCCTCCAGTTTCACGTTATAATTTGCTTTCCCAATATTATGCTGGTCTAAATAAAATCTGTGGCTCCAAAGTGAGATGACATTTGTGTATCACTAAAAACAGTCCAGGTAATGTTTTTTTTATATGCCCATTAACCTTTATCCAATAGTTCTGAATCATGGGACATTCCCATAATAGTCCCAAATAATTATTTGTCCCCAATCTGTACTTTACAGGTCCTATACAGAAGACTGCAGTTATACTTTGGAGTATTTTACCATGTTGAAAACTGTACAGGCCCTATTAACTGAATATTTACCATTTACTATTGTGTCATGTTATTGAGTGACAGAAAACAGTCAATCTATTTCTTTGAAAGTGTGCAGGAATGGGCAGTTCAGCCATACAAACTGAAAAAAGTGTTTCTTCTTTTTTAGAATGGATGCTTCCATTAGAAAAGGATTCAACATTAACATCTTCACTAGAAACATGTACTGCATTTAAATGTACAAGACTCTCAGACAGATTGTTAGACAGGCAGACGAGCAGGTAGCAATGTGCACTGCTTGCTCTTTATGCCTCAGCAGCTAAAAGAAGGGTCCACTAAGCACCTTCCTTTGATAGAACTGTGCCCGTAAAAAGCTCTGATTGAAGGGAGAAACATACACAACTTTAGGCAATTCAGGCATGTTGAACATCCTTAGGTGATAATAAAGCTATCAACAGCTTCTTAGTCTTGCTTTGCCAGACCTTCCTCCACGGTGCTTCGGAGAAGGGTCTGGCTAGTCCACACAGCATTCTGCAATAGGAGAAGAACGTGCTCTGATTTATTGGCATTTCTTTAAACCAATCACAATCGTCTTGGGCGGCAATAAGAGCCAAACAGAGCAACGGTGCTTCTGCAAAATAGCCTCGGGAAGAACTTTGTTTTGATGGAACGTGTACGTTCAAAAGTTGTTTTAGTCGTGCAACATAAAACTCAGATTGGAAAGATAGTCTAGCTAGCTGTCTCGCTTTACACTGCAGAGATCTGAGGAGCAGTTAACCATAGTCCTCATAAATCTCATTTAAAATTCCAACACAAAGAAAGCATAAGGTAACGACATCTGGACGAAAAGAGCGTGATCCGGCGGAATTTCCGACAGCACTGCAATCTCGGAAGTGGAACGTCGTGGATATAGACTATTAGCGTCCTAATATGTCACTTTAGTAATTTACTCTTACTTACTTAGTAGTTATTTAAACCTGATTCCCTCACTGTAAACACATAGAATTGCTTATTGTGAACTAGATTAACTAGATTACGGAGGCTGTAGACTAGTAGCAGGGAAAACCCTGACAAACTTCTGGCAAATTTGAGATTTGCTCTGCAAGTCAGTCTGGCCAAGAGCCCATACAAGCCCATTTCCAATTTTTACAAATCGAGGCACCAATCACAACCATTGAGGCGGCTTTACACGATGATGACAGCGGAGCGATGGCGAGCAGCTTTTTGTTTACATTCAACCATGACGGCCACCGAAGCGCAGCAACCCGTTGATGCCGCTGTCGCTGCTACGTCACCCGGATCGTTGGTCTGATTGGTTGAAGGACTATCCAGTTGCGCCCAGAGGCATTTGAGCGGCGTCCGTTGGTGGCGCCCCTTTGGAAATGGGCTGTGAATGAACCTTGCCCAGACTTACTCTCAGTTACAAGGGGACTTATTTTACAGAAGCGATACAAAGATCAAGCAACGGTTTAAACAAAAGACAGAGGCTTGTTTAAAAAAACAGGCAGCGGTCGAAGAGATTCATCTGGCGACATTATCCCAAAAATACTAGGCAGAGACTTTGGTCAAAAATCAGACAGAATGTAGCGGGCGTGTCATAAAGGTCAAATTATTATTTTCAAGTTTCCAGTGGTAGACAGATAGAGACTTGAAGTGCCTTTGGGTTGGGACAAGAGGAAGGAAAAGAACAGGAAGGGGGAGTTGCCATAGAGACCAGTTAATGTTGCCCTAGGAAC
Organism: Gymnocephalus cernua; assembly: GCA_023631565.1. Taxonomy (NCBI): domain Eukaryota; kingdom Metazoa; phylum Chordata; class Actinopteri; order Perciformes; family Percidae; genus Gymnocephalus; species Gymnocephalus cernua. The sequence goes on from CM042446.1 coordinate 5,392,938, forward strand.
AGCAACAGATGTTAGAGTTACAGTATTGAGACACTACATTGATAGCACACTTGCTGATGGTACAGATACATACAAAACTATGAAATGGACACAACACAGGTACAACTCGACTGTGCCATTATTTCAGATCATTATACTTTTATTAGGGGAGAGGGGTTCATTTCTCACCTTTGTTACTGTATTACCATTTCAGCATTAATTACTAGATTATATTTTAGAAATTGATCAATAAATTGTTTCCAGTTGGATACATATCAATTATTTTACATATTCTTCATGGCAATTAGTAGGATGTCCTCATTCTCTAAAACGTACAGTAATTGTCAGACAGAGTCACAGATCAAGATCCTTTTGCAAGACTAGGCAGTAAGGCACGGTAGAAGAGGTCTACAGCCTCAAAAGATCAGAGGGCATCCACATTTATTTTGAAAACCTTTTGTGATTTTTACAGAAAATGATTGTATGTCAACTCCAAAATCTCACACTTTGATCTACAACAAAACCAACCGTCTGACCAACAGAAAAAAACATTGCTTCACAAATGTTATGCCCTTATTCTGAAGGCTGTCAGAAGGCACTGTGGGACCGGTTTTACATATAAAATTATGTTTATAATTTCAGCATCTTACAATTATGCAAAACAAGTAAACAAGAGAGGCACTGGTGAAACAGAGATGAGAGAACAGTCTGAGCTGAGTACCAGACAACAGTACATTCTACATTGAAAGTTCAAATTCCTACCATGTGTGTGTCAAATTATATTGGAATGTGTCAAGAGCCTTTTACAATTTAAGGGTTACTAAAAATTTTAATCATTTTAAAAGGGGGCAGAGACTGAGCTGTCACTGGTATGAAATAATCTTCCGGCAGCCTGGAAGAGAGCGAGCAGGATGGGGCGATGGTAAAGTGCCTGGTGCTGAGGTGTTTTTTTTTTCCAACCTGCGACTGCCTGATGAGTGTCTGGCTGCAGTTACATTTACTCCATTACATTTACTTGAGTAAGTTTTTCAAAATAATGATACTTCTAGGAGTAGTTTATAATCACTATACTTTTTACTTTTACTTGAGTAGATTTGTGAAGAAGAAACTGTTACTCTGCTGCATTAGGCTACAATGAGCTCGTTACTTTTCTTTTTACCTCTTTGGTATTCTACGCGTCATTGTCTTTATCCCCCCCGCGTACGCCTCATTGTAATGTTTTATTTTGACGGAGAGACTTCCACTAAAGGCTCTACCACGTGACTGTGTTTCACCAATCAAACGCAGTTGTGCAGTCTCGTCACATGACCATACTCAATCTCAGCGGCGGGACGGGTTAGCTTTACAAAACAAAAATGTCAGAATCAACCGTCGGCAATGCAGACACAGACGAGGAGGAACCCCCCCCTGGGGGCTGTTTCACAAAAGTAGAATATATAAATCCAGGATAACCGATAAAGCGAGACTTGACCTAGTCTAATCTGTGCAGCCTGGCTTGGTGCGTTTCACGATAGCTAAGCCAGGCTGAGGAGGAGCGACTAGGTCGAGCTGGGCTGAAGTAATTCGGATAGATGCGCGTTCACGGATTTTCTTAACAGACCGCGAGGTCGATCACAGATTTACTGATGCTACAATGGAGAATATGCTTTGTTCATACTTTATACAGAGTGAGCAGCAGCTTCTTGTAGAAGTATGATAACGTCAAACACATTTGTAAAAAAAGAAACACGGGCGCTGTAATGAAACAGCGAGAGACAGCCTGGCAGACGATCACAGACCGACTGAATGTGTAAGCAGCCTAAATATATATATTAACTGACCACTGCTCTGAATTGAAACGGTCATAATCATACCATTCAAGGATTAGGCTAGTAATCATTTACGCAAATTAACTGTTGTACTCTTTGTTTTAAAAGTAAGCAGAAGATAATGTTACTCAGGAAATTTACCATGAAGATCCATTTTCTACAACGCTAGAATATGATGCGTACATATCTCTCTCACTCTGTTTCTCCCTCTCTCTCATGGACTAAAATATAAATTGAATAAGTCATATTAACTTCCACTGCTTGCTTTTAATGCAA
>CM042446.1:8452500-8692500 GCA_023631565.1 Gymnocephalus cernua
TTTGTAGAGTGTTATATCGTCGGCGTATAGCATTACATGCCACTATAGCTACACTGGAACAAATGTGCTGTTAACTGCCTCGATTGACAAAAGATAATTAGTGCCTTCATCACTGCTTTCTTACTTTCCTCTTCCAATTGGCCTCGCAGTGCTGAAATTTATATATTGAGTAGTGTTAGTTATTTGGAAATGCATGTGTGAGCCTGCATATACAAATGGCTACCAAGTACTGCTACTTTGCTAAAACTCTGCTAAAAGAAAGGCTGTATTTGAATAAAAGTATGAAACTGTAACAAATCAACAACAAAAGAAAGAGAGATGGACAGGAGTAGTACTGAGAAATCCTGGTGTGTTTACCTCAACCTGAATCTCCTCACAGCAGGATCTCTCAACCAGGTGAAGAGGAAGGCTGTGATCAGCAGCCTGGCTGGATCTCAATATTTCAGGCAGGTCTGCTTCTCACCTCAGCCTGCTTCACACAAGCCAACACACTTCCAAATGCCCACATCGGCTTGTGTACTTCACCATCACCAGAAAGGTGACACACTGTACATTCAGTTAACCTCTACACTGTGCGCATGAACAAACAAAGACACAGGTCATGGCTGCTGTTACAACTGCAACACTGCAGGCACGGTTGGGGGTAATCGGAGAGGTGAGTGATTACGGGTTAGCCCGCCTTCCAGCTCTGTCAGTCAATTAACTATTATTGTTTGTTTCTTTCAGAACATTAGCTGATTACTCCACAGGCTCCACTTACACTGTGTTTTATGGCCGACAATAAGCTTAAATCATTGCCATAATGCTGGTGTAATTTAACGTAATGATTGTTTTGCAATTTCACATGCAGCTGAGGATATGATACTTCCCTGCGAGTATTTTTATGCTGAACAGATGCTGATATGACAACTGAACTTGGTTTAAAATACTTTATAGGTTGTAGCTTTTTAAAGCTGGGGAATGCAACACGACACATGTCTTACTCAAAGTAAGGCTTCTAATCCAACCTTGTAAAATTCAAGCTTTTTGCCCAAATTGAATTCTGCCATCAGATGTGGACATTTTCATGAAGTTGTTTCCAACAACAGCAAGCCATAAATAAAGCTTTGTCTCTGAGAACTTTGTTCTCTCTGCACTAACCATGCACTATACTGTCAACAACTCACTGGGTTGTGTTTTCAGATGACGTTGAAAGCTTTATAGTTTCTATAATGAAAGGGATACATTCAGACATGGCAGCAGGCAGGTTGAACCATGTACCCTGAGTATCTACCAGACAAATTCAAACTGAAAGACTAAGAACTTCAATAACTGTGGCAGCAATCTGCAGCAAATGAACAAAACCCGCTCTATGCCTGGTTGCATTCCCTGATGGCGTATTTTTCCTTTTTCAGAAGAGGAAAAACAAAGACCATTGTGAGAATATCCACTTGCTAATTTGAAAAGCAAACTAAACAGTGAACACGGCTGACTTGATGACAGCTGTCAGTGTGACAAGAGGTATTATCAGGTGGGATTTAAATTGTTATGCTGGAGGCAGCCAGGCGGTGTCCAGAAGGGATTTGAAAAGACAAGGTTTGGGAGGAGAGAGAGTGTTTAGTGGCTGTCACTCAAACATATATTGTATTTCTACCAGGCCTTTATGTAAAAGTTTCTGTTCGGAATATTCATAAGCTATAACAATCATTATAACAGCCCAAGAAAAAAGGTAAAAACAAGAACCACGCCACAAGCAATTATATAACAAAAGGTAAACACTGGTTCAGTGTACAGTAGCTGAAAACAGAGCAAGTTTTAATTTCACATCCGCGACTGCTTCAGGGTGCAGCCATTAAGGTACGAGAGGAACAACTAGGTCCGTTATGAGTACATGCTTTACGCTTAACACATTAAAGTGCAAGGGTAACATGGATAAAATGTACTTTCTTTTAGAACAAGATTTACATCATTCTTTCCAACAGGAAGGTGCAGCATCACAGGATCGGACGCCTGAGCTTCCCCAAAACACCACAACAGGACACTTTTCAAATCAACTGTTGTACATTTCAAAGAGCAAGCGATGAATTTGAAATGCTCTGAACTAAGTAAGGGAGTTAATCGCATAATTAGCTGCACCAATGAACCACAGTGTGACAAGCCTATTTGTTTGTGGTCTCACAATGTGCCTCTTCAACCACAGATACTGATCCTCAGCGGTCAGACAGCAGTCTGGAAGAAACACAATGGATTTTCCACTTAGTCATCTCACTCTTAAAATGCATGTTACCAAGACAACACAGGTATAGCAGCCATGGACCAAAACATTTACATGAAATGTAACTGTGTTGAAAGCCATCATACCATCTTCACTACAAAGAGCACTGGGTTTTACTGTGTCGTCTTTGACTGATGTTTTTGTGTGTCTTTTCGTGAGAATATTGTAAATTAAAAAAATATTAACTGACAATCAAAGTTGACAGCACTTTTTATTCACTGAGTAGTGTCTGCAGGTAATTTCTTGTCACAAAGCCCCAACAACTGTCTGAGAGGTGTCACTCGGGGCAGAAAAAGCCCTTGCAGCTTCTCACTGCTTTATGCAAACGGTAATAACTGAAGGCGAATCTGGTGAGTATCAACATTTTTATCATCTTCTTTCATCTGGAATATGACAGCAAGGCAGTTCTCTGCCCCCCTCACACACACACACACACACACACACACACACACACACACACACACAGGCATGACACTGTAACAACAGTGCGACAATATAGGATATGATAGGATAGGATATATAAGATGCTGCACTACAACTAATCGACTGCATTATCTCAGTTCTGCAGCGTGAAACAAGCTAAAAAGGCAGACTAACAAGGGTAAGCACTGGTGAGGCAAAAGCCTGTGAGCAGCGTCAGCCATATGCCAGCCACCGCCTACACTTCCCAGCAGGCTCTGCCCTCTTGTTGCAGACCTGTTTGCTGACTGCTGCCAACGTTTCACTGGCAGAAATCTTCTGCAAGACATGTATCCAGTCGGCACAACAGTCTTACACCTTTACTTCAGTCTCCCTGTATTTCACTGTGTTCTGTGTGGATTAAACAGGATCTCACATCATCTTTTTGGTGCTATGATAACATGAAGTGCTTAGGATTAGAGTACTCCCATAATCAAAACAATCAGACCAGACTATTACATGCTAATATTGCTAATCACCATGTGAAACTACATCCTCCACGAACAATGCTTTAACAATGGTTTCAGTTTCTAGCCGACACAGGATTTAACTGCTTTTTAAATTCTCTCTCAAGTGCTTTGCCACTGATAATCTATTTCAAATAGGTTCTCACATTGAACATGTACAGCATATAAAGTCAATATGACGCTCTGCAAGAATTGTCACTTTAGAAATAGAGCAGCTCTACAACTTCCAACAAAGACGATTCAGAGGTGAAATCCAGTAGGCTGGCGCAGCGAGCGGCTTACCCTGTGTTCTTATCACTTGGCAGAGCAAAGCTGAGTTGCTCGGTGCCACATGGCACCCGGATACACAGCGAGACTCAGTCACACACCAACACACATACAGACACACGTTGGCTCCTATGATCTGTTCCCCAATAGCACTTCCGCAGGTTCAAAAGAGTCAGTAGCAATGAATCAGGCACTCGAGCCAGCTTTTGCTCCAATACATATCATTAACACCAGGGTAAAAGCTAGAAATCTTTCCTCTTGGTTTTGTTATCTGATCTAAATCTGGTTGTGTTTCCTCTTTGTTAACGCATAGATAATCTGCAGCACAAACAAAGGCGATCTTTTTAAAATTATTCTAACATTCTAGTGATGATGGCAGCAGATACGGAAAAGAAGGAAGGCTTGTGACTGATTTAAATGACAAAAAACAGCTGGTGACATAAGGGTGTTTTTAAAATGAGTGAGAAAACTCTTTTCTCCATTAACACCTATAGCGTGGGTGTGCTCTTGAGAAAGCCATTTAATCCCAAAAAGCTCAGCAGCAGGTAGAAGAACTGGTTAAAAAGGCAACTTTCAATTAAACTAAAGCCTCCAACAGTAACAACACTGGTTTCACCCACCATAGTGCATAGTTGGCGCCAGGGATGGGCTTGGGGGTGCTGAAGCTACCCCTAATTTGGCCAACAGCACATTAATGGAAAAGCCTAAATTCACTGAAAAGTCGAGCAACCCCATAGCACCAGCAGAGGAAAAGGCATATCAGTCAGACATGCAGCTGAGAAGCAGTGGCAGGGCTGGATGACTTCCAACCTCAACTGCACACCAGAGGGAGTATTTAGAGGAGGAGTTAAAAATTAGGGGAGCTAATTATTAGCAGGACATATTTTATTCAGCTAGGACTAAAACAAATTGCTCAGTCAAGACGAAAAGTGCAGAATTACTGGCAAAGTGCAAGAAACGTTGCTACATGCCTGAACTCAGAGGGATTCAGTGATGCCATGACTCAAAATCTAATCAGCAGCTCCAACACAAAATACAACAATCTTACATGAATAACACAGCTTATGTCTAGAACTACAGACTACTTTCACAGCAGACATTTTGGCTTGTCAAAGCAGGAAAAGCACAGGTGTAAATTAAACAATGTGTCAACAAAGTGTCCCAGTAAGCCATGTCAGTGAGTGAGCCTTCACGATACCAGAGCCCTGGAACTGGCTCACTTAACTGGAATGCAGTCAGCATTAATGTTATAAATTCTACCTGTGCTTTTCCTGCTTCAACAAGCCAAAGGGCCTACTGTAGCTGTAAATCATGGAATAAGTGTTGATGGCTAAAGTAAAAAGCAGTCATGTGCCATGTATTAAAGTATGTGCATTGCTGACAAGAGCATCTATGCCATGACAGAGAGGTAATGGCCTCACTGCTCCTACATTTATTTCCATTTTGTCAATATTTGTTTTGTCAATATACTGTATATAAAAAGACTAGTTTTGACATTTTAGAAAGTACACCTATATGCTTTCATGCCTGGAGTTAGATGAGAAGATCGATAACTTGCACCCGCTAAATATGAAGCTAGCTTAGCTTAGAATAAAGATGGCGCCTTGTCACCATGAGGTTCAGGGCAACCAGTGGCACATACACACCAGCACATACCCTCCCGTAACATCACAACTTGGCGTTTTTACACTTTGGTTTTGTAAGGTTTAAACAAACTAGCTAAAACATGTTAATCATTGAGCTTTAGAGTTGCTCGTAGGCTGATTTTGTTACCTTTGAACAGAGCCAAGCAAGCCGTTTCCCACTGTTTCCAGTCTATATACTAAGCTAAGCTAAGTTAAGGAGCTTTTGGCAATAGCCTCATATTTGATGTGATGAGAGTGGTATCGATCTTCTCGATCTAGTTCTCATATAGAAAACAAAGAAGCGTGTTTCCCAGAGGGTCTAGAATACTGTAAATAAATAATCTGTCTTTTAGCTGAGACAGTTGATAAAATTGCCACATTCCCATAGTCTAACCTGGCCTGAAGTAAACTCAGACAAATCATCATACACAACATGAAGTAAGTGTTGGCATACAATCACTATTTACGGCTAATTCACATAAGGAAAATGGAAAAAAAAACTAAAATGGTCGAGAGGTAAGGTGTGATGACATCACAGTCTAAAGGGGCAGGTCAAAGATAGATCTATCAACCATATAAAATCAGGTTTTCATATATGTAATCCACAAGTGATATATAATTGCCTGCTCCTCAGTGTTTCTCTCATATTCCCTAAAGCAGGAAGGGTGATGGCAAGACAGCAAGCCAGCTAATAATACGTGAAGAAAGCCCTTGATGAGATCCAAGGGAATTCAGGCGAGGAGGGGGTAGCTGATTCGTATCAAACGCCAACGCTCCCTGCCACAGCGTCTGCAGCTTGGCTCATGGCCCTCGTCTTTACGGTGGGGGAATAGTCTGAAGCCATGCTGAATGTCGTTGAAAGAGAGCCTTCAATGTGACAACAATGTGTGTCCCAGAGTAACAGCAAATGCCTGGCACCTCTAAGTAAATCATTTCATTTAGAGCCTCTGATGTGCAGACAGAGGGGATGTAAAATGCATTTCCACGCCAACCCTCTCAATTGTTCGCTGTCCTTGCGATCATAATGAACAGATTACCGTTTGCACCCTTGTCACATGATGCTTCTCTGACAAGTGCCTGGCACCTTGTGGGAGATGTTTTTACTGCATGTCCTCTCATTCCAGACTGGAAAAAAGAGACCGAAACTAGTTTAGCAGCCACAGGAAATAAAACAACTTGCTAATTAGGGGAGCAATGGACTGAGGCCGGCAGTATTGCCTGAGTGGATGGCTTGGGAAATGGAGAGGTTGAAATGCCAAGTGTCTTAATCCCAGCAGCCTTAGGCTAAAGTCCTGCAGACACTGCAAGTCTACACCCAATTTACCAATTACTCTCTTTGTCCTGACTGGGGTTAATAAAATGCTAACCATCTCAATATCCATGACGGCACTTTGCTAACTACCTTCCCTCTAGTTACATTCAGCTTCTCTTGTCTTTTTCGCTCCCATAGAAAGAGACTGTAACTCCTGCCTGGGCTTAATCAGGAGGATTGCTTATTAAGGAAAAGCTCTCGGGTCCTTCCTAAATTGGGGAGAGGACAGTCTCACCAGTGCGATAACTGCAGATTTATGTCAGAATTAGGTGTAAATAGCTGCACTGGTTCTTCCTCTTCTTTAATTAAGCAAGCACATTTTCCAGACCTTCGTCTTGTGCGCTGACCGCTCCGGTTCCCTCTGCTGAGCAGATGTTAGCTTACAAAGCAACTCAGCCATGTGTAGGACAGTGCACAGAGGAGCCATTTTAGTGCTCTCCCAAATGTTCAGATGGCTAAAAACCTCAGTGACAGTTCTTATGTTTCTGTAAACCTGTAGTAGATTTTCAAGCTGAAATGTCACTGATTTTATTTTGTTGTCTTCTATCTTTTTGAATTAGTAATCCAGCCTGTTCGCAACTATCAATGAGTAGTCATCCAAAATAATACATGGCAGCAAATGTCAAATTACTGCTCAGTGTCTGATCAAGCTGAGCGCACAGGAAAATGAAAATGTTCTACGAGAGTGTAATATCACTTTGAAAGACTGCCGACTCTGTACTTTGAAGACAATTCCATCTGTGGCCTCTCATCTCCCTTCTATTTCTATTTTTGATGCTCCAAAGAGGTGCACGTTCCAACAAACTTAACACTTTCTCTTAATGCGGCAGTACTCATATCTGCCAGGGAAAAAAATACCTGAGATGAACAGCGGAAAAATGCTCTTATATAGTTCATAAGGGTGTACTCAGTGTTCAAGATTCAGCATTCAATTTCCATCACTGATAGCTTTGTTATTGATTCAGAGTTTGCCCTATGCACAGTGTGGGCCAGACACAACAGATCTTAGGGTTTGGGAACTGTCAGTCAAGGTAATCCAGGAGTCTTTTTCGAAGCCTGTCAGGGTGAAACATACAGCCTCACATTTCCCTCAAACAAGGAGGACGACAGAATGGGCCGAAAAGCTATCCGAGAGGAGAGGAATGCTCCCCCGGAGACCAAACAGGCAAGAAAAACTCTTGAGAAAGTGGCTTCCACTTTATTTCCCTTTACTTATCTAAGTTAAATAAGGACTAATTAATGCTTCAGGCCAACAGCAACAAATGTAGCGTTTAGCATCTGGTCATACCCCACTTTGCCATTAAAATGATTTGATGTTTCCTCTGCAGGTTTTCTCCTCTGTTTGCAAACGGTCGAGTGTTGACATCAACAAGTTATGCATTACATCTCATACCCTGCAGCTGAGGGTGAAACACTTCTTAATGTTTCCCTTCCTTGTGATACACATCTGATGATTTCCAATATGCCTGAAATACAATCAGCTGCAAGTCTTCCTTTTCCAATCAGGATGGCATGGGTATGTCATACTAAACTGATCCCAAGGCATGCATATGTTGCTCACCTGAGACGACTATCATGACATTTGTAAAATGGCAGCATTGCAGTTTCAGTCAGTCAGTCCGTTGACCGCGGTGGGTATAACCTTCACATTGGGCAGAGAGATGCAGTCTGACAGTTCTGTGCTGTGTTAGACAATATTCAAGCTATTCTCACTGTGCTGGTAGTGTTTCAGCTGGATGTATCAAGTTACAAAATGAACGCTTGTTATGGGTTCAGATTAGGGGATGGAGTTTGGCAGCACCCAATGGTTTTAAGAATGCAAAATATCACAAAATAGGCAGAATTTGAAGGCACATACTGGCACATGTTCTGAACATCCTTGTTGTTTCCACATCATAGCAGTTTAAGTTTAAGTTCGGCACATACAGTAGGTTACATCCTAAAAGAGATGTGAACAGTCAGTTTTAAAACAGTAAGACGTGAGCTGCAGTTCAGAACTCATGAAAACCTGTAGTGTGGATGTAAATACAGACACAAATAGAAACAGACGGAGGCAAACGCATACATGCATGCCACATACACCAGTCACTTTAAAAAAACAAAAAACAGAAGGGTTTTATTGTGCTGATGAGGGGCGGGAGGCCCTGCTGCTTTGGAATGCTGAGTAGAGGAGGGAGAGCGTCTGCCACGGCTGTGGGAGCATCTGACCCTCCCGCCGTGGAGAAAAATGAGAGATGGGATCACTGGGATTGCTCCATTCACAACACTCCCACTTATCTGCTGCAATTAACATTAAAAGCCCCCCAACAAAAATAAAGGAAAACATAAGTGCCTCTAAATATGAATAACACCGTATGTCATGCTTTGGGCTCTGTGAGCTTGTCTGTATTGTCCTGTGTGTGTGTGTGTGTGTGTGTGTGTGTGTGTGTGCTTGCCATTTGTTATCCGTGTCCCAAAGAGGGAAGGGGGGATTTTGAAAAGCAGTGTTCAAGCAAGTGAGCTCTGAAGGGAAATCCACCCCAGAGGTTCGAAGAGCAATTAAAATCAACGGATCTCTCCCGCATCCAACCACTGTATCTCCACCTATTCTCAGAGCCCCGTGCACAGGAGTGGAAGGACTACAGTACAGGGGGATGATGGAGGGGGTTTCAGACCATAATTTACCATGAGTGATGAACTGTGAAATGCAACAAAGCCCCCATTACCGCAAGAGGGATTTGAAGCCCACAGAGCAATTGGAGAGAAAAGGGGCTAAAAACGCCTTCGTCAAATAAAATAAACGAGAGAAAGAGAAGAAAAAGTCTGTGTCATAGAATTTAGACTGTGAAGGCCCATATGCTTAGTTCATATTATGCACGGGTCTTCAAATCCAGTGAGGGCAGTGAGCATTTAACAATGAGACAATGTGATATTTCTGGGCGACTTGTAGTCAATAGCAGAGGCTAAATCGGAGCTATGAGAGATCAGATCATTCCTCTCTTGACTTTTATTCAATACTAATTTTCTGGGAATTCATCATGTCAGTGTCTGCAAACCAACGCTGAATGAAAGTGAAATGTAATGTTTTTGTTTCCCAGAATGAAACGTTAGCCCTTCTCCCATTGACGTCATACGTGCAAGAGAATATATTTCAAGTGGCACTTTCATAGTCTTACATATAGTTTTACATCTCAATATGGTGGGGGAAAAACATTTTATTTTTCATTATTTTTTTCATTCTTCAGGTTCTCCAAGCTTTCCTCTCCATACTTTGTGGCAAAGGAGGACATGTTTTTCTCCAAACTTTGAAAAAAAAAAAAGAAGTCAACAGAAAACCCTGTGGGAAGCTGGAGTCAAGGAGGCCCCCTGTTATCTTGTTATGGCAGCGTAAACGGTGAGGCAACACTGAACGCCTTGATGGAGCCCAGATAGACGAGTCACACACTCACAACAACACATCACAGCAACACCTGATGTTGTCTGCATACCAACTCTTCACCAACTTCACTTTTACAAACTTTTCTCGCTGGAAGTAAACATATCCTCCTGTTTGCACTTTTTTTTTTTTTTTTTTAAAAACAAAACTCCCCATAAAATATCACACAATAATGATACGGGCGACAATGAAATTGGTGGTGATCGGGTTAAAGATGATAATGCTGCTGCTGCTGCTACTGCTGATGATGATGATGATGATGGTGATGTTAATAGCATGAATAAAAGAATACACGGCAGATAAAAGGCAATATTCACTGCAGCAATTACAGACCTCACCCCCCTTTGTTACTGTTGCTACACCATTAATGAAGTACATGCTGCACAAAAACAAAACCCTTGTAGAATGCATTCAAACATCAAAAACGGATGAATGTGATGTACGAATATGTAAGGCCGGATGTTTCAGCACTATGTCTCACTCAGGCAGAACTTTGGCCACAACATGCCCATAACAGGAAGTGTGGCATTTTCTGCCAACACCTGTTTAATGGACTTCTCTTGAGCCTGGCCTCGGCTGGCTGACAAGGCCGCACTTGTGTTGGCGCCTGAAGACCTAGAGGAATGAGCGGTTTGAGGAAATAAGAAAATGATAAAAAATTCAGACAGTGCCCGACGCTCATGCAAAGTTTATGGCACAGGATGGGTCGGAGAGAATTTGATGAGATCTTCCTGTGACCGCGGTGGGTATAACCTTCACATTGGGCAGAAAGATGCAGTCTGACAGTTCTGTGCTGTGTTAGACAATATTCAACCTATTCTCACTGTGCTGGTAGTGTTTCAGTTGGATGTATCAAGTTACAAAATGAACGCTTGTTATGGGTTCAGATTAGGGGAACCGCAGGGAGGCCATACCCCTAAAAATCAGGCTGAAGATTATAAGAACTAGTAATTACAACTAGCAGTCTTCATCTTAAGAGTGTTTGACAACTAAAAATTAGTTATTCAGGTGTCAGTTTGTTAGGAGATTAAGCATGAGTGCATCATTTAATATTTCTACATAAATTTATGAGCTAGATATTTGGAATACAATGAATGGCACTGGGGTGCAATGACTGTCCACAATGCATCGTGTGACCCCAATTTCACACCCCTCAACCTCCCAACATTCATTTTCAACGAGAAAGCAAAACATAAAACTGATTAACAATTGCTGCAGCCACTGCAATGTGTGAAAGTAATTGTAAGTATTGTCGGGAATGTTTTCACTGAACAATGTTGATTTATATGCCATCAATCAAAGCTGAAAAAAAAGAGTCCGCCCATGGAAATCAGTTGGCCATCTAATTGGTTTCCTGGGTGGACCAACCACCAGCAGGTTGCAGCAAAAAGAGGTCCTGGGCAGAGTGCAAGACAGTAGGGCAGGACTGGACCGGGAAGAACATGTGCAGTTCTATTCCAAAGACATGAGGGAGCAGAGGAAGACCATGGTCGTGGAGGAGGTCACGCGGGTGGAGCAGGAATGCTACCTAATCAAGGCAGCGTCCCAGGGCGAGCGAGGAGCATGGGCAGGATGGGAGGCCACCACGAGCAGAGGCATCTGCTGGGCAGACATCTGGCCAACTCGGCAAGCTTGGCTCACCTTCTTGATAAGGGCAACATATGACACCCTTCCATGTCCCCGAAACCTCTCCCAGTGGTCTGGGAATGAGGACAAGTTCCTGCTTTACGGCAACACATAATCGACCACTCATTCTCTTTGTCAAGCCAGGAGAGCCAGCAGCAGGAAAGATGACATCTCTGCTTACTCCTGGAAAGGCACGGCAGTGGAAGAATGCAGGGGCTGTGTGGGAAAATCAGCAACTTCTCTGTGCTGCTGGTATGAATGGGACAAACTTACAAAGGGCCGTAAAAGAACTAGCGGAGAAGGCTGAGAATTCAAGCTACTGGCTGTTGTGGCAATGGAGGAGGGACAGTTTCTGGGGTTTAGCACCCCAATAAGGGCAGCTGCAGGGAGTGGCGGGAGATGCCCCAATTGGCCATCCCCCCCCCCCCCCCCCCCCCCGAAACATCAGTGAACGGTGGTTCCAGCAGATTAGTCTTCCTTCAAGTTCCTTAATTTTGCATTCACCATCAACTTTCTCTACCGAAACCTGTAGGAGCCCAAGATAACTAATGCACTGTTCTTGCTGTAGCCCCAAACTGTACTAACATATTCGAGGATCTGGATGTCTGGGGTAAAAAAATGTACTATACAAGCCCTGGTCTGTGCTGCCGTTTTGGCATTGTGGCCACAGTTGGAATTGCAGGTCATGTGACACACTGTGGCCCCAAAAAACATCCCAAGACATATACCCCAGAATGACTCTTTACAAATACAAAATCTAAATGTCTTGAGGAGCATATCAAGGTTATCATTCCGTATGCTTGGTGTGCCCAGTGAGCAATTTTCATAGTGAATGAATTGAACATCATTTTAAATCACCGTATACACTTCACTTCATTTATCCATAATCTTTCACTTGACACCAGAGGTCAAACGTGTGAATTTTGGGAATTCAAATTTGCATGAGGTAAACACAGCTGAGTAACAGAAGTGCTCAATGTCACAGTGATCATGAGCCCCTTTTCTCATTTCTCAATGTGTATATCCTCAATTTCTTTCCTTGCCTCCTATCTTTAGGTCTTAGTCCCTCCCACCTGAGGAGCATCTCACATCCCTTATTTGATAGCTCCACGGTCCTCGGCTGAATCAGAAGTTGTTCTGTCCCTGATTCTTGAAGGCCATCTCAAGGCTCTGATTTTTGCCGCGAGGAGCAGGCACAGAGGAGCTATAAGCGAGGATACACGGGAACAGCATTCCCAGAAGCCGTGCAGCTGATAGGGTTGCTAACTCCAGCCATACAGCTGACGAATTAATGTGACACTTCAGAGAAAAGGACGTCTCATCCCTCTAAGACACATTCAACATCACTTCTCTCCTCCCATGATTTCCTCGCGTCTTTCCCATGCTTCCTCAGTGGGACGGAGTAAGGAAGGGAAGCAAGTAGAGGAGCCGGGGATGCAATTTAAGGGAAGTGAGATGTACCTCAGGAAGAGACACAAGGAAAGAGGAGTCGAGGCAACAGGCATTTAACAAAATGAGACATCTGTGCTTCGGAGCCGTCATTTTAAAGTATGTGTATTTTTAGGCAATTTGCGAGCCTCTGTTCCTGCAGCATGATATACATTATCATTGGTGGTTGGATCAATGGTAATGTAAGTGCAGCTTTAGTCTTTAGTCTTATTTTATGGCTCCTTAAATGATGAAGTGCTCTACTCATAAAAGGAAAGTGTTATCTTTCAAGTACAATATTTAAATACAGAGTAGTGTGTGCTACCTAAACTTCAAATTGAAATTGTTTTTATGAGGTTGATTAGACTAATTAAATTACACAAAAAGTCTTTCAAGATCATGTATGAACAATTCAGTCAAGTCTCAAACGCTGCCTGTTGCTGAATTATGCAGAAATAATAACTCCAGATAGCGATCACTAATCAAACAAAAAACAATAAAACAAGAATTAGGGAATTACACACATCTTTCCTTTTAGCTTGTTTTAGTCCATACCCTTGCCTCTGTCACAAATTCCAATAAGCCTTTGATTAGGTTTGGTCTAGCAAAGATGAAAGAAGACACATTAAATGGATTGAGTTTACTTAATCCTCTGATGTTAAACAGTTCTACTGAATGACTAATCAATGTTTCAATGCTGGTTAATTGCTACTACATTCTTGAATCTGGCCTTTTTTTCAAATCAATCAGCAGTTCTAAAAAGCCACCTCTGTGCTTGTTTTTGTAGTCCTGCCTTCTTAGAAAAAAAAAGCCAATACAAACAAGTGAGACAGAATGTCACAGACAACACTGTAGCCACCGTCTCTTTTCTCTCCCTCTCACCCTCCTCTAACCCTTGCACTGACTGTTACAATATGAAATGAGACATATTGCTGCTGACAGCGCACACGTTTCTCAAGGAAATGTCAGCGCCGAGCCCGTTGAGAGGTGTCACAGTTTGCTAGTGTGGTGTGGGTGGAGTACAGCGGAGTTCAAACGCTTTGTCTGTCTGAAACCTCTAATCAGGATCAGCTTAGGAAAAGGGCAATGTAATGTATATCCATGGGAGCCCATGGCACCCCCAACTCACATTCATTGGCCAAAATACCTAGAAAAGCCCCTCTATGGTGCTTGGATAAACTGCCATGAGTGTTGCTTGTCTTTTTAGTGACGGCGCAAACCAAATTTAAACTATGAGGAACTTTTCAATATTTCTCAAACTGTTAAATTTCCCATGTGATGATCATAAATGACCTGTAACAGCAAACAAGGCTAATCGTGAAAAGAACACTATTTATATGTAGTTTTTATTAATGCCCGCGAAGTCACAAAATGATTTACGGCAGGTAGACCGCCTATACAGTAACACATTCTGATGTTTCACAGATTTTGGTGTAACACCAGAGAAGCCGGTGTTAGCGAGTATCCAGCCAGGTAAAAGGTAGCAGGAGATTGTATTTTAATTTTAGAAGTTATCTGTTTATAGTTATGACTAATACTGGGGCAGGGCCATCACAGAAAAAAGGAAATTAAACGGAGAACAATTAAATGCTAAAAGGGGAAAGTGACAGACTGCGTAAACCCGAGTCGATCGGGCTTTCAACAGATCTTGTGTGGTAAAAACACCACTGCTTTTGCCCAAAGGGGCCGCTAGATCCAACACAAATTAAAAGTCCCTCATAGCCACTTTAATCATGCAAGCCTTTGTGAGCTACAATCTTTTACTCAGTGCTGTGTTACTGCTGTGTTGTTTTCATTACACATTACTATCAGTTACATGCAACACCTTTGGACACCCTTGCATAAACAATACCTCATCTAATGACATTACTGCGGAAGAGGAGGGAGTTTTATTAGCAAAAAAATAAACTGAACCAAGAGGCAAAAAATTAAAACCCTGGCCAAGTTCAACACCTAAAGCTGAAGTAAAATCAACAAACAAAAGCTAAAGTTCCATGTCAGGCCGCAACCTTCTCTCCCACTACAGAGAAGTTAGTAGCACTGTTAGCATCTCAGCCTGTTTTAACCTGGAATGTACCATCTTCTCTGGTATGCACGGGGGGGTAAAACAGTTAAACTGTAAAATGCCAAAAGGAAAGTAAAGACCTAAGATACTTAAATATTTCTAACATCTAAAGTTATCTAAAAGCGCACACAAGGGGACACATGAGTGCACCAAATGTATTGGTGTCATGTGTTGTGTAACAGGTTGACCATTCCTTCACTTGACAGTGCCCAGTCACTGCTGAGGGATTAGAACGATGCACACCTGTTTTCACTGCCACTAAATGAGCAGATGATTAGCAACACCACATGCAGAACAAAACACACACCTCACATCATCTTCACCACAGTATTTGTTTTCACCTCCACCAGAGTTACAATGCTCACCATATGCTCCAATATGGCTAACCTTACTGCTCATCCAGCTCTGCTAATGCTCGTAAAATGGGCCAAAAGTCCACTTTTACAAGCATTAAATCAGTGCACATATCTCATTACCTAATTAGAATAATTAAGACAATTTTTGTTAGCTACCTTCTCTTATTACGCCACAGATTTAATAACATTTAATCAAGGCAAACGTGTGTATGTCAGTGTGTTTGAGTGTCATGATGTGTGTATGTGTGTATGTTCTTGTTTAACTATATTCGTGGGGTCCAAAATCCGGGAATACACTATACTTGACAGACAGCTTTGTGGGGCCAAAATGGTGTGTGTGTGTGTGTGTTGGGGGGGTGGTATGCTGCACCACCTTTTTAATCTCCTTTGTTTCCTCATTTAGATTTGATTGGCTATGAAATGCACCGGCCTGCCGGGACTCAGGTTTCAGCATTCATCAGCATTTCCTGGTTGTAAATTGATGGCACAAATAGAGACATACAGTACTTTCACAGTAATGCATAGGGACATACGCACACGCACACGCACACAGACACATGCAAGGTTAGTATAAATTATGGAGTTACACCTAGAAAGGGGCTTCTTCTATTTTCTATTTTTAATGCCATGTGCATCAAAGAAGAACCAACACATGCAAGGTTATGTTGGTTGGTAAGTTTTGTGTTGGAGTGTTGGAATAACTGAGTAGATGTTATTTAAAACCTCGGCAGCAGAATAAATGAAACTGATCATTCCCTTGAGAGCCCTTCTATATATGGTACAAGGGCTAGACATGAGGAAAGCACAACTACTACTCCGTTTAATCTACCTGTACTAGCCAGCACAGGCTTGTCTAAATGTAAAATAAGAATTTGCATTTACTATTTTGTAACTTTTCCAGTATGGAGCTTTAGAGAATACCTAATAATCAGAGCTGTCGATTAGTCGTTTTGGACAAGTTGGTTAAAAAGAATCAGCTTTTTCTGCGATAGTACATCATGTTTGTATGAAGTCAAAGCTGCTCTCCTGAATCTTGCACCAAGTCAATCATCAACTGGTCGAAGCTCTGCGACCTGTCCATGCTTTTAAAGGCCAGTCTGTGAAGAAGAACTGGAGGGGACAGTGAAATCTCATATGATGGCAGATTTGTGTGCCAGAGTTCAGTGAATGCCAGCTTATTGCTATCGAAAAGGTCACCAGGCTAGAAGCAGAATAAAAAGCCTTTACTGAGAGACTGGTGTGTGTATAAGTGTACATAGGTATGTGTGAGTGTGTGTGTGTCATGCTCATTTAAGCACCACACCTTGGAGCTGCAGCATCTCTCTCTCTCTCGCTCTCTCTCTCTCTCTCTCTCTCTCTCTCTCTCTCTCTCCCAGGCTTCGGTGTCTGTTACCTTCAGCACTCCAGGAAGCAGACGCGAGGCTTTAAAATACACCCGCCTCCACGAGCGCAGAATCAATTACCAGAGAGATGAAATTCTCCGATAATGCGGCCTAATGATAATTGCCCCGAATCTGCAATGATCTGACTTACGATACAAACCACTATTGGCACTGTAGCAGCGTATTGGCAGCCGGAGTAGCTGGAATATCAATGATAATTGTTCTGATGTTGATTTGGAGCCATGTTACTGCCTGGGGTAAACATAAACCAATTGCAGAGAATTGGGCTCTATGGCAAGCGGCAGGGGTTATATTTCACTGATGTTTGTGTGATTTGTGATGAGTACAGTACAGCACAGAGAGGAAATGGTTATGTGGGAGCTAACCACTGCCTGTTTAATTGAAGCACCCCTATCACATTGACTGCCGGAGACATGAGGGCGACAGAGCGACGCAAACTCCCACTAATTCAATAAGCGATCATCAGACTGTTAAAAGGCTGGCAACAGTAATAATAAACTCAGTTTCAAGTGTGCGTCCAGAAATAGAAGGGCTCCACTGATGGATCAGACACGGATGACCGCTGTTCATCCAGTTTATCCACAACACAACTTGCTGCGCAGCAAATACCAGGCACACTTCAGGTTCAAATGTGGATCAATGGGAGGTCACGGGGCCGCCCAGAGGGAGAACGGAGGGTGACCCCATTTTGACAGTGACCTCCCGGATATGGCTTCCTACCGCCTCACCACCCCCTCAACCTTCTTTGCCTTCAACCAACCTTGGCCGATGACGGGAGTCAGCATTTTTCAGAAGTGCCTGAGAGATGTCGGGCTGAATAATGTGTCCTATGAATAAAACACATTAGCTACAAAACATGTTGAATTATTCACATTTCAGAGCCTCCATCCCGCCCCACGCAGGAGATATTAGTTCTTCAGTCACCGTCTGCTTTGCACATAGTCCTCTGAGTCTCCGTCTCCCCCATGTTCGCGCCGTCTCGCTTCTCTCTTGATCATTCTCTCACTGTCTTTGTCATCTGTATTTTGTTAATCCTTCTCTGTTCCTCTGTGTCTCCCCTCAGCTGACTTCCCGCTGATGGCGACTGTCTATTCATACTCCTCAAGTTACTACTTTTCCTGGAACATCTTGCTATTTATCTAAAGAGCTCTTGAAGCTGTTGAGGAGTGCATTTGTTCTGAGAGAATCTTTGATGACTCGGTAACACACGACGGCCCAAAATGGATTCATCATTTAGCGTTAATCTGAGGCAACCAGCTGTGAGTTTTAAAGTGAAAAGGGCCCGGAATAAGAAGAAGGGCGGTTTGCTAATTAAATACTTGACCTAATATGCATCTTTTGCTCATTTTCTTTTCAGCTCCACCAGGGATTTGTGATTTTCATGATTGCAATGTAATTTGCAGAATCAACAGCACCACATGCACTTCAAAGGGTAAAGCAATCAACCAATCAGTGCTTTATATTGTGCTGTGTTTGAATATTAAACCCCTCTCATCCTACAAAACATCACTTTTAAGTCATCACGATTAAACTAGTGTGCAACAACACGGACCACTTCGTCAACAAGTCGATCATGGCAAATTTGTTCAGTGATTCAACAACCCTGACATTCTAAAAACTAATTGGTTCATTATTTCAAAAAGCCCTGCTTTTGGTCATAAAACAACTTGAAGCAAAACACCATAAGCAAATTTGCTAGTAGTTAGTATTCTTGTCATACAGAATAGGCTTCTCTCTTTGAAAAAGGACAATAAGGCAGTGTTTAATTATATATCTGGTTTGTATGGGAACAGGACTAAGAGTCTAAAGCCTGTACCAGCCCCCCCACCGGAAGTGTGCTTGGCTTTGAAGCAAATTGAACACACCCGCCAAACGGTAGAATTGCAACTCCCTGGCTGTCACATGATGCCACCTGGCCCAAAAAGACGGGGAAAATCAATAAATCTGTAAATACATTTGTAGTGGATACATTTTTGTGAGCGTCACAGCCCCCTGCAAAATGACTCGTTTCACTATCAGAATTTGATCCATTCTGTCCGAAAACATTTGGAGAGTCAAGATGAGCCGCACGATTAAGTCAGTTCATCTCCATTCAAGTTAGTGGAGTGCTCTAATGCGCCTGCTTTATGGGCCACACAGTGCGGAAGCAGTGCCGATCATCTGGGTAATTTTTGGCTCCATGATGGCTTCATGCGCTACTGAGCAACTCTTATAGGAACAAACGGAGCTCCGCCTTGAACACTGTATCCAGTTCTTATTATACATCCATGAGCTGTACATAGGCACAGTGGTGCTTTGAGCTAAATGCTAAGGTCAACCTGCTTGTTCACCATCTCAGTTTAGCGTGCAAGCATACTACCATTTGCTAATTAGCCCAAAACACACAGGTAGATCTAAGTTGTTAGCAGGGGCCCTGACAACCACTAAGGCTGCAGAGACACAGCACCTCCTACTTTATCTCAAAGTTGATAACCAGAAAGTCTGGCGCAGACAGACAGGAAGGCATATATGCTGAAATAGAAAGTATCAGCCTTCAAGGCAAATAGTGGGACTGGATTCCCTAAATAAACATTTTAAGAGTGAAACATGACCATACGGACTAGTAATGAATGCTGACAGTGAATATTATGTTGAGTCACTTACAGCACTGCTTGTGCAAAGGTGTTGCTAAATGTAAGAAAAACAAAAACCTTGTGTACTGGCACTTAAAATACTGCTCCACTTAAGTTATACATTCTTTTGTATTTTTAGTCCACCTGTACACTATACCACCCAGAGATTGTTTGAATTTTTAGGCCACCTATTCATCAAACTCTGCTAAGAAGCTGCAATCACACTGTATTTCTATGTGACTCTGATGTGTGCGGGGAGTGACATGAAGAGTGTGTGTGTGTGTGTGTGTGTGTGTGTGTGTGTGTGTGTGTGTGTGTGTGTGTGTGTGTTTCCACGGTAAAGTCACGTTACACAGTGTTTTCTGCAAGTAAGCAGCGTCAACAGCACATGCGACAGGGTTTGCAGTGCACACCGAGAAGCAGCTTTCTAAACAGCAGAACATGACGTCAATGGGCACAAGCCTCTATTTCCTCAGCCACAATGTATCTGAGTCATACAGGCTTTAAATGTGTCTGTCACGACAGTGGGGTCAGAACAAGCCGGGTATATATGCAATACACAGACACAGATAAGAAAGCTGTCTTGGTATAATGTGTGTGTGTGTGTGTGTGTGTGTGTGTGTGCGTGTGTGTGTGTATTTGTAGGGCTGGGTATCTTTTTCGATACCAATGTAAATGGACTGTATTTATATAGCGCTTTTCTAGTCTTAACGACTACTCAAAGCGCTTTAACATAGTACAGGAACCATTCACCATTCACACACATTCATCCCCGTATAGTTTTTCATTCCTGCCTCTACGGCATGTAACATTAGATAGCCAATCAGAAGCATTATTAGATCTTGGTAGATGTATGCTGCATGCTTATTGGCTCACTGACACTGATGAGATTTACTCCTTAGGTATTGAAATTTGGGATTGAATGACAAGGCATTTTTCAATACTCAGTAGGCAATTCACTCGGTGCCTAGAAAGTATCGAATTCGGTACCCAGCCCTGTGTGTGTGTGTGTGTGTGTGTGTGTGTGTGTGTGTGTGTGTGTGTGTGTTTTTCTAAGGGAAGATTGTTTTTCACTTTTGCATGTACTCACCAGGGCACAGTATGTCTCCGCAGGGTCTCCACAGGTGATGTTGGAGGGATCCAGAGTTACCTTCAGGTACTGGGTCATGTCTGCTGCCTCTGGCTGGCAGGCCATGTAGTCCCAGGTTAAGCCTTCGTCTGAGAAAATCTGGGACTTACACACATCGTAGTGGCCCCACGCTGCAGGGTAGTGCTGCATGGCCGCCTGGCAAACACCGGTCCACAGAGCCTGCAGCGTCAACGCAAAATGGAAACGCATGACTGGTCCTCTCTCGGCTCCTTCTCGAGGAGCTGTATCTCCTTCTGAAGGTGTAATAACAAGGGATCCCTCTTCTACTTCCACTTACTACAACTCACTCAACTGGAGTGAGGAGGCATGCCAAACTTCCCTCAGGTGGAGCGACAGTCTTTTTAGAAGAGATGTTGTTTTTCTTTACTATTTCTGTCTCTTTCAGGTTTCTGGAGTGGTGGATAACTAGGAGGGATGGTGAGATTACCAGCCCATTGAGAAGATAAGATGAGAGGATTGAGGGAGGGAAGAGGATGGTGGTGGAGGAGAAGGAGGACGAAGAGGGGGAAGGAGATAGCCCTCTGACACGCTGATAGGAAGATGAGTGGCAGGTCTCCTCAGCTCGCCCGGCTGTCAATCATGGTCCTGTTCCTGCGTGGCAAGCTGGTGCTGCGGAGAAACAGGAAACAGAAGAAGGGGAGGGGGGTGGGTGAATATACCTCCCTTTTGGGAGTAGAATTTGACAGTGAAAGAACATTAGCTGGCGCCATGGCACGGGTAAAAAGGTGTATGGGTGCCATGTTGGTGTTTGTTGTCCATCAAAACACAGAAAATCAGTGAGTGAGGCCATCAGGATAAATTGGATCTCGCTGCTTTCACACAAAACCCTCATCTCACTCAGCGGTATCAAGTCTACAGTGTTACATACAGCGCTCCCCATCTCCTCACACCCCTCCCATTCCACACTGTAGGAGCTGGAATGATAAAGAGTAGACATCAAGATACATTATGTGTTATGCATGGTCATCATAGTAACTAAGATGTTTTGACTAACTAACTTCACATGATCTGACCGTGCTGTCTTAATCATACATAGTAAGCAGAACTGTGAGGTGCTCCACTTAATGTTGTAAATTGAAAGTAAATTTGAGTGTCAATCTACTAGCTCCATGGCGGCACTTAAAGGGTTCAAATCAAAGGCAACTGGAATCGAGTGAAGATGCTCCGAAGACGTTTCCTCTCTCATCCGAGAGACTTCTTCAGTTCTGCCTGTGCGGCATATTACTATTAAATACTATTGTTTATAAAACCAAAGGAGTTCTGGGGAAAGAGAGACTGTATAGAATGAATATATGAATGAATGAGTCTGAAATAGTTGAAACTTGGTGACATCAGTTATATCAAATTATGATTCTTAATCAGTTAGTGGACAACCATCACTCAAATAAAGTGCTATCATGGAGTCAGTGGTCCACCAGAGAGTCGTGGATGACTTTTAATTATGACTGTGTTGTCATCAATGGGCATGGGATGTTACTGGCATTGACCTATTTTTCAGTGTAAAAATAACCTGCTGCTGTGGAGTAATTAGTATGGTGTCTTCATTTTAAAATGTCATAAAGAAAAGTGTCAAAAAAATGGAAATAACAAATCATAGATATTTTACATTTCAGGTTATGTGTTTGATTAACATGTACTTCAACCGGATTTCTGCTGAGCAGGTAGTATGCAGTGGGTCTCCTTGAGCTTCTTGCAGAAAGCAGTTTTCACATTACATTAAACACCACGTCATCTGATCCATAGTTAATATGAAAATATTGATTTTAGCCGCTTTAATTTACTTCCTACTTGAGTGAACAAGTGAAAATATAAACACCAGACTTTCACTTAAACGGGATAAAGTGGCCACTCACTTTGCAACTTAGGATAAGAAAAATCATAAGTTAACATAAATATCTTGCTGCTTTCATGTTTCTTCTCTTAATTGGTAGAGCTGCTGGTAGCAGGAGCCACAGCACTACTGTATCTCGCATGCACCCATTTATATGTGCCAGACACTGTGAGCTGTGGCCTCACTTTTTCTTTTGTCTAAAGTTTTTGTAGCTGAGCATCAGGACGCCTTGCAGACATAAACCTCCTAGCATAATCAGAAATAGCCTATGTATGTTTTTGTTTTTTTAAACATTCTTCCTTTTCTTTATTTGGATTTTGAATTGACCTTAAAAAGTCTTTTAAATTGGGCTGTGTGTCTGTCTAGCCAGAAAGGCAGCAGTAAGCCAGTTGGCTGAGCCCGTGGATACAGCCCAGGTATGTGGTATGTTCCCCGCCTTCAAACGGCAGCCTGGCTGCAGGTGATGGATGGAGAGCAGAGTCAATGGTCGGAGACAGGAGAGACACACTGGTAGACATTTTAGTGCAGCTTAATCCGTCAGCTGATTCGCTGTGTGTCTGTGTGCTGACCTATGCGCCGTCCAGTCATCAGGGATCAATTAGCAGCTACAGTATAGATATGGGGTTTATTGAAAAATGCTGGTATTAACTCACACTTAGCTAATTAATTAAAAATGTAATTCATCATTCGATTCGATTAGATTAGACACTGGACCACAGCAACATTAAATAAAACAAATAATAGTATCAGTAGAAAAAAGGGGGGAAATTGAATTTGTATTAATTGGATTGTATTAGCATACTACATACGGAGTAGTGATGTATAAAACATCTGGATTTCAGCATGAACAAGATGTGCAAAAAAGCAGCACTATTAGTCAGTGTGACAGAATGAATGTGAGAGTGTGAGAAAAAGAATAGGTGAAGAACAGTAGACTCCTATACTGTATAGGAGTCTACTGTTCTTCACCTATTCTTTTTCTGCAAGTCTGCCTTCCAGATGATTGACTTGATTATGGAGACAGCGATACGATGTAAAGATAAGGAGATAAAAGTCTAAAAGAAGGGACAGAAATGTGAAGGCACATTTTCAGTAGCACGGTTTCACATGTGTAGGCTATATATATATATATATACCGTATATATGAATGTGGTAATAGTAATATTTGCGTTTGCCTCTTCAAAGTGTAAATTTGATGCGTTGTACCAAAGTGTAGTAGATCTAGAGCTGCATCTGTGTCAGATATTTTCACACTGTGCCATTCAGAGCCATTTCAAACTGAAGGAATGTAAATCATTATGTTAAGGAACAGCCAAGGTCAGGGGCAAAGGCTCAGCAGCATACAAATATGTCAAATACAAAGCAGCGAGTGCACACAAACAAGATGGTGTAGGCAGAAAAACTTGGGAGAGGTGAGGTATTTAAGAACATGGCACGATAAGATGAAAAATATTCTCTAAAAACTATGCAAACTGAAAAACAAATCTTGCAAATTGCACCTTATGACATATGTTCTGTTAAAAAAAAAAAAAATAAATCCCATTCATTCTAGTGCAAAATAACGATCCATCACATGAATAGAAAAAAGCATTATGCACAGATATGGCTGGATACTGGGATTCAATTTTACACAAGATGATCGAAAGACAATGTAAAATCGGTACAAGGAGAAAAAAAAAGTACAAGAGCAGGTATTGCAAGTCAGAGGACGGAGGAAAGAGGAAGAAATGAAGCACCTTAAATGTAAAATGTAAGAATGTCAATGGGGGAGATGTCAGCAGGTGAGGAAGCAGCCAATTATCCAGAGGAACTCTTGGCACCGAGCCCCCTGCTCCCATTAAGAGACATAATATTACCGTGTTAGGGAGGAGACAAAAGAGATGGCCGGAAAGCGTCTGCACGTGTGTGTTTCACGTGCAACGTCTGGATAAAGAGAGGTTCGAGTCATGGGTAATGAGACAACAAGCGGTGGCGAGGCTTTGATAACAAGCAATAGAGGTCACTAAAGCGGGGCCATTATCAGTGTACGGTCCTGGACACAGCGGCCCCTTCCTCTCATTACTCCCTGCTTATAACCCTCTATTGTCCCAAGGAGAAGAGGAGAGAGAGAGAAAGGGAGAGCAGATGGAAGAAGTGTGGATGTGCATTTTAAGTGAGAAAAAAGGTTTATTTTAGGGCAGGTCGCTTCCTCCAACCATCGATCAAGGTCCGAGGACATCAGAGGAGGCGCGCTCACAGGAAGTCTGAAGTTCTCCCATGTACAGGAATATACACTGCACCGTAGACACCGAGCCATGGACACTTACAGTAACCGTGTTATTTGAAAATCAATAAATAAATGAAAATAAAATGCTCATAATGTACATTACTGAAGCCTGGTCACAACATATTTATCTAGCACCTTTTATCAATGGGATACCTGCAGTGTTTAGGCTACTAGCAACAGCTTCAAATATGTGAAAAGTTGCATATGAAAAATAGAGATATAACATTTTTAAATATAAAAACTAAAAGCTAAAACATTGTGTGTGATATAGGGAAACAGAGGTTTTAACCACTTTTTGGAAATATTTACAAGAAAGATGAAACATGTGATTCACCTGTTTATGAGGGTGTAAAACCCTTAAAGCAAAACAACCTTATGGATCCCCTCCAGACATGTTTAAGACAACGCTACAACGATATTAGCTGAATAACAATACAAATACTTTAAACGATAGTTTCTGCTGATATGGTTTTTCCACAAAAGCGTACAATTACCTGCTTAAAAATTCGAATTAAATCTAGTCCTTGTCCCTCATTGAAAATGCAGAATCTATGAATATGTAAATATGTTAAAAAGTCAAAAGTTCAACTACGGGACACATAGCTAATTTAACTACTAAGTTCAAGTTTCCACATCACAATTGTGTAAGTTGCATGCTGGACCATGATTGGCTTCCAAACTAGTTGTGATGAGCCCTGCTCATCCATACATCAGATGTAAGGTGAGCACAGAGAGAAAATGTTATTGTATGTATGCAGGTATTAAACCATTCAAATATTTGAATCCACTCTACAAAGAATATTCATTGTGAAAACCAAATGAATACTTGCAAATAGGGTTAAAAAACAAATTAGCTATTGGCAGCTTCTGGTCAAATATATCAACCTTCACCGTACACGATGCTAGTAAACCACATACAGTAGGCCAGCAAGATGTGCACTCACAGCCTGCCCGACCCGACAGGGGACTCAAGGAGCCAACCCAGCAGCGCTCAATACTATATTCAAACACATGAATCTTTCACAAGGCCCGGTTGACACAGGAGAGGGTGTGTTTGGCTGGGGAGTTCATCCCACCCACCCAAACAGCCACCCATGAACCAGACCACTCCCCTGTCTCTGGCCTTGGTGTCCACATCTATTTCATCCCCGGGGCCACTCGAGAATGACTGAGTGTTTCTCCAAATCAACAGGGGAAATGTTACACGTCCCTAGAGCCGCTCCTTTTTTTTTTTTAGCTTTTCTTACTCACTTTAACCCTAGAAGTAAGTAATTCACTTCTTACTCAGAGGACATTTGGAACCCTTTCAGTGGCAATTTTATCAAACTGCTAAATCATACCATTACATTGTCAAATTGGAAAATAAACACTCAGTTTGTTGATTTTGAACAACAGTGTTTTCCTCACTTCATCTCCCATCCGTCCACTTTTCAATTCATGCCCATATTGATCATTTTATTTTTTTTATTGACTGGTGGTTTGTGTGGGTTCAGCATTTTTCCCTGCTGCTGGCTGTGTGGTGCCAACATGTTTAACTGCTCCAGACTGCATTTTTTCCCCTCATCCAGCCAGGACACTGGAAAGAATTGTCAGGTCATAATCTCACACAAATCACCTACGGTGGCCCACAAGGGGCAGTACTTACACACCTGCCTGTCTATTTAAAAATTCAACATATTATATTATTATAAATGTTCCAAAATAGAAATAGATAGAATAGAACGGTGGAATAATTACCTGCTATTTCCCCACCTTTCATTTTTAATTTCACGCATTTTATGCACTTTCAAGGGCAATTCCTGACCCTGCTTCTGCCCTGCCTCTACCTACTTTCATCTCTTCTGACTCTACCTGTTTCATATTCCACACCAGTGCCTTACTAAAAGAGAAACAGGAGTGCGGGAGAGAGAAGGGCAGAAAGACAGGAGAGCAGACAGTCAGAAGCAGATGAAAGATAGATAAAGATAGAAGCTGGCCCGGCTTCAGAAAAAAAAAAGCCTCCTGCTAGCTCTCTGTGCTCCACTCACCAGATTTCTCTGCCTGCCTTTCCAGAATCCCTAATCTTGCCTGTTAACAACCTGCCAATAGGGCCGCTGTCCTCATGAATAAACATATGGGGAGTGGAGCATGGCCCCACAAACATGACAGCCAGCATTACCGTGGAACAGCGAGCACACCTATAATTCATCCCTGGGGCTTGCCTCCGAGTCAGCCCATCACTTAGCGCTCTTTTCCACTTCTTAAAATGTCGCCGACTTCAATCGACAGGCTCATGATCTTTTAATAATGACGACAGGTAGCAAAAGGCTGGAGTGCTGACAGCTGGTTAAGTGACTCTGCGTTGGGGATGGCTTCAGAAGGAATCAAAGCTGTGGCTTTGCTCTAGCATTAGACAAACTGGGCTTGTTTTCCACATCTGATATGATAGACTACGACCTCTCTGTGAAACCTGCATGCAATAAAAAAAAAAGAGCCATTAAGAATGTATCACTCTGAAAGAATTTCATTATCTTTTAGAGTTTTAGTTTCTCATGTTCGAGAGACTTTTCCCCACCCATACAAGAAAGTGATAGATTTGGGAGTATCACTGATATATTAGTGCTAGCTATCAAAAAGCCATGCTTGAACCCTGCTGAGGTAATCACTCCTTTAACGGGATGGGGCTGCAGCCTCTCCCCCAATCCAGCGTCTATTGGAGCCAGACAGGTCAGGCCCCTGGCCTCTGAAGGCGAGCCAGTCCCTGACTGCTGAAGTCGTGCTCCACTTGCCTCCACAGGCTGCGTCTGCCACAATCCTCTGTCACTCCCTCTGTCCTTTCCATCTCCTTCCGCCCTCCTCCCTCCCCACTCCCCCGAGCTGCTGAAGCTGCCACATGCACTCTGTGTGTGCGAGAGCAGCACTTTTGACAGGGTGACTGGGCCGAGTGCTGCCCCAAGTCAAGCTGAACACCCTCGGGCGTCAGTTACTCCAGCAGTGCACGGGGCACCCAATGAGACAGTGAGACAAGATCACATCTCCGCCACCGTCCCTCCATGATCTCTCTCTCTCTCCTCCCCCCCCCCCCCGCCTCTCCTCGCCAGCAAGCGTGCTTCTCTCTGCGACACGGGAACACCTTATGCATTATTAAAGACACTTTTCCTAAAAGGCTGCGAGCACATTATTCTGCAACCACAGTGACATGTCGGGATACTCAAAATGTCCACTTTAGCTCTAAAGAATGGGCTCACCCAGGTAGCTCTCTCATGCTGGAAATGTAGGCAGGAATAGCAACATGGTTTAAAGTGACAGCTGCTACCAAACCCACAAGAGATGACTCATTATTACCTGACATTATTCCATAGGATGAGTAAAATAATAATAAGACAGAGTGCAATCAAAAATGACTAGTGATTGTGACTGGGCGTTGCAACTTGAAATCTAATAACACCTCATCCAGTTTTGAACTTGAAATTCAAATCCATTCAGGATGTGCTTTAGCCCTTAACCCGCCGTGTTTAATGATATTAGTAATCAGAATGTCCTAATAAGAATAATTGCTAGGTATTATCCGATACAAGGCCAAGATAAAATCTTTTGGATCTTGCAGATTATAACTATTATGAAAAGAATAATAACTTAAGAGCATGCACCACCACAGACATTTGTGTAGTAATATCTGTCCTACCCACAGGGCTATAAAGCACAAAGGAGCATTGGAATCAAGCATTAAAATGAGAAGCTAATGTGTAAACAGTGAAAGCATGTACCAAAAACAAATCGTAATGTAACAGGCTGCTCAAACAGTGACGTATTGAAGGCAGGCCCACTGACACAAATGTTATTATGCGTGATGGATAGGCAACGATTAGGTAATAAGTTCCACAAGGGGGCGCCTCTAAAAATGACCTAAAGTTTTGGATGCATTCAAAGTCGCCTCATTGTAAATATAATTAGGTCTTTCTTTGTGGTTCTGAGAGTCTTAAAAGTTGTGTATGCTGTTTAGAAGGGAGAGAATCACAACTCTCGGCCCACTCCTCATCTGTTCGTTACAGAGAGAGATAAATGCAGCCAGGCCAGAGTTAAGTTACCTTCTAACGGCAATAAGCAGCCACTTTACCGCAGGAGTGTAGCTCTAACACACAGAAAGTAAACTTTACAAGCAATAGGAAACACTTACATTTCTTGTACGGGGTTCTCCCTGTCCCCCTGCTCTTTAACACCGTTCAACAAGTTCAGAGCGGCAGAATGAACATGAATGAAGAAAGAAGCTCTTTAAGATGCGCTCCTTAACGGGAATGTGATGAGTACGCACGTCAGGCTCTGAGGAATCGCTGCGCGCACCATCTCGCACTCTTGTTTGGCGACTGAGAGGGAGAGGGGGGGGGGGGGGGTGGGGGGGAGAAAACGATCAAGAGGATTTTCCTGCCACTTCAAAACAAATGACTGATCACCGTCCTGAGGGCTCGGTCAGCACCGCGCCGGGCGTAAACAGGAGGATTTCTGAGCAGGAGCTCCGGTGCCAAAGTGTCCATCATCCTCTCTCCAAGTGTCATTCCATCACGGCGTCAATCTGAGGCACAGTGATGTCCGCAGAAAGGAAAACCCCCACTTCTGCAAAAGAAAACTTTGACCTGCTGGCGTGCGTCCCTCCTGTTTATGCCCCCGTTTATAATTCCTTCGATTCCAAACAGTCCTGCTTGCGGATCTCTGCGAGAATCTCGTCCCGACTCTCACCTCTCCCTCGCTACGAATAGGTTTCAGACACTCAACTGGGACGTGACTCGCACCAATTAGACTCGGCGGCCGAGAATATCCGCTCGCATCAACGCACCTTCAACTGATGGTTTCCCGAAAGGCACGGCGCAGCACCGACCGCCCAGACGGAGATGACGGGGGAAGATAATGCGCTCCTAGGCTCTATTAGATGAGACGCACACTCAGCTTGTTTCCCCTCCCACGCACACCTATGGTTTCCCTCCCCACCCCTCTATCCCGTCTCCACCTCGCCTTCAACCCCTCCAGCCACACACATCCACACACACGCGCGTACCATCCTCTTTTGGGACCCGTCAGGAACTCAGGAGGGAGGAGGATCGCCTGTAGTTGAACCTCTTTTGGTGGAGTTCACCCGAGTCGCCTGATCGCGTTAAATTATCCAACAAATGTGCGCATTAATAGTCTCAAAGGAATGATTGCATACCGATGAAAATAGAGGGAAATCTCTGACTCCCCAGGCGATTATTACTGTGCAGCCAACCAACAGCGTGTACAGAAATCGAAGATATTTCTCCTCAGCTGCCCAATCCGTTCTGATCGGCTCGGAATGCCACATCCTACTGCATAATAACGTTTATTACTAATCGTTATATGTATCTAATAAAGTAAATATCTCATTTGAAGTATTTGTAACAATTCAGATTGGTGCGTAATTGTTCCAACAAAAAAAAGTATTTTAACTCTATTATATAAATACACAAGGACCGTACCCTGGGTTGAGGTAGTTTAACTATCCTATCCTCATTCAGTGAGTTGTTTCAACTCCAAATATGTGTAAATAGAGGAAGTCTGAATAAAATAACTCTAAGGTGTCACTCCAGTGAGAAGGCAGATGTGCCGTTGTAGTAAAAAAAAGCGTTCAACTGACATATAATTAAATAATTAAATAAATATAGGAGAAAATGGGTCTTGCATTTATTATAATTTCACATCAAAACGCACAGATCTGCTGCCATGAACTCATGTGTTTTCTAGCTGACTGGGACACGGCTTAACATCATTTCTGCTTCACCCTATACGATAAAATTGCAACGTCTTCTCCCTCACAACTTCATTGATTACCACAAAGAGTGAGATGAGGGTGTTAGCGGGAGTCAGGTCATGACACTTGGCGCACAGGTTAACCTCGCAGCAGGCTGACAAGCCTCTACACAGCTGAATGTGTCCATGCTTACAGTGTGTATGCAGCCTCTATAGGCCCACGGAGGCCCTAATCACCGCCGCACCTATCACCCTGACCCACGTTGGTGCATGTAACATTCAATGGTATTACCAGAAAGATAGAAAGAAAGCCGGACCTCACAGAAAGCGCGCGTCAAAGTATTCTAACCAGATCAATATTGTTTAAAAGATGAGATAATGATAAAATATGGCTATGCAGGGTGACAGAAAAAAATCAATTGGATGACAAGAGCGCTGTCTCCGTGTTATCTAGAAATGACAAGCAATCGTGTGTGTTATTATCTGCACAGAGCATGGCTGTATCATAATGTGGGATGCACAGTGCCCATGCCGCCATGGTTCGGTGCGCTCACAGCGCGTCCATGTGTCC
This sequence comes from Gymnocephalus cernua, assembly GCA_023631565.1. Classification (NCBI taxonomy): domain Eukaryota; kingdom Metazoa; phylum Chordata; class Actinopteri; order Perciformes; family Percidae; genus Gymnocephalus; species Gymnocephalus cernua. The sequence goes on from CM042446.1 coordinate 8,483,344, forward strand.
TTTATAGCCTCGTACATACAGGTGAGTTATGCATAGCATTGTAAGAGCACAGCAGTTTAGTGAAAGAAACAAAACATCTATTTCCTTTACAGAGTCTGGAGACTACACATTTAAAGTTACACTTGATTTCTTTTCTCTTTTTTTGGAATCGCACCAAACGGCTTTTTCTGATTAGTACGTCTCCACGTAGAGAAAAGCCAAGAGCGCTGAGTGGAAGCAGACAACGGTAACCCAAAAAAATATGTTCTCAAAATACTCGGCTTACTTTCTCTAATCACGACGCAAAATTTGGCCAGCCACTCCGTGCGCGTGGAGGCGAAGCTTCAAAAGTTTACGCGCTCCGGCATTCGCATGGAGATGAATGAAATGAAAAGAAATCAGCTGCCGGAACCTCTTACCTTAGTCTGTAGTGCTTCATACCACCGAGGACAGCCAGTCACGTCGCCTATTGCAGCCCAATAAATCCGCTTTAAAACGGGACATCTTAGCGCGGCGCAGGAACGGGAGACGCAGTGGAAGCGACCAGCTTGTCTCCGCCGCTCCCGGGGAATGGAGGGGAGCTCCGGGGACCAGCGCAACGTCACTTCTACCAGGACAACACAAGCGGAGGCGACAGGAGAAAATCCTCCACGCCAGGTGTAGGGATTTTGTCTAATTTATTTATTTTTTACAAAAAGTTGTTTAAAATGAAGCGGATGGCAGAAATAAGATTCCAAGTGGCTCCTTTGAAAGAGCCCCAGAGACAGCGGAGAGTGGCCGCACTCGCTGCTCTCAGACACAATGAGGCGGCCAGTCTTTGACAACTGACTTTCACCTCAAGTTTATTTCCCTGCTGAAGCCTGTGAGCCGCAGCTCAGTGCAACCGTAAACAGAAACATCTGTAACTGGTGCAGTTAGACGATCTTATAAAATCGCCCAGTTACATTTGACCACTAAAACCCATTTTACTGTGACAAGTCATTGAGATCACAGGCAAATGTGATCACCAGCAGTGGCATTAGTGGCAGGGATTTCTGGGAACTCTGCATTGCTTTATGGCATAAAGGCAAATTGCTGCATCGCACAAAACAGAAGGAACGATAAGACTTTCAGGAGAGACTGATGGTAAAATAACTTCCTAATGATGTAAATCCACCTCCCGTAGACACAGAAAGCAAAGGGGATTATGGTAAACATGTAGATTTTGAGCAACCACTGCCAGATAGAGGCTGTCACTCTCCTTGATCACACTCTTGTTGTTTAGAGTCATTATTCAGAACAATTGATTTGACAAAAACATGGCAATGATTAGTACTGTTACACCTGAAATGTATGACTGTTATTGACGTCTAAATGGAACATTGGCAGATCTCTGGTACAGTAAAGGAAACAACATTACCACACCGGAGGGTTTAAGCCAAATAATCAGTGGATACATCCAGAAAGACACAATAAAGAGAAAATAAAAAAAGAGACTATGTATAAAATAAGTTTTTGTGAATAGAAAATATGACGCCAGTTGCTCACTCAGTTTCTGAGCAGTTCCAGCTGAAAGGGTGGCAGCATTTGAGCCAGTAAGTACATTTTGAATGCCATAAATCTCAACAAGCCAAATTGAGTTTATTGTTGGTATTTATCCATAAAGCCAACCAAACCCATCAGATAAAAAAAGCACAATAACATGATCATCTTGTTTCACAGGGCAGTTCAGATAGTTTTAAACTCATCCTGAACTTTATTAGTGAAACAGTGGACAGGTTAAGGATACAGCGCTGTAGAGACAGCTCTTCACACAGCTGCCTCTCTCTCTCGCTCTCTCTTTCTCTCCTCTGTGAGCCCAAGGCCAACTAGCCTTACATGAACCTCTTTTTCTAAATCACTCAGCGACAACAAAGAGGAGTGCACAGTGGAAAGCTACCAAAGAGCAAATTCCCTCTTATTGACTCAATGCAATGACAGTATAATGTGTTGGCTCACAATACATTTTTGAAGTTCATCTGAAGACTGTGAAGCAGTTTCTACAGCCTTTTCTTCAAGGCCTAAAAGGCAGACGTTGCTCTCTAAATGAAACCAGGCACCAATAAAAGGTGAAGGTGCTTAAACACCAATAGGTGTCTTGTGTGTGTTAACAAGGTGTGGTCGGACTGTGTTACACAAGATGTGCTAGAGGTCAGAACGGAAAGAGGATGCGTTTGAATGTAAAGGATTATCCACACACACACACACACACACACACACACACACACACACACACACACACACACACACACACACACAGTGTGTCTTCAAATCCATCAGTGGGTTCAATAGATGGCTCTTTACTTAAGAGACCGATAATCACGTGACCCTGTGTTCCGATATCTCACCTCCACCCTTGTGTGTTGTTAAGATTCTTTTTCATTTTTTTTTCATTCTTGTCGTATTTCATGATGGTTATTAGAAAATTGATGGGTAAAGCTGTCTTTGCACATCCCTGTCTGGCGGACGCCAGGGACAGAGGTATTGGATTTTCTATGCCTGTTCAATGAAGAGTAACTCCAGAGGAGTGTGTGTTTGTGTTAGGTGTGGGGGGGGGGGGGGGGGGGAGGTTATTCAAAAAGAAATATTGCGTTTAAGCTTGTGCTCCATACACTTTTATGTGGTAAGATACAGCTGTGTCATCAACCTTAGTCTCAGAGTGCGGGGAGCTGAGACGGACAAATGCAAGTTCAGGAAAATCTGCAGAACAGGCAGTGATGACTTTGAGTAGTGAACAAATAATCAAACCTTTACAAGTGTCAATACAACAATGTAAAATACTCTATTACAAGTCCTGCATTCAAAACTTTACTTAAGATGCATAAGGTTTGTAGCCTGGAAATCCAGACCCAAATCTGAAAGATTACGGGTCTGGCATTGAGTAATGAAAATGGCCCAACTCAAGGGGCGGCACCAAGCATGCATCTGAAAATCTCACTGCACGCAATTGGATAACACTACGACCAATGTTTAGTGACTGATTTCGGACTTCGACGTCGCAGCGCTGTTTAGCTCGCCTCTGGCTCGCCTATATCAGATACACCGATGTGATTGGTGCAGCTCGGCTACAAGGGCATAGTTAATGAGCATCATTACTCAATGCCAGAGTGACTCGCTGAGCAAATTCAAATTGTGCTCTCGCGAGAACTCTGAATGTCCAGGGTCGAAGGTTTGGGCAATATGATTATATATACCATGACAAGATAGACATTTGTCAACCGTCAGAGATGTTGCCAGACAGTTTACACTGAAGTATGTAAGCAATTATTATATATTTTTATATTAGACTATATGGCAAGCAATGTTGCAAATTATTCAGTAGGACTGGCATTAGATTTGGGTTTATGGGAGTGTTTGGCACCTGAGATGAAGTCCGTGATCATTCATGTATTTAACTGACTGGATAAGCCAGTGAAACTGACACTCAGATCTGGTCATTGTATCTCTATACGGTTTCTCAATTTAATCTCAATTAAAATATTCACTGCATCGGGATGTGTCAGTATCATGATACACAATTAGTGAAATATTTGATAAATATCCATATTGCGTTCCCTTACTGATGCATAAATGTGTAAGTAAGTTCAGTGTTGAAGCTAGTTTTAAATACTTTATATACTGATATGTAGTTAGTAGTTTAATACACAAAATTGCACCATCATTTATAAACTGATCATATCTTTTGTTTGTCAAATCTTAATCTACAAAGTATCTTAAGATGTAAAAAAATGTATAAGTATGACATTTGCCCATACATTGTAGTGGATAGATGGAGTATAAAGTAACATAAAATGGAAATACTCAAGTAAATTACAAGTGCCTCAAAATAGTTCTTAAATACATTACTTGAGTTGTTGTACTTAGAAACATTTCACCACTGGTGCCGCTGACTTTGGCAAATACATCAGCTGGTACAAACTTCTTATATGCAAAAATGGTGATGGGTAAAAATAAAATCTAAATGATTAATATTTAAGTCAAAAAAAAACATTGCATTGCATGAATCTCCACATTTCGGAGAAGAGTCTTGTGTAGGTTTGTTGATGAGTTTACCTGCAAAGAGCTGAGGAGACAAATGAAAGGGTTGTGTCTTTGAGCGTTTCCTGCTTGCATGATACGAATCAAGATGGTGGCTGCAGAGCTGCTATCTTTACTTCTTTTACAAACCGCCTGACCATGCGCAGCATCCTAACTTCTCATGGGAGGTGAGACACTTAGTAAGAGTCGGATAAATACAGGGTTCACATTGCAATAATATGGGATACCTTGGAAGGACTGAATCAGGTCAGTCCCAGCACCTTTTGTGCGCCGGCTGCATTTGGACTTTGTGTCAAAGGTTTATCACGCTTCTTTCTGCCTGGCACTAACCCTCCGCTCCAATCTGCTGCCTGCAGACCTCCGCTGCTTATCCAATCCAACATGGTGTCCTAAACCCATTACCCGACTCACCCACATTGAAATATCATATTAAGTTATAAAACAATACCTGAGAAGAATTACATAGAGGCATAATCCAAAAAGTGCATGATTGAAAAAGGATTAGTGGGGAGGAGAGGGGGCGGGGGAGAATGTGGCCACACAGTTTGGTGGATTTGTACTTTGCTCACAGGCTGAGAGCCGTCTGCCTCGGGCTGATTGTGATTCGGGGCCATCCCGTTTAGATTTACGTGTCCCTGCGAGTGATTTGGGATTTACTTTCTTAACAGGCGTCGTCCAGATCTGTCCTTGTTGTACGCTGTGTGTCCGTCCATGAAGTCACGCCTCAGTGCTTTCAGCTGGATGCATTTGTGATAGGCAGTGGGTTCTTTCGGCTGAGATTTGCAGCTCAGGGCTAGAATAAATACTGCTTCTCATTTAAATAAGTGTACTGTTTTATTACTGTTGAGAAAAAAATATAGGAACATACAGTGGGACAGCGTTATTCTGGGGTTCAGCAGCAGGCACGAGGGTCAGTTCCTGTTGCTGACGATAATGACGACAAGTGGTCCGGCCCCAGAGAAATGAAGTCAACCTCTCTGGAGGGTTGTCACCAAATTAGCTTTTGTCAATACCACGTTCCCAAATTGTCCTCACAGGATATGCTGACAGAAATATTGGTTACTGTAAGCAAGGGTGGGAATTGAATCATATTGGCTTGTTCGTGGTATCATTAGCATACAAGGATGAATGAGTGGCCATGATTAGATACTGTGCGCCACCGGAGTCCAGTCAGGTTTCAGTAATGATTGAAAATGAGCTCTGTAGAAACACGTTCAATGATTCCCGCAAACTTGTTTCCCCCCCCCCCCCCCCCCCGCCCCAGTTCAGATGTGAAGAGGGAAGTTTAGGATTCCTACTGTATGATGACCCATAGAGAGTTTTTATATGCATGCTAATCTGGAAAACATCACAACAGGAACAAATTACTGCAGGGATTTAAATGGGCTTGACATTACTGACCACTATCTCAAATCAAACCAAATCCCATTACGGAGATTTACATTTTTTTCTATTTTAGTTCAAGAATACATAATTTATAACTTTTGTCACAGAGGGCACTATTTGATTTCAGCAAGCGGTGACAGCGAGGTATTGACTGTGGAGGTGAAAGACCCTGAGATTCATCACTTTCGGGCACCATTGATCTTACGATTTTTGTAATATGTTAAAAAGCCCACTATTGTACTTTTTTTCCTAAAGTCAGGTTATTACAGTCACTGATGCGAGTGCTGTTATATTTTAAATGGAGTGCTGTTGAGACAGACATCAAACTGAAAGTTCAAATTTTCAGGGCAATACGATGGGAGCCTGGTAAAAGGAGCTGAATGGATGTGGTCAACACAGATGTTAACAGCTGTACACTGTGTTCCCATCTTTCTAGACGCTGACAACCCCATATCACCACTGTCACATAAAAACCACATTACTGCAAGTTGTGTACTTCTTTGCCTTGAGCTTTACATTGTCACATTGTCGTCTGTAGTGAGTTACTTGAAATCACTCCTGTGACCACTGTGGTATATTACAACTCCATTGGCAATCATCAAAAGCAATAAAAAGTGTTCCTGCTCTGCTAATGCAACGCCCAGTGTCTAAAGATGTTGGGTATTGTGTACCGCTGTGCTTTGCTTTTATATTACTGCTGTGGTTATATTGTACACCATTATATTTGTATGCTTCTGCGAATGAATGTATGTGTGAGTGAATATAACTGTGTGTGTGTGCAGATGTTTCCAGTGGTCGACTGTTCTATAGTGAATGTCTCCTTGGGCTGGTTCCTCCTTATCTATGTAAATACAGTAGAAATGAAACAAATATGGCCTGCACTCTCACAATGTTCTGCAGACGGCAGTTTCTCAAGTTATAATGGAGTTGGGCTAAATCATTTTGAAATATGTTGCCCAATGAACAATGTACAGAGGGAATTAAAACGTTCCGAGCTGTTTACTGTTGGTGAATTCAAGTCAGTTTGAAGGATCCGGAAGTAGCATTCTTGGTCAATGCGTTTGCTTCTAAATGTATTGTTTTATTTTATTTTCAATGGCTTTGGACACTCATACCTGTTCATGCATCTTAACTCAATATTGTCTATACTCTTTTGTAGCGTGTGACAGTTGTTTTAGCCTGTTTATGTTGTATGTATCAGTCCCTCCAGAAAAACGCGGAGTTTTTTTGTGATTGTTGCGGGCAAAAATCCTCGATTATGCGACACGTTGTCTTAAAAAATGCGATGGAATATGCGGGATATTTATGCCATTTTATGCGATGAAAATGCGGGAACTTGCAAAAATTGCGGGAACTTGCGGGAACTTGCAAAAACTGCGGTTTGATGAAAAAGAGAAAAGAAGTGATTCCCCCAACACAGTGTTCTCAGTAGGTGAAATTACGTCACTTCATAACGTTCCCATGGCAACAGGGGAAAATGGCTGCTCTTGTGTGAAGTAAACGCAACATTTTTCAACTTTCTGCTGAGATATATGTGACTTTTTTGCAACGAAAATGCGGGGATTATGAAATCATGCAAGCCCCGCATATTTTGCGCGGAAATCGGCAATTTATGCGGCGAAAGTGCGGCGTATTTGAAAAAATGCGGCCCCCCGCATAAATATGCGGACTTTGGCTGATTATGCATTGAATTCTGCGATCGCATAATCGCGTTTTTCTGGAGGGACTGATGTATGTATCGTTGTAACAATGTTTTAATGCTGTCTTTATGGCCAAGTCTCGCTTGAAAAATAGTTTAAACTCAATGAGACTTTTATATGGTTAAATTAAGGGAAAAATGCTTTGATTAAAACAAATTTAAATTCTAAGACATGACAGTGAGGAGGCACGTATCTGGGGAAAAAGTCATCTCTAAGTGTAATCTTCATCAGCAGTACACTTGGGCTGAATCTCAGGTCTCTTATTCAATAGCTCCTCACTCTCTTTCTTTAAAAGGCCATCTCAAAGCTATTATTCCTGCCCCGAAGAGTGAGGATCAAGGAGGGATCTCTGAGGAGCTATGAGCGAGGATACAAAAGAACAACCTTCCAGGAAGACGTGCAGCTGAAAGCCGTTTCTAACTCCTCTTTTCATCTCTCCTCACATAATTTCCTCGCGTCTCTCCCGTACTTCCTCGGTGGGACGGACTAAGACGTGAGGAAGGGAAGCAAGTGAAAGAAAACAACAATTGGATGCAATTTAACAACATGAGACATAGCTTTGGTATGTCTATCCAAACGGAGGGACAGGACAAAGACTTCAGATCAAGAAGACTGTGATCAAAAACCACTCCAGAGATTTTGACGGAAGGTCAACAGTCTATTAAAAGATGATGCTGTCATCTAATGTTTGTGGTTGGATGAAACCAAAACTGAACATCAGGCATAATGCAAAGTGCTCAGTATTGAAGCAACAGGATACAATATATAAAACCTGGCGCAGAATGCCAAAGACCTCAGACGGGGTGTTCCAACAAGACCTCAGGCATAAAGGCTGGCCAAATCAATACTGTTTTTTTTTCCCCCACAGTATCTAACCCTAACCCTAATAACACAAATAAATAAATATAAATAACTAAAGAAAAAAGGATTAAATAAATATACAATAAAATAATAATACAAATACAGATAGTGGTCATTCAACACCAGACAGTAAACATTTTTTCCCAAATGAACTGCAGAGGGCTACTTATGGGTCATCCCCAGGTGTTTCCACCAAACGAGAAAAGTCTTTATATGCAAGAAAATTTCTAAAGGGGCATCAGATGTTATCAAAAATTGGTTGCTTACCCCTGACTGCATACGTGATCTTTTCTAAGGGCAGAGTTGCTGTTAATTCTGAAAGCCACTTACTTTCCAAGCAATTGCAATGACTCTTTTGGCCAACAAATACTGGGTTTTGTAGCGAAAAGTCTAACATTGTGTATCAATTTAAAGTGGTTCATAGATGTTTCCTGTCCAACTTAGATAAGGTTCAACAAATCTAAAAGAAAGAATGAGAGAAAATGCTAGGGTGACACAATATGTATGCAATAAAGCTTCATATATAACCAGTATATAAGATGTTAAATATGATTCTACAGAATTCTGATGAAATTTACTATACACATCACTTTATTCCTTCACTTATCATGACTTTGATTGAGGTTCAACAGACAACGGCACATATTGTGACTCCAGTTCACCGAGTCCTGGACTGTGCTGCGTTTCAGTCTCGTTCACCAGTTTTGCATTGAACAATGAGTCTTGAAATCAGTTAGATTAAGCCCATTGTATATTGATTGGCTCCTAAATTGCTATGCGATACAAGACAAATAATCCCATTTCAAGTTTTAACACTTGTTTCTAATGGTTTCCAAACCATTCCAGGCAGAATTGGATCACAATTAGTTTAGCATTTAGCAGCCAAGAGTGGCCATGCATGCATGAGCGTGATTCTGGGCTTAACAGTGGCTGCCTGCGCTGCATTTGACATTTCCATTCACTGGACACCTTCCTTTGTGCTGTCTCCGGTGCTTTTTCTTCTTCAGGCACTTGTAGGAGACATTTAGCCACTGTACGCACACATGAGGCCAGATGTGCAAGTGTAGAATTTCATTTGAATGAAAATCATAGGGATTTTTTTTCTGTCTCTCTCTGACACAAAAGCACTTCTTTGGTAACAAAGAAACTGAAAGACCCTGTTCATACTGTACACTGTATAGCCCTTTCACAAAAGGGCAATGACCCAGGAAAAGACTTTTGACAACAAGGATGTGACCTTGGTCAGATGTGGTTAGAACCAGTCGACCTGACTGCTTGACTTTTGAAGGAATTGTGACTGCAACATCTCTCAGCCCTAAACTGTGAAGTTTGAACATGATTTTAGAACATTTTGTTTCATTAAAGAGTCCAAAAATGAAAGAAAAAATACTACAAGTTTTATGAGTATTTACTGCTATTGCAATGCCACTGATAGCCATATTTAGCAATGACATGTTTCGTAAACCTGGGAGCCAATACTTACACATGACCAATGGTCTGGTATAATTTAAATGGCAAAAAGTGGGTTATTACTTTAAAGAATGAGGTGTCCGCACTCTGCTAATTCTCCCATACGTTTATTGTGCTGCAACGTTTCGACCCTGCTGGGTCTTCCTCAGGCAAATGGCATTCAACAGTGGCTCAAGCATATACATAGGGCACAGATCATGCATCTCATCACGAGCTCATTTCAACTAATAACCAAGGCCTTGATGGGCATAAGTACCACCTTTATCATAGTCACCACATAAAACCATTAGTGATAAAACAGATAATACAGACTTTTTAAGCTCAAACACCAGTGGGGAGTGTTTTACGCAGCACATGGGGGCATTAGTCTTCTTACCAGTGCTCTTTTTTGTAGCCCAAAGGCATTTGTCTTGCGAGATGATGTCAAAACGTTCCATTGCATTATTTACCAACTCTGTTTGTGACTTCTGCTAAGGAATCTATTTAGCCTGTGTAGAATATGAGTCATCGCCACTACATATCCTGCGAATCCAATGGAACTGGCCAATGGGAAGGCTTTTAATCAGCGATCGCGGGTGTAAACGATCTCCTCTCAGTAAAGTGTTGCGATCAGTTGGTTTGCAGTAGAGATCTGTTTTTTATTTCCCTCCCCTCTTTATATACTCTCTTATTCTTGGATTCATTACTTCAACACAATGTCTCCAAACGGCCAATTCTTTTAAGTTGTATCCAGCCCCTTTTTTGCCCTGCACCTCACCGGTGGGATTTGTACACTACTACTACTCCACGCAAAAAGTGGCTTATTCCCATGTCAAATTACTATGTGAAAATATCAGTTTTCTTTTCCACTCCACAACACTGTCATCTTACACCAAGCTAAGATTTGAAATCTGACATTCCAGAGACATCCTAACACTTTTCAATGTCTGTATGTGCTTTAATTGACCATCAAAAGTACTTGTTAGTTAAGACAAAAAGTGCTCCAAAAGCTCAAGTAATGACTGTTAGTTACATAACGGAGCAAGCTCCACATTGTTAGCTCCACATAGTGCTTTCTGGACACTACAGTAGAGCTGAAGCTCACTACAGAAATGCATTGATTTCAGTGTGCTGTGACAGGAGAGACTTCACGGAAGACTGCTTTCTTCTCGATAGGATTCTACTGTTTGTGTGTTCTCAGTGATCACATGCATCGTGAGTTTGATTGCTGTACTGTTTATTGTTTGCAGCTGCTGTCACTTCACACTAGCCTGACAAGCCAGACCCACATCAAGATGTTGGGTCTGGGAACTCACCATTGACAGGGCTCAATCCGAGGAGCGGGATAAATGGTTGTCTTTCAAATTCCCTCTGCACGCAATAGGATAGCGCTACAACCAGGCAGAGCAACGCTAGTTGAGAGATTCAACTTTTGCCGTGTCCGGTCAGCAAAACTCCAAACACATCTTCCTTTTTTTAAGAATAACTTCAGTGCTGTTCTTTGTTCTTTTCTCAAATAAAAGCTTAACTCCAAATCTTCCAGTCGCGGCCAAAGCTGATTCGAAAGACCGCTGTTCGCCACCAGCAGCAGCCATCTTCTTTGTTTTCAAGTAGCAAGGAATTCACGCGAAACCGTCGCAACTCTGCCGTCATTATGTTAAGCCCGCCCACCGACTCTATACACGATGTGATTGGCCTGACTAGAGTTTAGTTTTTCCAGCTCGCAAGCCAACGGAGAGTTGCTAGACGACCCTGGCTGCAAATTACATTTGCTAACGCTAGGGTGCGTCTAGATTTCTAGGCTAACTTTACACAGTAACTGAGGATCTCCTGTCTAAAGTTGTGTCGTCAGTGTTAAGCGTCAAGTCGTTGCTTCAATCTTTGCTTTCAATATGGAACTAATGTCTCACACAAGCCTCACGATCCCACTCAGATGCAGGATCAATGGAGTTAAAGTGCCAAAATGAGGCTTTCATATGGGGTTTGGATAACTTTAGCCGACTTGTCCCTATTCCTTATGACCATAACTAACAGTTAATCAGCTTGTTTAATGTCATTCTGAAAAGGAGGTGAGCAATGTGAGTATTCTATCGGCTATGGATGTGTGTTTATTACTCTCGCTGGACTCAGAATCTTGCCATGTAGTTAATCCAAGTGGATGCTAGATGTTTGCAGTTCAAATTGTGATTCAGCCATTATTCACTCTTTCCTATCCTGACAGACAATGCCCTTGATTTGTAGACACTATAGCTTGTGATTAATTTCCAATGTGTTCATTACAGAGTGGGTTCACATTTGTACCGATGACTCTGATACAAACGGACACCATATTTCAAATGATGATGGGGTGTGAAAAATGAATTATCATCTAACATTTTCAGGAATCTATGTATATTTATTAACAGCCGTATAATTAGAACGCAGGAAAGGTGCTTCATGCATTAAGACTTGTTCACATCTTATGGCTTGAATTCAATGCACACTGAAATAGACTTAATCAGCATAATCCACAGTGTCTACTTTAGTTACATAACGGTTTAATTACCATATTGTCCTTGGTTTGACTTGGGAGTAACACAATATTTCTTTTGTTGGAAAAAAAAATAGTATAAAAGTATCATCTAGGAGTGGATTTGTTATTATATTATTTGTATCCAATCTAGTATTACAAATACTGATAAAGACAAGTACAGTAGTTTTGTAGTTCAATGCCAATACTGAAATGCTAATCATGGGGTGGGGGTTGGGGGATGGTACAGGTGTATGTGCCCTTGTATGTTTTTGTGCTTGTATGTTTTTTAATGTGACTGTATCATGTGTTTTTCTGTTAAAAGCCCTTATAAAAACAGGCATTGGAAATTAGCAATCAATATAACTGCTGTGATGCTGTACATTGGAGATATGTTGTTCAAGTGTCTATGTGATAGCATCTGTCTGGATCAACGACAGTTCATTTCCAGCATATTCGCCGGGGATTCCCTTTGGTATAAAAACAAACTTCGAGCTAGCAAGCTACACGCTGACAATGGCAGGTTTTGAAGAAAATTTGGATCGTGCAACAAGGCAGGTCTGCTTGGTTATTTTGGGGAATGGCTGTAAAGATTTACAAAGAATATGTTTATGGAATTTACTTTCTAACTGGGATGTTTTGGAACTGATTGGTGGGAATGTGCTATTGACAAAATACACAGGGCGATACACTGGTAAGAGCAAATGACGTTTAACCATGTTTCCAGCTAATTTAAATAGCTTACGTTACTGTATTATGTGAACAGTTAACTTCACTTAATATTTTATGTGATGTTTTCTTTTGCAGGGTGCAAATGTTCCACCTAAAAAGTTATTTGTTATTTGTTTACTATTTTGCAGAACCACCTTCTCTGCGTCCAGAGCTTAGCGCCGTGCAAGACAAAATAGACAAGTTGTGGAGATAGATCTGGCAATGTGAGACTAATAAATAAACATGAAATGAAAAAATAAAAACAACAAATTATATTAATGAGTATTTATAAGTATTCATTCCTTTTTTTTATCTTAATGTCGCTGTTTTTTTACATAGCCTACATTATCATACATTTCAAAGTATTTATATTCATTTAGCAATAAAGTTATGATGAATAAATGAGGATAAATGATCAAGAAAACCCAACATCCACATTTTTATAATCAAATTCAGGGTTTGTAATAATGTCTTATTAATGAAGCTGTACAACAATAGCTATTGTGTTGATACATGCTCCTCATTCTTTGTGTAGTTAGCTATGTTTTCAGTCAGGACTCATGACACATGAAACAGTCAAACAGTTTATTAGAGTCTAGTTTGCATTTGCTCAATTCTCTTTGAAACACTGTTTCCCTGCAATCTAATCTGCCAAACCCACTTATTGTTCGCTGACTGAAGTAGCATAACAAGTGAATCAATGACTGATCAGTGACCAGATAACATGTTCTGTTAATACATGAGTGAGAAATTATTAAACGTAGCCATCAAACTATTAACTTTCATTAAAAAAAAAAGGATTTATCCTTGATTGTTGACGATGATAAAAACGTTGCATATTTCCACAACTTAGTTGTAACACTTGGAGACAGCAAGATCCTTAATGGCCAGGAAGAAAATACATTGTGGTACAATTAAAATAGTTGTTGCTATTTTGCAAAATGCTGCAGCAGAATTACAACTTCGGACCAAGTCAGCGGTGTCTGGCAACCATTGCCAGTGCGTGCTTGTTTTAAACCAAAAGAATGAGCCAATTTAGTTTGTTATTAAAAACTGAAACCAAGCCCATGTAAAACACCTCCTGCCTGACTGCAGCTAGTCCAAGTCAATATATCAGTCCTCATTTAAATGCAGCGTCTTTCTCAGATCCAACACAATATGCATGATTACATTGATTAAAATACCAGATGTCTGCAGCATGGCATTGGATTTATTTAACAATTTGTAAAAGCCCGGAGCTACACACCCTCCTAAAACTATTTATTAGTCAAGACTTTGTTCTTCTTTTGATAGTCAAAACTGTTTCTAAGGCTTTTCCCCACCAATAACAATTAAACTGTTACAAGAAATAGTAGAGCTAAAATGATTAGTCGATAAATTGATTAGTTGGCCAATAGAGAAGTAATCAGCAACTATTTTGACAATTGACTAATTGTTTATGGGGGTTCTGAAAATACCAAACATCCCATATTTCAGCTTCTCAACTGTGAGGCTATGCTGTTTTTCTCTGTCTGTAATAGTATAATAATAAGTAAGTAATTGAGTATTAGTAAATAAACAATCTTTGGGTTTTGGGCTGTTTATAGACCAAATGATTAATCACTAAGATAATGGTTAGTTACAATCCTACTCATTACTACTGCAATGTTTTGGTATAAAACGGGTCGTAATTTCTATAAACTGAATATACAGTACGCAATACAAAAACATATCTAATATATAACGTATTAGATATATGCATGTCCTCTTCCAATTTAGATGTCTACTGAACTATGTATTAGGTGTGAAAACAAGCATAAGCACCACACAACATAAACGACTCCAAACTAAGACCATGTACTGTTAGTCCACATAATGATTGTAGTAGCCACTGTGTGTCTGTCTACTCAAACTAAAAACTAGTAAAAAAAGACTAAAGACTACTTACACCTAGAGAGCTGGGTCAAAACCTAAGTATGCATGAGATTGTGTATGTATAGACTAGATGTCAACTGGAGTCCCTTCATACATTTGCCCAAGTGAGACCTAATGTGACATTATAGTTTTTAGATATCGATTATTTACCACACTGGTCAAAAAATAAAGTCATTGCTCCACTTCCTCTAATACTCACATTGAGCAGGTTGGGAGTCTTAGTGACAGATAATAATACAAGGACCTAGGCCTCTGAGTGTGTTGCCTGGTGATTGAACTGTAACACTAAATGTTGATGCTAAACTATGACTGAGCTTCACTGCTCCAGTCAGGGATGGAAAAAGTTTTGGACTGTCTTTTCTGCTCTCCTATCGTGTAGTCCACATGGACACATATATGTCTGGCACTCTCCTCCGAGGGAAACATGCTGATCTCTCCGGTAACCACCGTGTCTTGCACCACATCCACCGGAGCATCCAGGTACAGCACCGCCTGCTTCCAATGCGTCTCGGGTTTGAACGGAGAAGTGGAGAGCACCAACGCCTGCGGCTTGTCCGGGCAGGGGAAAGTAACCGTGAAGTAAACACAGAAAGCGTTCACTGCCGCCGAGCCGAATGACTCGCACCTGAACTTGCCCTTCACCAACCGTAGCTCCTCCACGGTGACCGAGTACAAGTCGAGCTCGGCGAAGCGGGCCGGGTGGGACAGCACGTCCTCGACGGTCACCGAGTTCACAGTTATGTCGGAGTTCATGATACATCTCCTGGCGAAGTCGGACATGCAGGACATGTCGACGCCGTACTGGTCTTTGACGGTGTACCAGAAATGTAAGCGGTCCTCTACCACCGGGTCGCTAATTGGTGCGATGTAGAGCTCGGCTTTGCTGGGCAGGATGATGCCGCCCGGCTTTAGCCATTTGTCGCGCGCGTAGAGGACCGAGTTGAGCATGGACTCGTGCAGGAGGGCATAACCCATCCACTCGCTCACTATCACCTCCACCATCTCCGGTAGGTCCACCGTCTCCACTGTGCCTCGAATGACTTCAATTTTGTCCTCCATGTTGTTCTGTTTAACTATTTTCACAGCCTGCTCTGCGATAGAACAGGCTTCAACTGCGTAGACTTTCTTAGCACCGGCTTGAATACAGAAAATGCTTAGAACGCCGGTTCCTGCCCCGACGTCCAGTACAACTTTACCCCGTATGGACTCGCTGTTCCTTAGTATCGCCATCCGGTACGTGTTTGTGCGGACGTGGTCCGCTATCATTTCCTCGTGAATAGTCACATCAGTATAGCTGTCAAAATACAGTCTGTCCTGACGGGTTTTATCCAATTTTCTCTTCTTTACGACATGAGACATCTTCTCAGCTCTTGTGCTACAACCTCACAGTGTTTTGTTGCGCTTCTTCCGCATTGTGAAATCTGGAACTTGTAGTTTCCCACCGCTCACAATACGAGAGAGACACGTTTGAATAGACTACAATTCCCACAATCAAACAACAGTGACGCAGTGGTCGGGTTGCTGCATTCACTGTCAGGGAGGAGAGGGTACATATGAGATTCTACTGTGTAGCAGCGAGCACCGACAGAAATCCACGTGTGTTTAAGTGCTAGGTTAAAAACAAACTGAAAAGTGTGCCTTTTCTATCATTTGAGAGATTGATGCAAAATTTCAAAATAGAAAAAGCAGACTCTAATAAAAAAATATTGTTTGGATGACAACAATATTTGTTTGTGCAGTATTAACTGATATGTCTCTTTTAAAATAGTATTTTCATACTTTGTGCTACAATGGGTCAAATTGAAGACAGCTATTTTTGGTGCCTTTAGCTCTGTCTCTGATCTATGCTGAAAAGACTCAAATCATTTTCACAGTAAGTTAACATTTTCACTAAACCCGCCTCCTTGCTCTGTTCAGTAACACTGCTAGTGTTTCCTAAGAAACCTTGTAGGTTTTCTTTCTTGCAAGTCCCCGTTTACAGCTAGGGTGGTTCAGGAGCTATAGCCGTTTCAGTTTGTGTAAACCATTACAGATGCAAGCAATTTTAAATCAAAAAAATAATATAATAATAAGGCAAAATAATAGAATCATAAAGCAGACCTTTAAATGTGCAAATACTGACTTTCACTGTCACATACTTTGTTGTTTATAATTATATATAAATGTTTTATTTATCAGCCAACAAGTGCTCCGTGCAGAAAGCTGGAGTCACCCGAACCTCTTCGTCACCACATGCTAAAAAGAAGACATTTTAGTTGTAACCTGTTACTTCCATTTGGGCTTGCCAATAGCAAAATCATTTCATTTTAGTACTCTATAGTGCAACTTTGAGATTACAGAAGCCATTTTTATTTTCCAGGCAATAAGTTGCACTGTGCACCACATGATGCTAGACGCTTTATCAGATCCTTGATACGGTATCTTCTTGTCATATTGCCTTTGTGTACATCTGTGAGCATTTCACTCTCCATAATTAATATAGGGTCCAATTCCAATCATATATAGTACGTATACTGTACAGTGCCTATCTCATATAACACGCTGCACAACACAGCATGGCCATTACCAGTTCTGAGCTTTCCCCAAAGTTATGGCAGGCAGAACACAGCTGCCTATGGCTCAGCTCTCCTCCCTTCTAGACAGTCCTATGGGACCCTCTGCACTCTGTTTCAGAGATCTTTGGCAAAAGATACTGGACAAATGAGCAGCAGCTGTATCCCATTCCATAAAGATGAGAAAAAGAGAGAAGGAAGCAGTAGTTCAAGATGCTTGATATTTTTGTTGTTTTCAAGCTGTTAAATCAAGAAGACAGCACAGTGTAATGCAGAAAATGTGAAATAATAGCATTGTGAAAAATACATAAATACAACCCCAAATCAGAAAAAGTTGTGACAGTATGGAAAACACAAATAAAAAAAGAAAGTAGTGATTTCTAAATGTACTTTGACTTCTATTTCATTGCAGACAATACAACAGCACATAATTTAATGTGTTCCTCATGATTTGTATTGTTTGTTTTTTTCAGAAAAACTAAATTCCTATTTTGGTTCTTGCAACACATTTCAAAAAAAGTTGGAACAGTAAAGCATTTACCACTTTGTAATGTTGCCATTCGTTTTCACAACACTTAAAAGATGTTTAGGGACTGAAGACACCAAGTGATGAAGTGTTTCAGGTGTAATTTTGTCCCATTCTTGCTGCAAACAAGTCTTAAGGTGGGCAACAGTACGGGGTCTTTGTTGTCGCATTTTGCGCTTCTAAATGCGCCACACATTCTCTATTGGAGACAGGTCGGGACTGCAGTCAAGTACCCGTATCCTCTTCCTCCGCAGCCAGGACTTTGTAATGTGTGCAGAATGTGGTTTTGCATTATCTTGTTGAAATATGCATGACGTCCCTGGTAGGGCTGGGCGATATGGCTGAAAACTGTATCACGATATAAGTGTTTCATATCAGTCGATATCGATAATTATTGATATTTTTTATGACCTATTTAAAATAAGGACCAGGAGAAAAAAATGTATTCAATTTAAACGTTTTTATTTTAAGCTCAACCTTCCTCCGATTATAATCCTCTCAGTTATAAAAGCAGAAATGTCAACACAACCATGGAAAACACTCAAATAATTCAAATGTAAACATAAGTCTAAAATCACAATGAACACTTCTGGTGAATGAAGTGTTTTAAAATATGTGCAGTGTTTTGTAAACGTAGGAGAAATTGAAATAAAACTGAGGTAGACTTTACATCTGTAACATAAAAAACAAACCTGGTACAGCACAGTAACAGTTATTATTTTTCTCCATCTAACAGTCACGGTACAGCCTAAACCGTACATGGTGGGGGGGTGGTAACCTGGCTTCTCAACAGTGCTCAGCGGAAGCATGTCTTTGCCTATATGATATGCCACTGCCTCCGTTATTTATTTGTACCGTTTAGCTTTTACCGTCATAAGACAAATTCCAATCAACTGTGTTGTTGATATGGCAATAAAATTACTTACTTACTTACTTACTACTTAAAACAGGTTTGCGGTGGGGACGGTGGTCTTGCATAATTTGCAGATGACATTGGTCTGACTACGGTCAGACTTATAAAATCCAAAAAACTGCCATATTGGCGAGCTGACGTTTCCCGTTTCATCAAGAACTTCCGCACTCGCTGCAGCACTCATTTTCCACTTATCACTCCACGCCAGTTCTGTTATTGAAGAATCCAACACGAGACAACGATATGGCGCAACCAAACCCAATACTGTTACATGATTGGCTGTTAGCGTGTCACTCCCTACATTGCTAGGCTACCAGAGATTGAGTGCCTTTGTTCATGCAACCAAACTTGCTTTGAAACCTCTGGTTACTTCCTTTTATATACTGTCTATGGTTACTTCCGACGAAGAAAAAAAAATTATCGAACTTTTATCGAACGCATTTTTTATTGATATTGATTACATGTCTATCGCGATACATATCGTTATCGTTTTATCGCCCAGCCCTAGTCCCTGGAAAAGATGTCTTCTTGAAGGCAACATATTGTGCTCCAAAATCTCTATGTATTTTTCAGCATTAATGGTGCCATCACAGAAGTGCAAGTTACCTTTGCCAAGGGCACTGACACAACCCCATACCATGACAGACCCTGGCTTTTGGACTTGTTGCTGGTAACAGTCTGGATGATCCTTTTCTTCTTTGATCTGGAGCATTTGTTGTTGTTCAGCTTAGGCTTGCGCTCTTGTCCTTTACGCACTGAAATTCCTCCTCATTCCTCCTCATTCCTTGAATCTTTTAATTATGTTATGCATTGTTGAAGGTGAAATAAGCAAATGTCTTCCTATCTTTCTTTGAGGAACATTGTTTTTAAACATTTCAATAATTTGCTCACGTATTTGTTGGCAAACTGGCGATCCTCGGCCCATCTTTGCTCCTAAAGGACTAGACCTTTCTTGGATGCTGCTTTTGTACCAAATCATAATTACAATCACCTGTTGACATCACCTGTTTCAAATCACATCATTATTTAACCAATTTACCTGATTACTACCCCTAAATTGCTCCTGTCCCAACCTTTTTTGGAATGTGTTGCACGTCTGAATGACAGGAAAGGATGTATATTTACAAATGAAATTAAGTTGACCAGACAAAACATGAAATATTTTGTGTTCACATTGTCTGCAATGAAATACAAGTCAAAGTACATTTAGAAATCACTACTTTCTTTTTTTATTTGTGTTTTTCATACTGTCCCAACTTTGTCTGATTTGGGGTTGTATAAAATAGTGCTGGGAAATGTGTGTGTTTGTGTGTGGATGGGTGCATGTGTGTGCATTCACATTAACATGCTTCTTCTAAATTTGGATTCAATGTTGCCTTTCAAACACTCCTGGGACAATGTGTGCATTAGTCTTTTCAAAATTATAATAGAGAAGAAAGCAGGGAAATAATTCAGCATGAACTGTTATGTTTACAGCTTGAATAATGGAAACAGCAACCATCAAGGGGAAATGAGCCATACCTTTGTAGTAAACAATGACTTGATATTCAAAGCTCCAGTTTTCCCTTTTGGATATATTTGATTTATGTTAAACCAGAAACACAATAACACCTAACAGTATCTAAAGATGCAGTGTAATCCTAAAGTGAGCCAAATATCAAAGCTGAACACCCACAACCGACTGGTCAAAAACTAAATTGGACTAAGTGCGGGAGAGGAATACAAATATACAATAGCATAGATTACTGAACCATAAAATACAAGCCGTGGAATTCAGATTGCACTTGGCAAAAGGCGATGTAGCCAGTAGACACAACAGACAGCCAAGCAGCTGTTGGCCATGTTGTTCTCTCCTCCTCTCAAGCTTCAGGTAGAACTGCTGCCAGGACCAGACACAGCCAAAACCCAGCTCCCACTTAGATGCCTGGCACGGTTTACCTTTATCCTTAAAGGATGTACATGAAGATGCATCTGTATTCATGCAGAGAAAAGTCTGCTATCCAATGAGCTGTTACAGCTGACCCAGGTTTGGATCAGCACGTGCATCATAGCTGGGTTAGAATAACCCGGTAAGATCATACTCTGATTGTGGGAAACAAGATTAAGATGTCTTTCTCATAAAAAAAAAACATTTTACAATGGTACAGAAACATCTGAAGCATCCCTTTCTGCACAAAAAGGCTGCAGTGCATCAGTGCACCTTGTATGCTGAGGTAAACTGGCTATCCTTGACCTTTTTAGTACACTTGGTGTGTTACCCTCCTTCTTACATCCTTTTCAGGCTGTTCTCATGAACCATTCGTACATATCACTACAAAAAGTAATACTCACGTAGTTCTTTTGGTGAATGAACTTTTTGTCGCCTAAACGCAACTGCATCGGCCGCTGAAAGGACCGTCACCTCGCCGTGCACTGTACCCGGCTCACAGCCACTTGTTGTCATGTGACCGGTCGTCACGTGACCAGCGGGCGGTGGCCTGTTTCGTACTGATACAAATCCGTTCATGAGAATGCATTGTCCTTGTAGAATTTTCAACTCAACATACAGCCTCCATAGTCTCTGCTACTCTCCGGTAAACTGTCGTCGATCCAGACTACTGTTTTACTGATGCTAACAGGGAGGCTAACTTGGTGTCAAAATTTGTGTAACCTTACCCTCCACACCTACCTTATTTCAAACTTAATCGTCGTTTTAATGTAACCTCTGAAAAGACATCACAGCAGCAATCATTTGATCCTTTGATGATTGCAAGGTCAAAAGTACACTTAGCTATGCCCCAAAAGAGCTCTTATAACACAAGTCATCATTTTCAACCCAGTCGTATGTTTTTCTCCAAGACGCAATACATTTTCTTTTGCGTTGTTTTAGGATTGAGCGCCATTTCATCTATGATGGGAACAAGGTTTAAGGAAGGGCAGAGGGGTGCTTGAGGGTGTATGTGAGTGTCCTTATTATTGTATGTGTGTCAGTGCCCCATTTGTGCCTGAAACATGTTGAGTAAATCCAGAGATAATGCTGAAGGCGGGAGAGATGGTGGAGAAAGCAGCGCAGGCAAGGGTTGGTCAAGCATGGGGGGACGGGTGGTAGCACAATCACTTTGGACAATGAGGAGTGTCGTGGAAAAATCGATAACCAGCTTTTATTTTTTTCATCTTCCTTTCTTCCATCTTCCTTCCTTTCATGGTGTCTGTGTGTGTGTATGTGTTAAATGGAAAAAATGATTTTTTGTCATACTTTGATATGATATGATGATTTTTGCTATATCAGTAATGAAACAAATAAACTGTAATACACAGTAAGTGAATAGATGTCTATAGAGGGGAGAGAGATAAAGGGGAAAGCACAGTCTGAGCTCATTGTACTGGAAGCCCAGCAGCTGCTCTTCCTCTTGGCCAGCTGCTGTCAGCATGCACAGCCTCATGGGGACTGCCTGCGTCCTGTCAGTATTACTGGACCTGTCAGCTTCTGCAACAACACACACACACACACACACACACACACACACACACACACACACACACACACACACACACACACACACACACACACACACACACACTAACCCAGCCTTGCATACTTCTGGTAGATATGTACACACACGCATGCATAGCGACCTGCACAAACAGCATGCAGAGGCCACTTCAAGACAATTCAACCCAGTGGCATGATACACACATGCACATACGTAAATAATACATATGTGCACAAGCGCGTGCGCACACTAACACACACAGCCATCAGTTGTGGTGTTATGGTCACCTATTTCAGAGGAAGGCAGACTGCTGAGCAACAAATACAAAGGTGCACTGGCTTCATATTGATTGTTCCCGGGGATCAATACCTGGCTACTTTGATATCTCACTCCCAGAGAAAGAGCCCAAATCTGTGAATGCTGGTGGGTCATAACACACTTTCCATCTCTTATTCGCATTGTTATTCACCAGTTTCCTACAGCAAACATAATTCCTCTCACCCAAAAGAGAATTTCACGCATGGATCCATGTGAATGCCTTTTCCAGGAGTGTGTTATCTAGTTTCATGCTTTGACATCTCCCTTTATGAACACAGTGTATGCCAATACTTATCAATGGAAAAGTTATGACGGCCTTGTCTGTACAGCACACACACACACACACACACACACACACACACACACACACACACACACACACACACACACACACACACACACACACACACACACACACCACTCCCAAGCCTACCTGAGACCTTTTAATTGCTTCAACCAATCACTTTACAGGATCATGGCCTGTCAATCCAGAGCCCCGGTAATCAATTCATTAATTACATCCCTTTCCCTGCAGACTCACTTCCCTCATGCCACCCCAGTATCAGTTACATTACACTGCAATTAGATTAAATTACTAAGAACAACCGGCATGTGACAGCCGTTATGGCAGGCGGGGTATTATGCTGACTCCACAACAAACCCACTGCGCAATTTGTTAAACGGAAATATTGTTTGTTAATGGAAGTTATTTGATAAGTACATAAATAAAAGATACTGTAATAGTCCCATAAGGATTCTGCAAATATCAATGAAGTCTAAGGGAGTTGTGCAGCTCAAAAATAATAGTTTACAATATCCTACAGACATAAAACAAGGTTTATTATCACCAATTATTATATAAAATATACGTTCATTTATTTATCAATCAAGGTCTGTAAGACACATTACGTCTTTAGAGGAATAGGAAATACATTTATCAACTTTCTTGCAGAGTTAGATGATCAATCCCACTCTCATGTCTGTACACCTAACATAAAGCTAGAGTGAGCAGGGGGATTAGTTTATCTTAGTATAAGGACTAGAAACGGGGAAACAGCTAGCCTGGCTCCATCTAATATTAATCTAGCAATAGCTCTAAATTTGACAAATGAATATTATAATATAATGTTTAATCCTTTTTACATTTCTGTTTGTGAACACATTAAACAAACGATAGAAGTTCATTAGTGAGCTACAGAGCAAGAATGAGATTCTGAGGTAGATAAATAATAACAATGACAGTGTTTTTGTTGTGTAGGAAATTCTGCATATTTTTACAACTTGTTCATTTTTAGATGAATCATAATTCCACAGCAAAGCCAGCCTTCTATTGTGAATTCCTAATAATGAATAGTGAAATCCTGCTGGGGCTAATATATGCAGACACAGGTTTGTAGTTAGGCGCCTGGGACTTTGTGCTCTGGAACCAGTTGTGTTCTGTACAAGGCAGGATTACCTGATAATCCTGTTTTGTACGTGAGACTTTGACTCTTCTTCTACTTCTACAATAACATCGGGACGAGGACTATGGATCACCAGCGAGCCACACCAACTGCAGACCACTAAGGAATCAATTCTGCCTCCATTCTTTTTTTTTCTATGAGAAGCAAGTAATTCACTTGTGGTGCAACGCAAGCACGCAACATGAGGCAAAGGGCAAAAGAGATGAGTTGAAAATTCAGGCAACTTCATGCAAATGCATGGTTTGCCATTGGAGGATCAATCCATTTGGCCAAAGAGGATGACATTCCGTGTAATGCTTCTTGCAGCTTTCACACACTTTCTCAAGATGAGGAAGTCAGAGTTGCAGGAGCCATTTCTCTCTAGCTGTGGGGACAGCAAACAAAGGAGTCAAGTGTTACCAATGGATTAACACAAGCGATTAAGACATATTAACCAACTCCAAAAACTCAAAACGTGATTAAAGGAATATTTCAACACTTTGGAAAATATGCTTATTCACTTTCTTGCCAAGACGTGGATAATAATGTAGCAATCATGAAGCGATGATGCTTTTATGTGATGCCCTCTTTTTGTCGTCTTTCTCATTATCATGTTTTTGTTTCTTTCTTTTTTTAGAGTTGCCCTATCCTTCCTTTTTCACTATTACAATGTGTATTTATGGGTATGTGTGTTGATTTGATGTGTATATATGTGTATTGATTTGTATGTGCTTTACTTTCACTGTGTTTCCCACACATAAACTAATGTGCGGCGGTGCGGCTCACAATCAACACCGCCGGCCGCACTTGCGTTTATTTTTATTTTTTTACCGCTATTTAAAACATGCAGCGTAGGCTATTCGTTCAGCAGCATTTCCTTTCCTGCTCTCCGTCTCTCTGTCACTTACGTCTGCCAGTGTGTTAATGTTAGAGTCCCGACCCGACTCTTAGCAAACCAGCGATTTCGCCCGCTTTAGAAAGTTAACTAGTCGCAAGTTTGCGGTAAAATGCAGTTGGATTGTCGAGGTCAAAACACTGTACGTGTATATATATATATATATATATATATATATATATATATATATATATATATATATATATTAGGGCTGTCAGTTTAATGCGCTATTAACGGCGTTAAATCGAGGTAACAGCGTTACATTATGTGGCAGATTATTAGTTCCAAGTGTGAATGTTAGTGTGAAATTGAACACTACGTATATGACAATGTTGTTTTCAATCAAAAAACATTTGCACTAAGCAAGCCGATCCACTTTTCCATGTTGATAAGAGCATTAAAATGAAAAAATATAATGGGACAAAAAGAAATCAAGGGACATTTAGAATAGATAAAAATGTGCGATTAATTGCAATTAATCGTGAGTTAACTATGACAATACGATTAATCGCAATTAAATATTTTAATCGCTTGACAGCACTAATATATATATATATAAAATATATACGTATTATAAGTATTATAAGAAATAGTTCTAATAATAGAGCTTCCACGTGACCCTTCGGAGGGCTAATGGAAGTAGACTGACAATCTCTTATGAAAGTTACGACTAGGCCTGGAGATTCTCACAGAAGAGAAACAACAAAGTTGAGTGGCTGTCCTGACCTCCTGAAGATTGTAAATTATTAAATAAAATAATTCATAAATTGTGACATTTAACAGCCAAAAGCTCTGACATCTGGTTTCTTTCAATAGACCCTGAGAAAAGTCACTGAGACCAACCAGTTTGACACTGTGTGCTTTTAAGAACAGGACAAAAATAATGTTGCCAGTAAAAATGTACATTAATTGATATGCTACCTGACAAGTACTGAAGTTATGTTTTCTAATGTAAAACCATGGAACCGCGTCTATAGGAACTGTTATGGATACATTTAATCAGAAAAAAACAACATACCATGTGTTTAGACTCTGTTAGTAGCTCATGAAACAAAATAATTACGAATACACAGTTATACAACCAGTTGATCAATCATAGCTCGTAATGAACAGAATAGTAAAATGTTGTTTTGAAATGCTCTAACAGCCGACCCTCTCTCAAACCCTCTCCTTCACAATCCTTCAAGAGAAAAGAAAAGCACAGCCATAATACTTTGTACTAGTTCAGTTTAGTGTTAATAAATACACTGAGGATATATATGTATTCTATGTAGGCATATTGAATATATCCAACGTCTTACAGAAATTCCTGGGCACACCAATGGTCATGCCTCAGTTTTGTTTTGGTTAATCCTCTTAGTTTAAATATATTTTTTCAATCTATTTAGTGTATTACCCATTTTCATTTCCCATTTAAACTATCTTTGTTTTGGGTCCATATGAATTCCTCTCATCCATGCAGGGAGGGGGTAATACACAAAGCCCACTTCTTCTTCCCACCCTGACATGTATCCTGTTATATTACTGTGCATATTTATATATACACATGTCCAGGGTGCGATTTGCCGGAACGCGGGGGGGGGGGGGGGGGGGTATGCGTGTGATTTCCCCCTTTCTGGTCTATATATCCCTGCCTCTGCTGAATAATTTTTTATCCCCAGTGGGAACAAAATGTATCCCCCCCCCTCCAAGTGATCAATGCTACTTCACCAATAGACCATTACAAACCTAAAATAGAAGTAAAGTGATGTGACGTGAAGAGTCTACAGTGCCATAGAACGATAAAATGCGAGCAGCAGTTGCTATTTAGCCGCTACAGAGCTCCGGGGCGCCGGCTACCTGCAGCAGCTGTTTAGCCGCCAACAGGTGACTGTGAGCCGGCTACAGGCACCGCCAGATGACGGTCCTTTCAGTGGCCATGGTAATGGAGTTTAGCCAGAAAATGTTAGCGTCATGCGGCGATGACAGCTAAGTTTATGCACCAAAATGACAAGTTAAGTTTGGATTTAAACACTCCCGAGGAACGGTTAAAGTATTTTGTTTTCGCCGCAAAGTGAACTCCGCTGCGCGGCTTGAAAGCGCTGTGTTTTATGTTGACACCATGTTGTGCTATTTCATTTTGAGATTATTTTCCATTGAATACTGAAGTTTATAAATAATGTTTTGGCATGGCTGGCTGAGTGGCACTATATCCATGGTGGTATTGAAAGGGGGGATTTAATTCTTGCATGTTTTGTTTTGTTGTGCATGATCAAAACACATCCCCCCCCCCCCCCCCCTCCCTCTGCTTTTTTCACAAATGGCACCCTGCATGTCTGTGCATATGCTTGAGGATCAAAGTGTCCATGATTGTAATTTTTTACATGTAAACTTGGTTAAATACTGTCTGCTATTTCATTTCATCAACAGCAGAGAGAGAGAGAGAGAGAGAGAGACAGTATTGTGACTGTTCTGTTTATGTTCTGTTTCCTGTTTTATTTTGAAGTCTGGTCCCTAGTTATGTTTTGTTTTACTTCCTGTCTTGTGTTTTCCCACCTGTTTGATTGTTCTGCCCCGCCCTGATGTGTTCCACCTGTTCCTTGTTGTCCCTGTTCTGTCGTCTCTTGTCAGATTATTATTTGCTGTTCAGTGTCTCGGCTGTCTATGTCAGTGGATTCTTTACCCCTGTTTTGTTTTTGCCTGTTTTTTGGTTCCTACCTACGGAAGCCGAGAACGGCCATGGATTATTTTTTTTTATCTCGTGATAACGACTTATTTCGTTATCTTGATATAACAAAGTTTGTTTTCTTGAGATAATTACAATTACAAATTAATTACAGTGTTTTACAATTGCTATGACATTTTTTTCAATATTTTTATCAATTTTCCTAAACTCTTAACACAGTTAGCACAACATCCGCCTGTGTATGCTATTCAATTAACACATTTCTTGTTGCTTTGACACAAAATGCATACAGTTAACTCACATTTAAAATGCTTGAACTTCTTTTACACACAAGCTCAACCAAGACCAAAACAATGTTTTTTTCTGACAAATTTGCAAATGCTTTCACACTGTATGTCAAAACAGATAACTTCATGTTCTAAACCTAACATATAGGCTAAAGTCAAATTGAACAGCTGTTCATATTGTAAATTGAAACACAAATAGATCTCCTGCATTTTATTCCATTGAGAAACAGCTGATTGAAGCTATGCAAATAGATGAATCACAGCTGATTTCCATCTAACACACTCAGGTGTTGAAGTTCTTTCAATCGCATGACCATATGTTACTGTAGTACATACAGTAAAAGAGGAAAAGGAACAATACTGTAAAGATGAACACAGAGAAAGTAAGAAAAATTCCTGCACGAGGGAGAGGAAGACGAGTACCAGGACAATTCTGTCTCTGTCTTCGTTTTAGATTACATGTCATTTAGCTGTCGCTTTTATCCAAAGCGACTTACAATTGCTACATATGCCAGAGGTTGCACGCCTCTGGAGCAACTAGGGGTTACGTAAGTGTTTTGCTCAGGGACACATTGGTTGATGTATCACAGTGGGAATTGAACTCAGATCTCTCCCACACTAAAGGCATGTGTCATATCCACTGCACCATCACCACCCCCATTTCATCAACCGTACATTCCATAAAGCTACTCTGAGATGAGCCATTCATTTTTTGTATTGAATTTCTGCAGCAAAGGAAACAAAATGCATTTACTAAACTCAACAAAACACAAATGTAGAGAGGCTTCAAGAGAAACTGCAGTGCAATGCATAATCTATAATATATATATAATAAATCAATACAATATAGTGTCTATTATATAAGGAGCAGACCTGACACAAAATAATGCAGTTTCTGTAATTCCACCTGATATTAGTGTTTTTATGACATTGGGCTATGACTGACTAAATGTTCCTGTTGGAAGAGAACATGTGTTAGTGTTTTGGAAGAATTGTTTGATTTTGAGACATGTTTGCAGTGTTTTGGTAGACTTAATGTGTTGTGTTAGTGTGTTATTGTATTTTGGAAATTTGTGTTTAGTTTACAATGTGTGACTTTGAGCATGAAATTAACGGTTTTGTCAATTGTGTGTTGTAGGTGTGTTGGTGCGTTAACAGTTTACAAAAGTTGTTAAAAGTATTGAAGAAATTGTCATAGTAATCGTAAAAAACGGTAATGTTCTCCCTCCTTTTCTCTGGTCAAAAACTTTGAAAAAATCCACGAAACTACCCTGGAATTTACCCCGGAGAAGGTGCTCTATAAGCGGAGAGAGATCTGCCGTTTCTCCCCCCTCTTCTTTGTTGGAGAAGTGGAATTAATAATGAATGTGATTTGTTTTATTTAGCAAAATTACATTGTGTTGTTCTATCCTATGCAAAATTTCCTATATTTCTAAGCAGATTTCCTATGCTGTATAAAATCCTCTGCCCCCTGATGCTAAATTCCTAATTCATAAATTAACAAGCGTTGATTAATAAGCTTTAGACCAAAAGTAGAATCTCCCTTAAAACTTAGAATTAGGCCAAATATTGAAATTGTTTCCTAATCCTCCCTGATGCTTATTACACTCTCAACTGTGATGCATGCATATATTGGAATTTAATTTAATTTGTAAACATCAACCAAAGATATAATTTACTAATTCTATCTAACCTACACAGTGGTTTGCTTTCATTCATAAAATGTTCACCTTTGTATATATCATCATTCATTAACTTGGTTCCAGATTAGTGTGTGTAAAATAGCAGTTTTCAGATTATGAGACTAGATTAATTAATTAATTGGCTTTCAAATCTCCTTCCTATTGATGCTCCTCAGGTCTTAAATTTGTATATATTAAATATAAAACTTATTTTCTCTGATAGCCCAAAATGGGTCCCATCACTCTCCTTTACCTAATGCCCATTCATGTTTTTATATTTTATATCATTTTGAGTTATTAATTATAGGTACATATTGTATGTCCGTATCAATTATTAATTCTGCTTTGCAACTGCTACAATAATTTATACCACTCTTATGTATGTACTAGGGCTGCAACTAACGATAATCAATTAATCTGTAGATTATTTTTTCGATTAATCAATGAATCGGATAAAAAAACCAAAAAAAGCATTAATTTACATCAACTCAATACATACTTACATACATATTTGTTCACTTGAAGCTTATTCATTAAATGATTACCATCATTGTAGTAAGTGCAAGTTAAGTTCATTTATACACCACATTTAAACACAGCTTAAGATGACCAAGTGCTATAAAAGAACTTTAAAATGAAATTAAAAAGTGCAACACACAAATATATTTGTCAACAATAACTGATATGGGACAAAGCACAGAATATATACATGACAACAGAAAAATGTATGGGCCAAAAAAGGCGAGTGAAAAAGTCTTGCAAACTATACCACCCCTGCTTTACTACTGTTGTTAACGAGCTAACGCTAACTTAGCTAGCTGGATAAGGAGTAAACAGCAGCACAAGAAGAGCTACTGGAGGGACGTTACGTTCCTCACTTCAAAACGGAACAAAAGTAGGATTCTGTAGTGACTTTACCCTGCTGTTGAACTCCCTTCCTCCTCATCAAGGACTCCAACATGTTTACGGTGCTGAATCATCACCGTGGTGCCCCGGTGCCATGCCATGTCGCTTTTGCTTATCTTGCGATTAACACACTTTTTTCGATTTATTTAGTGTGAAATGCTCCCACACCTTGAATCAGAGGCAGAGTGGCAATCGGGAGAGTCAGGACTTCCCGGTGGGCCAGGAGTGTTTCGAGGCCATGAGGGCTGGTCTGATAATAGTTATACATTGCAAGTTCTTAGCAACACCATCCGGCGGCCTGGTGTGCTGGTCAAACTGTGCAGCCTCTGCTCAACCCGTACGGCGGGCCGATAGTATATTAAATTTCCAGCCGATGCCTTGGATGACTTAGGTCGTTGCCTGCTGATTTCTCTGCCTCCGCCGTGAGTTCAGAACAACGTTACGGGTCGCTCCGATGGTATTACCTCCGATATGCTCGTTTTCTCTCTTGCTCCTCTCTAGCTTCGCTCTTCTCCGCTCCACACTTAAATACATCTTTTTTATATTCAAACATCTCTGCGACTTATTGAGTGGCATAATGGCATAATAGCGACACAACGAATCAATAATGAAATTTGTTGCCAACTCTTTTAATAATCAAATTTTATCGATTCGTTGTTGCAGCCCTAGAATGTATGCTAAATACAAATCCACAGCCAGCATCCAGTTAGCTTAGCTTAGCATAAAGACAGGAGAAAACCGCTAGACTGGCTCTGTCCAAAGGTAGAGCAACTCACCTCCCAGCACCTCCTATGGCTTTATGTGATTACATGTGCCTATATATCAGATTTAGACATCATTTTGAAAAATTATGCATTTCATGTCTGTGTTAAAGGTTTCTTTTTAGCGGGAGTAATACAAAACATTTAAAGCTATAGTGCGTCGTTTCTGTCGCCCCCATGAGGAATTCTAAGTAATGACAACAAAACTGTCGGCGCGTCCACATGATACAAGCCTTACGTAATCGCGCCCCACCCCCACCCCTCCTCCACGCAGTAGCTAGTAGCCAAGGAGGACACGGAGGATTAAAAAAACATGATGGACTCTTCAGAAGAGGTAATTATCTTCAGTCGAGTTTCTGCACAGGTAAGTCACCGGACGCCACAATCTTCTTAACATAGCCATACTGAGAAATACAGAGAGCGCTGTGTGGAGCTGATTAGTTAATTAGCTTTGTAGCAACTCATTTGGCAATGGCTTGAATGTAATGGACGTCCATTAATATCAAAAAGTTACGCACTAAAGCTTTAATACATGTAGCCTTAAAAGTTCTGTTTAGAGTGATTGGAAGATTTTTTTTAAAATCCTATCAAATGTGATCATAGATCTATTAACATATATGAACAATACGATATACTGTATGTTGTGTGTGCATCGTTGATTTGACAAAACACAAAGTGTCGTATTCAATGTTAGTGAAAAATACAAAGTTGGATTGTAATGGTTTGTGGAATCCACCATTAACATGTTAATATAGGAAAACAAGTGGTTTACAACATGTGATTCATTGCACAGTGGCACTGTATGTGTCAGGAGAATTTCCATATTAACACAATTGTGTAAGGAGTTTGTGTCTTCATTCCCCTCTTTGATGCAACGTTGCCTTTTGTGTTCTGCTGTCAGTTTTAATTCTGCACTTTGGGCCAAGTTAAAGTCATTCACTGGGAAACAATTAATTTGGAAATGCTGTCACCTGCCATGATTAGGCCCATTACTTGTTTAGTGCCTCGGAGGCAGTGTGTTGCCTTTTGTAGCCCAAGTATGATATCACAAACAGCCAAGGAAATGCTAAGTCTGAGGTTACGAGGTAAATTTCGGTTGAGAAAGAGTTGGAGATAAACAGGCACGGAGAAATTTGAAAACACACGCATAGCTTACAGCAAAAGCCATACAATTAAAAGATATGTAACATCATAACATATTGTTCAATTTTCTTTTAATTCAATGTGCCTCACAGTTTAGCTATTTGTTGCTCTGCCATTATGCAAGGTCACAATGAGTCAGACAGCTGTGTTCTCAACTTCATTTGTGTTTATTTTCCCTTCAATAAATAGACAGAGAGAGGCCTGTACTTCTGAGGTGATAAGATCCTCCCGGCGTGTTCTTCGCACTGACCTTGGGTGCTGCGAAGAAAAAATCAATGCTCTTTCAGGACAGAAGGCAGTATTCACTTTCTGTTAAAGTACCGTGCATCTTCCACAGAAGGAATGAAGAGAGAATCTGTGGTGTTAGTGCGTGTCAGTGGAGGTTTTATCTGAACAGATAGACACAGATGTAGAAATACAGAGACACTGGCATAGACATTAAGGATAGTAAGGGTGCTCCGATCAGGATTTTTGGGGCCGATCACCGATTGCTGGAAGACGTATCGGCCGATACCGATCATCGATCGCTTTTATGAACTGAAAATTACGCCATTTTGTAACAGTCACACATGTTTAGAGAATGTATCAGTAACTGTTTGGCTTTTTGTCCTAGCTCAAAATCTAAAAAATGTCCTTTCAATCACTGCAGACATGCACACAGAAACAGATACACACAGACACAGGCACACACACACACACACACAGCTGGGTGAGTGGCGCCGGAGCTGCAACACTCCGCTCTGCCTTAGCATTAGCTAACTTTGAAAACTCCTCATACTCCTTTCCGTGACTAACCTTCAAATGTCTGATGAGGTTGGTGGTGTTGAAATGTCTTTGGAGCTTTCCGCCTCGTGGTATTTGCTTGGCACACACGTTGCAAATCGCTAATGTAGGCCTATTGTCTTTTCCAATGAGTCGGCGGACCACCGGCGGTGCTCCAGAGGCAGAAGCGTCAGAATGGCGTAATCGCAAACACGTTTGCCGGCGCACCACTGGTGGCGGCCGCTTTTTAAAAGCGGTAGCCGCTTTCCTACCGCCTTTGTTCTGCGGCCGGCCTGCGGGCCAACCGCTGTTCTGCCGTCATTCAGACACCTTGTAGTGACGTCATTTTTCAAAACTCTAGACACAAAACTCAAAACGGTCATCACTTGTAACACAGACTGTCCAATGTTCAAAACATTGTATTGTGCATTCATATCTTTAAATACATCTTGCACTTGCACAAGCATTGGTTCAAAAAACTAATTTATTGTGAAATACCATTGAAACATTACTTTAGATCACCCACACACAAGCTACCCATAGTTCACTGGGTCATCGTTCGTACATCCATCCATCCATCGTCGTCCGCTTATCCGTGGTCGGGTCGCGGGGGGAGCAGCTCCAGTTCGTACAATCATTAAATATTGTAGTACAAAATAGTTGATACATGTTTCATTATGGTACTAGATGTAAATGCATCCCTGTAAAAGTAATGCAGTAGTAGAGCTAATACTACAGACACAGTGGAATCATTGAACAAAACCTGAAATGTATCGATGAAAAACAATACAGTACAATCACAACATAGGTTTATTTGAATCAAAGCAAAATAATTAGCTACAAAATAGAAAAGAAAAGACAGTACTGTAAAACATCAAATGCAGTGTTCCTCAACTTGCTTGTACTGTAAAAACCAAAACAAAGAAGTGATTACTGTACTTCTACATCTTCATCAACTCTGTCTTGTGGATTTGGCCGCAGGTTCTCATCTACATTCCAATTAGCCAAACATCTTGGAAAAAACCTTCGGACATGGCGAACAATGTGGTATATATGTATGTATATATACAGTATATATATAAATATCTCAATCATCAGTAACAAGTTCGCAGAATTCGGCAAGCAATTCCAAGGGCCTGCATGCATACAGTGCAGTACTGTCAATACTGTAAATAGTCTCAAGGTGGTACATGGGACCATAGAAACAGTGTCTGATAAACAGTAGTACATTACAGTAAAGAATGATGATGAAATATTACATCCATAGATAATGTAGTCTAATTGGTTCATGATCCACACATTCGTGACAATGAATCTCGTTATCTTGAAACTTTCATGATCTGAACATGGAATATTGTGTGTCTGTTTCCATACAACTATGCATTAAGAATAATGCAACAGTTACTTATCATTTTGAGTAGTTGTATTGATTGATAGTTAGATCATTGTAATTAATTGAATAGACAATCATCTGAAATGTAATGTGTAAATTGCTTTTTGAAATTGTAGTACTTTGATGTTAAGTTGTGTCATATTGAACAGGTGATCTTTGTTAAATGAACAAATGATATTTGGTTTATGTGTATTGTATCCAAGCAATTGAAAAAAGTGTTAGAGTTTTGAAAAATGTGTATTTTGATCATTGGTTGTGAGTTTTGTGTCTAGAGTTTTGAAAATGACGTCAAGGTTCTGAAATTAGTGCCAAAGTGACTGTAAAAAACTGTAATACATCCATGGTAGTGTGTCATCTGATCGGCCTATCTGATCGGCATTTATGGAGACCACCGATCAAACTATTTAAAGCCATTATCGGCTGATACCGATCGGTGAGCGATCAATCTGAGCACCTTTAAAGCATAGGGTTAGAGAATAGCTCACCTACATGGGCATATTGTATAAAGCCAGGCATTAGGCAATTGGCTTCATCTAGCTCAAAGCCAACCTGCCTCCCGCTGTCTCATGGAGCTGCTAATGCGTACAAAAGCACCTCGATAGCTGCTTTAAATGTCTTAAAAGCTAAAGGTTCAAATAGAAACTCCCATAATGCTGTAAATATTTCACTCAGCATACGTCTTAAAAATCCGTATTGAAATCAATGACAACAGGGATGCAGTAGTCATTTAAAAGACTTCATTAGAGGTGGGCTGTAAACATGCGGACCAACCATCATCCAACAATTCCAACAGCTTTCTAAAATGTAAATACATGTTTAATATTGTTAGCTGTCTCCACTCAAAAGCTGTAAGGGTGTTACTTTACTTCTACTACTGTCATAATTTAGGGCATTCTGTGTGCACTAGTGTGATCCCACCTATTCTCTCTTTTAGCTCAAATGAATGGTATCGCCTGCAGGAAATAAGATGTCTCTCTTGCGCCTTTTGAGTGCTTTGGAAATCTTTGTCACGATACAATATTATTGCGATTTTAAACATATTGCGATTTTCTGCATTATATTTCAAATTAATTACATTTTTTCCAATTTCAAATTACAACCCCAAATCAAAAAAAGTTGGGACAGTATGGAAAACACAAATAAAAAAAGAAAGTAGTGATTTCTAAATGTACTTTGACTTGTATTTCATTGCAGACAATACAACAGCACATAATTTAATGTGTTCCTCATGATTTCTATTGTTTTTTTTTTCAAATAAACAAAATTCCTATTTTGGTTCTTGCAACACATTTCAAAAAATGTTGGAACAGTAAAGCATTTGCCACTTTGTAATGTTGCCATTCCTTTTCACAACACTTAAAAGACGTTTAGGGACTGAAGACACCAAGTGATGAAGTGGTTCAGGTGTAATTTTGTCCCATTCTTGCTGCAAACAAGTCTCAAGGTGGGCAACAGTACGGGGTCTTCGTTATCGCATTTTGCGCTTCAAAATGCGCCACACATTCTCTATTGGAGACAGGTCGGGACTGCAGACAGGCCAGTCAAGTACCCGTATCCTCTTCCTCCGCAGCCAGGACTGCATTATCTTGTTGAAATATGCATGGACGTCCCTGGAAAAGATGTCTTCTTGAAGGCAGCATATTGTGCTGTATGTACTTTTCAGCATTAATGGTGCCATCACAGGAGTGCAAGTTACCTTTGCCAAGGGCACTGACACAACCCCATACCATGACAGACCCTGGTTTTGGACTTGTTGCTGGTGATCGTTTTCTTCTTTGGTCCGGAGCACACGGCGTCCATTTCTCCCAAAAAATACCTGAAATACTTCTGGACACTGTTAACATAGGGCTTCCTTTTTGGCACAGTACAGTTTTAACTGGCATTTGTGGATGTAACTACGTATTGTGGTACTTGACAAAGGTTTGCCAAAGTAGTTCTGAGCCCATGTGGTGATATCGCTTATAGATGAATGACGATTCTTGATGCAGTGCCGCCTGAGGGCTCGGAGATCATGGTTGTTCAGTTTAGGCTTGCGCCCTTGTCCTTTACGCACTGAAATTCCTCCACATTCCTTGAATCTTTTAATTATGTTATGCACTGTTGAAGGTGAAATAAGCAAATGTCTTCCTATCTTTCTTTGAGGAACATTGTTTTTAAACATTTCAATGATTTTCTCACCTGTTTCAAATCACATCATTATTTAACCAATTTACCTGATTACTAGCCCTAAATTGCTCCTGTCCCAACCTTTTTTGGAATGTGTTGCAGGTCTGAATGACAGGAAAAGATGTATATTTACAAATGAAATTAAGTTGACCAGACAAAACATGAAATATTTTGTGTTCACATTGTCTGCAATGAAATACAAGTCAAAGTACATTTAGAAATCACTACTTTCTTTTTTTATTTGTGTTTTCCATACTGTCCCAACTTTTTTCTGATTTAGGGTTGTAAATACCCAAAGGAAGAAATTTGTCAAAAAACATCTGGTGTATATAAAAAGATACATTTCTGTTTGTTCATCTCACTTCAACTTTCCATCTAGTGGACTGAAAAAGCAATTGATTTTATTATTCTAGTACCAAAAAGATAAATTCTCATGTGCAATTTATACAATAAAAGATTGGCATCCGTGTATCCATACAGTAATGCCACGGAAAATATTGCGATACTACGCTGTATCTTTTTTTTATGTTAACATAGCACAGATAAAGACTGATGGAAAATACTTAGAGAAAAAGAGATTTCATTCTTGAATCTTTGGAGAGTTCGGCATTTTTCAAGCCTTCATTGCAAAAACTGTTTCTCCGGAATATAAAAAACAACAAAAAAACAAGCAAGCTTTCAAAAATTGTAAAATTTAATATATGCCAGTTTAAATATACAATCCTGCTGTACCTCTGCAGGAATAATTAAAAGTTGCTTATAGGTATACTACTGTAGTGTAGTGAGGCAGAGGTGCTTTCGACTTCTCTGACTGTACTGTCATGGAGACGCTGACTGAGGACAGGTGGCGAGAGATTTAGCTCTACAGTATTGCTTTCTTCCAACCAAATCAGAAAATCCATTCAAGCACATTAGCACAACTGCTAATTGCTAGACACTGTGTGTCTTATTGCACACATTGATCTGTCCACAACCTCTTCCAGTTGAAATGGAATTGTGAAATTAAAGACCCTAAGTGGACAGATAAAGGATTTTCTGCCACGTTCAGCCACATAATTTAGATTTGATGAATAGAAATATTCGCTATAAAGCCTGAATGTAAAGGCCAGTGGTGGATTTTGTTCAGCTAGTCTCTTTAGCTTAGAGTGACACAAATTCTGTATGAATAATTTAGGTTTAAGGACATGAATGTCTCAGCATAATCAAATCACTCCTGCACTATACATCTATTATTTCATCCTGTTCTCTAAGTGTATTTATTGGAAAAAAGTAAAATCCACCGTCCACATGCAGCCAAAAATACTCTGGAACTAATTTGTTAATCCAGCCTCACTGATCGCATTTTAGATTCAGTACAAAGGGTTTGGAAGTATGTGGTCAAATTCTGCTGTACTACCGTACTGTCAACAGTATTCAAATCAACTTTGGTGCAGAGTGCAGAGATCGCTTGCCAATCAGTGTGTCCAGTTGTATAATGTTTTCTCTTTGATGGTTTGTTGATGGTAAAGTCTGAGTTGCTTGTGCTCACTTTAAACTGTGTGCAATAATACATAACATCTGTGGACTCACCCATCAGCATGCATTTTAAAGCTCAGGGCGCTTTCACACCTATAGTTCGGTAGACTTGGTGCGATTTAGGGTTGAAGTTGCAACATTGTTGCATTTTTCATTTGGTTTGGTTAGCATTCACACTACACTTTGTCAAACGCACCAAATATTGTAAACACAAGTCACGCAGTCGAAACAATCGCTGGCCTATTGGACAGAAAATCAGAGTGAAACTGGCTGACACTTGTGGTTTCAGAAATAATGAAGCAACTAAATGTTTAACGTCTTGGTGTTGTCACACAGACAACGAGCGATGTATGGTTATAATAGGTTATGGATTTGAAGATTATCAACGCATATATAAGTCCATAACTTGTGTGCAAGGCTGAAATTGCAGGCTAGTAAATTATCTGTTGTCAGCTCACTTCCTGTATTTGGGTCGAATCACGTTCTCACCTGAAGTGAACAGAACTCTGGTGCAGTTGTTAGCAAACCGAGACCCCTGTTTTCAAGCGGAACAGAGTTCGGTTGTTTGGTCCCCACCAGAGTTCGGATGAGCTTTCACACCAGTCCAAACACACTGGACTATCTGACAAAACGCTCCAGGGTTCGGTTGAAACGGACCAAACAGCTCAGGTATGAAAGCAACCTTAGAAAACATCCCAAATGTTTTATTGTATGGAGTCAAAAAAGTCTTAATTTCTGCATCAGGTTAACAGCTAGAAGAAGCTGAGGTGTGACGGGCGAGAGCCAACCAAAATAATTGAGTTTGATAGGACAGGCTATGAAACATGTCAATCAAGGCAGACAAACTCCAAACATAGCCATCTTGTGAGGTCACAAGATTTTGCTTCCCATTCATTCCTGTACAGGAAAGGCTAAGACATTTACTTCCAGTTGCATATTGTGTTTGGTTAGGTTTAGGGAAAGATCAAGGCTGAAAGTAGTTGTGTTGGAAAAGAAGCTAAGCTAGAATAATTTACAACTTTGTGGAATGATATTGTAGCCTGCTAGCCATGCTAGCTCGCACAGTTTGTTTCCAGCCCTACCCACGCTACGTCTCGTCCCACTGATTGCTACAATAACATAGAAAGCAACATTTCAATTTGTGTTCATGGAGAAAAGTATTTTAAAGTGGTTAAATTTTTTAAAAGTGATACACCTACTGTGCTTTGAAATATTAACTGACCCACCTGTTTAATAATAAAAGAGGACTATGAAAACATTCACATTGTGCTGACACTTACGAAATATTCCTAAAGGAGCGCATCACTCAGCTTAATGAAATGTTAGTATTATCAGTGTGCAATTAGTATTAGCAGTGTGCAGTGTGAGCTGATTGTTACACAAACTTGACCCAAAGTCAAATATGCAGTCTTGCCTTGGGTGGTTTTGATGTCCTTGTCTGAGCCTGTCATGGTGACTGTGTAGGCCTCAGGCAAATATAGCCAGTGTCCTCCGGCAGAGTAAACAAAGTGCTACTGTCCACCCAAAAAACACACTTGTTTTCACATATAAAAAAAAACTTTACACAAAGCCACATATTAAATGTAATGTGTTTTATTTTTGTGGCATGTGAGCATTAGGTGCACAGTGTCCCACCAGGGGAATTGCCCGATTTCCTTCCTCAATGTTCTACTTGTCTGAACCTGCTCAACAAGATACATTTTGGGTGTGACGTAGCAGCTGCTAAAAGTGAACTGTGAAAAAGCATTTGCCTTTATTTTGAGCTTTCTAAAAAAGTTGCACTTGGGGATCCAGTGAGCCATGACTCTTTTTATTTTGCTTTGTGTTGATCCCCAAACAATGACATTGTCTATCTAAAGTGGTGCTCTGCACAAGTACCTTCATTCTGACCTCTAATTGGCAAGGTAGTATGTGCCAGAGGGAACATTACACTGCATTCCTAAATGGCTACTCTGGGCCACTGCACAGGACATTTAGTTAAAGTTGGTCATTCTCCATCCCTGGAGAGCCAGTTTGCCACATTGCCTGGAAGAAAGTGCAAAGACATACAGTGTGCTGTAGATGACAGGATTCTGCTGAGAGGTCCCTGGATGCATTCAAGATGGCAGGCCGCACAGCATGGAGCTAAGTAATGCCCCACTGCATCTGGCTAATAAGCTGTAAATAATTGTCTGTGCTTTAGCCCATATTTTTCTCTACATTCTTTCCAGTATAATACAAAAGCATCCAGTTGGAGCTTTTTTTAACAGCATGGGGAATGGATTCCTCCTGGAGAGGGATGCCTTGTTTTTTAGCATTACCTTAACATAACATGGTTGTAAATTACAGATAACAGGACTTCGGCACATTCTCAGTGAACCTCTTTTTGCAATAAATATGAAATCAAGCTGGCATTTTCCTTTTCAAAAATATTGTAACTGCAGGTGTAAACAGGACAAGGGAAGTCAGAACTTTCTGCCATACCTGTGGTGTGATATTTGGAAGCCCTTGAAGGTTATTTCTGTTAATGTTTGGCATTTTGTGGAAAACAATAGTTGTTGGAAATGTTGCTGGTTGCAGCAAGGCTGCATTGCTTGGCAGATTAATAATTAACAATATGTATCTTCCCTCCACATTTTGTCAAAATGGCACACATGGTTTCTGAGATGTTAAGTATTTGTGTGTTTGTAGTCCCACACTCACAGATAACTATCATCTGACTGCAGTTTCCCTCAGCACTATGGGGCGATTTAGTGTCCTTCAGCTCATTGTTTTGGTTTTATGTGGTGCGAATGTACTGTTTGGTTCACTTTCACCCATAGACGGCGATTTATGTTTTCCTCCGTGGCTGCTCACGGGCACACGCCCTTTAAAAAAAAAGTAGTCAAAAAACTTTTGCATTTCAGAACCTTAGGAAATGCACGCCTATTAACGCGATAATAAAGCCGTAAAGTAGGCTATCTTTCAACTCAGGACAGCGCCACTTCTCACAAATAGGCTACAGATAGGATTGGAGATGAACAGTTTAACTAACACGTAACCGTGATCAGCTTCGTAGAAAATTAAGAATCTCTCTGCACTGGTGGAACTCTCTGCACTGGTGGTGGATGTTGATGCACTTGCATCATTAGGTTTTGCTTTTTAAATAACCATACCTGCAAACTCAGAAGGGCTGAAAAAGGTGACACATTTTACACAGCACCAGCTGTAGCTAACGGTAGGCTAACGTTACCTGCTGTCAAGTGTAGTCTTAACTAGCGTCACATGCGGCGATGTTTTTTCTGCCTCTAACGTCCGTTCAGGAGCATCAGAGAGAAGTGCAGCCAGGCATTTAAGTGGCACCGAAATCCACGTTGCTATTCGGTCCGGTAGATAGCGGTCGTATTGGTGCCGTATTAGCAGACACCAGTGAAATTTTTCACAATCCTTCACATTGAATTAACATTGTAGGACAGCACAATTCGCTCATCTTACATTAGCTGACAAGCCGACAAGCTTGCTTTCCATTATAACGTTAACGTTAAACACGTTAACAACATGTTAGAGAAAACAATTATATTGTTGCCAGATAACAGCACTTAGGCCTACCTCAAACTGTCAGTGATGGAGTGACATAGCACCAAAGATGTTTTATTGTGAAGAAGACCGCAGTAGGTTTTTGAAACTCCCGTTTATGGGAAATTCTAACACCCCCCTGGCAGTCTGGCACACGTGGGTGCTCAGTATTTTCCGTGGAGCACCCACCGTATCGGCGCCTATGCTTTCACCACTCTCATCTGTTTTCTAAATCACTCAGATAAACAGCTGTACACTACCTGCCCAGCACCAAGCGGCAAACATTTTAGCGACTAGCTGGTTAACAGAGTTGAGCATTTAGCAGCTAAAGAGCTAAAGCAGAGCTAAAAGGATAGTGAATATTAGACTGGTCAGGTGTTCAGAAACGCATCCTGATGCTTGCTAATTTCGCTCTGTGTCTGCTGGATGTGTCAGTAGACAATTGTTTGCTATCACATTTGCATGACAACTCTATGAAGCGATAATATATTAGTGTTGTGTTTGCAGCTTGTTGCACTTGCCCCAAGCAGCCCAAAAAAACCCCAACATGAATGAATTAAAGGCAAGCTGGATGTGTGCTGTGCTTCACTACAGCGCCCAAATCAGGCCACGAGGTGTAGCGTGTAAAGATAGTTGTAGCATTAAGTGCCATAACTTGTTGACAGCTACTGCTTTACTTTAGATAATATGCAACTTTATTGAGGTTCTACTATACTTATTGCATGGTTTCCACTTGAGATCAGCTTATCTGGTCAAATGCATATTGGCCTCTATCCTACCCTTTTGTCTGGCTCTTCAATTCAAACAGAGTGATGTGGGGAGTAGCAGTTGTACAAAAAGCAACACCCTCCTTTTTCTACAGGAGGCTACTGGAATATGGTTTTCGTTTTAAAGAAACACAAAATGCTGCACTTAGCACCTTTAAATCTTTTAATTGTTATATAAAATTGGTTCAGACCAATTTAAATCTATTTCATACTCTGGGTCATATGCAGCTGTCAGCACCAGCATTCATAAAAACACCATCATATCCAGCACCACAACTGTCTGTAAATACATAGAGTAGTGATGATTAAGCACTTGAAGCTTTTGGGAATCATTTATTTTTAGATTAGAAAAGCTCATGTATTGTCTCCAATACAGCAGACTTTCTGAAACCCAAATGTAAAAGTGAAGTGAAGTTTCTTAGAATTGAATTTATCCCTGAACACTGAACAGGGAAATAATGTAATCAAATTGTCATATTATCTGTTTTTGCGACAGATTGTTTGACCCACCTATGAATAAAAAATATCATAATCACAACCTGCATTATTTGAAACCAATTAACTAACATGCACATATGGGTTCAATCTATGGAGTGTTACAACTATAAATAAACAATATCTAAAGATGCTTTAACATTGACTGTTTTGTATTCTATTTCATTTTTATAGACAAATAGCTGAGATTTGAAAGATTTTCAGGGGCTATGAGAATGTAACTGTGTCCAATGGAGCAACATGCAGTACCTCAAGGTATAGTTCTTCCATCAATAACATGTAACAACTTTAAAGCATGTAGTTAGCTGGATGATACATCTGAGAGAATCAAAGCTACCAACTGTTCAAGGCTGCAGTGCTTTTATCACTTGTATCTCTCACTTTATATTGTTCAGTCACTAAAAACAAAATGAAACCGGTTAGGAGGAAAGGTTTATTGCAATGCCTATCATGTGCATGATCAAAGTCTCCAGTACTTCACTATGTTGTGAGTTACAACCCCAAATCAGAAAAAGTTGGGACAGTATGAAAAACACAAATAAAAAAAGAAAGTAGTGATTTCTAAATGTACTTTGACTTGTATTTCATTGCAGACAATGTGAACACAAAATATTTCATGTTTTGTCTGGTCAACTTAATTTCATTTGTAAATATACATCCTTTCCTGTCATTCAGACCTGCAACACATTCCAAAAAAGGTTGGGACAGGAGCAATTAAGGGCTAGTAATCAGATAAATTGGTTAAATAATGATGTGATTTGAAACAGGTGATGTCAACAGGTGATTGTAATTATGATTTGGTACAAAAGCAGCATCCAAGAAAGGTCTAGTCCCTTAGGAGCAAAGATGGGCCGAGGATCGCCAGTTTGCCAACAAATATGTGAGAAAATTATTTAAATGTTTAAAAACAATGTTCCTCAAAGAAAGATAGGAAGACATTTGCTTATTTCACCTTCAACAGTGCATAACATAATTAAAAGATTCAAGGAATGAGGAGGAATTTCAGTGCGTAAAGGACAAGGGCGCAAGCCTAAGCTGAACAA
Source organism: Gymnocephalus cernua (assembly GCA_023631565.1). Taxonomy (NCBI): domain Eukaryota; kingdom Metazoa; phylum Chordata; class Actinopteri; order Perciformes; family Percidae; genus Gymnocephalus; species Gymnocephalus cernua. The sequence goes on from CM042446.1 coordinate 8,527,147, forward strand.
CCGTGATCTCCGATCCCTCAGGCGGCACTGCATGAAGAATTGTCATTCATCTATAAGCGATATCACCACATGGGCTCAGGACTACTTTGGCAAACCTTTGTCAAGTACCACAATACGTAGTTACAGCCACAAATGCCAGTTAAAACTGTACTGTGCCAAAAGGAAGCCCTATGTTAACAGTGTCCAGAAGCGCCGTCGACTTCTCTGGGCTTGGAGGCATCTGGGATGGACCATCACACAGTGGAAACGTGTACTGTGGTCAGATGAATCAGTATTTCAGGTATTTTTTGGGAGAAATGGACGCCGTGTGCTCCGGACCAAAGAAGAAAAGGATCATCCAGACTGTTACCAGCAACAAGTCCAAAAGCCAGGGTCTGTCATGGTATGGGGTTGTGTCAGTGCCCTTGGCAAAGGTAACTTGCACTTCTGTGATGGCACCATTAATGCTGAAAAGTACATAGAGATTTTGGAGCACAATATGTTGCCTTCAAGAAGACATCTTTTCCAGGGACGTCCATGCATATTTCAACAAGATAATGCAAAACCACATTCTGCACACATTACAAAGGCCTGGCTGCAGAGGAAGAGGATACGGGTACTTGACTGGCCTGCCTGTAGTCCCGACCTGTCTCCAATAGAGAATGTGTGGCGCATTTTGAAGCGCAAAATGTGACAACGAAGACCCCATACTGTTGCCCACCTTAAGACTTGTTTGCAGCAAGAATGGGACAAAATTACACCTGAAACACTTCATCATTTGGTGTCTTCAGTCCTTAAACGTCTTTTAAGTGTTGTGAAAAGGAATGGCAACATTACAAAGTGGTAAATGCTTTACTGTTCCAACTTTTTTTGAAATGTTTTGCAAGAACCAAAATAGGAATATTGTTTTTTTTAAACAAAAACAATACAAATCATGAGGAACACATTAAATTATGTGCTGTTGTATTGTCTGCAATGAAATACAAGTCAAAGTACATTTAGAAATCACTACTTTTTTTTTTTATTTGTGTTTTCCATACTGTCACAACATTTTCTGATTTGGGGTTGTATTTCATACCTCCTGTGGTATCTGACACGTGCAAACATGCTTAATGAAGCTTAGCGTAAATTCTTTCAGGATACTTCTTAATTTATTCCTTGTCTCTTTCTTTTAAAATTAACAGCTGTAGAGGCGCCCACTTTCTTTTAACCAATAAGCGGTCACAAATTTCACGAGCCAATCACAGCATGACTTCCCCGTTTTAAACCTGTCTCTCTCTCTCTGCTGAAGGTGTCAGTTCAGGCAAAGAATGTGACCCTCCTCCTCCTCCCCTTCCACCTCCGGTCTCCATTGCACACGGCTCCCCGGGCTTCCCTCTGGCTGACCATGCTTATTACTAACCTAGCTCTGGGGAGTCTATTCCCCGGAGTCCTTATGTTTTTTCTCGCCCAGCATGTCTCCTTGGATTAGAGTGGCACCAAGATCATGGATGCAGCTGTCGCCGTGGTCCTGCTCCGAGTCCACGCCCTGCTACACCCTGTTACACCCTGCTATTCTTCACAGTGCCCTGCAGTGTCCTGCTGCACCCTGCTACGTCCAGCATGCTCTGCTGTGCCATGCTACATCCTGTAACGCCCTGCAGTGCCCTGATATGACATGAACTACTACTACGACTACTTTTCTAGTCACTGATCCATTATCTTTATTGTGACTATTATTGCCACTGTTCATAACACCCCCAACCAGCTCCGTCAGACACCGCCTACCAAGAGCCTGGGTCTGCCGAGGTTTCTTCCTAAAAGGGAGTTTTTCCTCGCCACTGTCGCACTAAATGAGTGCGACAGTGAGGGAATTACTAGAATTGTTGGGTCTTTGTAAATTATAGTGTGGGTTAGACCTACTCAATTTGTAAAGTGTCTCGAGATAACTCTTGTTATGATTTGATACTATATTGAATTTAATTGAATTGGCCGCTCCCGTTGGCTCCTCGGTCCGGTCTTCGGGGCTCCCACACACTACTGCCAGTGTCTAGACTCCATCGGTGGGATATCTTCCTGTCCCCTTTTAAATTAATTAATATTTCATAACGATGGAGTCTAATCTCCAAATACCTGTACATGTCATATCGCATATGTACAATACATTTTGCATTTCTGCAACAAAGTCTCACCTGATTGAAATGACTCTATGAATACGACTGCAGCCGTTGTGTATCTGACATGAGATATCGCTAACAAACAAATGAATTACTCGTCTAACGAATCCCCTCACTGAAAGGACCCTGCAGCTCCTCTGTCACCTACAACAGGAACAAATTTGACAGCCGCAACCTTTTTCCACCTTTCCTCATATTTGCCCATGATAGCATGAAATGGACCTTTATGGAAGATGAGATTGCAGTGTTGTCTGTAAAATAAATGCAACTGCTATTAAAATATATCCAACCATACTACATTATCCAGCCTTCAGCTCCAAGCTCCTTATTTTGCAGCCAGTATGAAAACATGTATAACGCTTTGCTAGAAAAGGCTGGGTCAGAGCATTTACTTCAAACAGGCTGTTAAAATTCCTGCAGTGTTCAGTAGTGATGAGTGCAATGCAACAAAGTGTAGATGGGTTGATTCGTCTTTTTATCTACTTCCAAATGTGGGCTCAACTGTATTTAATCATTTTAATCCCTTTTTATTGTCATGGTAATTAAGGAATGGGAATGGCCCAATTATACACCTTAATTAGCAAGTAAAAACACAACACACACAACACACACTCAGCCACAAACAAATCCATTCCATCATGTAGAGTTTACCGCGTGCCACCGCGTCCTGTCCTTTCCTCCACATCTGTTACAGAGCTCTGCTTTTCTTCAAGGTGACTAATTTAATTTCCCTGATTTGACTGACCTTTGCCAGAGTTGTTTTGATGGCAATGATTTCCTGTCTCTTTGCCTCAGCATTCGCAGCAAACGGAGCAAGTGTAGCGGTCTGGTTTATGTTCCCGGCTCTCAGATGAAATGTGAAGTGAGCTGTAAAGAGATCCTTGTGTGTGACTGAGGGTCACTGTGCAGAAACCGGTGAAGCCAAATAGGTTTCGAGACAATATAGTAAAGTGCTGTAAAATGCTTGTGTTGATGGTTTGGGCATCCCCAGAAATGTTAAACAGAATTTAACAACATTATCCACTGTATTAGACAGCAATTTAGATCTCTTCGTGGTATAATTGAAAGAAAAAGATTTAGACCAGTATCAGTCCTGTTTACTATATGTGTGGCATTTATGATAAGAACATGTGTGTGCTGTAGGGCTTCTACTTTTGTCTTGCCTACATGCTCTCTTAAAATGACTGCATTTCAAGCATTCTCTGTTCTGATCAAACATGGCAAAACCTGCCAGAGGTAGCAGTTAGTCAAATCCAAACTGAGGTCATGGAATAATGAATAGCTAAAGGGGACCTATTATGCTCATTTTCAGGTTCATACTTGTATTTTGTGTTTGTACTAGGATATGTTTTATTTAATGTTCAAAACACACATCATTTTTCTCATACTGCCCATGGCTGAGATGCTCTGTCGGAGGGCCTGTCTCTTTAAGCCCCCTTCCAAAAAAGCCCCCTCTACTCTGATTGGTCAGCGTTTCCGGGTCTCTGTATCGTTTGTTGCAGCCGGGTGATGACTGTAACGGTGTATAGCAGCACGAAAAAACACCAATAAAGGCTTCTAACCCAAAAGCTACACAACCTAATGTTCCAGGCGGAATAAGATCCGAAATTGGGGAGAAGTTTACAACATCAGCAACCAAGAGATGTAGCAGTAGACTGACTATAACTAGGTGCACTTTCTCCCATGAAACATTACCAATAAAGGCTTCTCAAACAAAAACTAGAACACTTAAAAATGTTCCAGAAGGAATCCATCCGTCTTCGTCCGCTTATCCGGGGTCGGGTCGCGGGGGGAGCAGCTCCAGCAGGGGACCCCAAACTTCCCTTTCCCGAGCCACATTAACCAGCCCCGACTGGGGGATCCCGAGGCGTTCCCAGGCCAGGTTGGAGACATAATCCCTCCATCTAGTCCTGGGTCTTCAGCTCTCTTTTTGTCACAGCATGAATGTGATCTAAAATTGGGGAGAAATGAACAACATCTGCAACCAAGATTAAAGGTTTCCCTGGCGTTAGCATGTAGCTACATTTAGCTATGTATGTACATAATGTACCTAGAGCAGATGACCATATAACAAAAATCTGGCAGGGAATGATGTCACCTCGAGCCGAGGATAGAACTGTTGGAAGCCGAGTGTTTAGAATGGTCTGAAATCTGAGGTTTTTGCTCACAGGGATTACTTTTACATACGTTTAACTCATTATTTGAAGTTTTGGCCACGATTAATATGAACATCCGACATTGTAACATTATATATATATATATATATATATATATATTAGGGCTGTCAGTTTAACGCGTTATTAACGGCGTTAACGCAAACCCATTTTAATGCCGATAATTTTTTTAACGCACGAGTAATGCATAGAGAGAGCAACAGATCTGTTAGTCCACTTCTTTAACTGTCTATGGCCACACCATGTCCCGCCCTACGAAGCAGCTGATTGGTTTGGTTTAGGCATTTCACCGCGAGTGGTGAGGATAGTGGATTGGTCAGGGGATAGGACCTGAACAAATGGAGTTACGTTACCTTCGACGCCTGGCCAATAGTAGTGATTGAAGGGCGGGTCTTGTAATTTCGCAGACCGCAAACAAAACAGACACAAGCCTCGGCCGGTTTTAGCTTGCTAGCCGCGTAGCTAGCAAGCTAAAACCGTGCTCGTGACGGCGATTATCTTCAGAGCGAGCGAGTAGTGACTCTACAGTCAGTGAGAGAAACAAATGAGGCAGTACTACCTGTAGTACTATCTGCAGTACTATCTGCAGTACTATCTGCAATGGAACATCGAGGTAACAGCGTTACATTATGTGACAGATTATTAGATCCAAGTGTGAATGTTAGTGTGAAATTGAACATAACGTATATGACAATGTTGTTTTCAATAAAAAAAACTGTCACAAAGCAAGCCGATCTACTTTTCCATGCTGATAAGAGAATTAAAATGAGAAAATATAATGGGACAAAAAGAAATCAAGGGACATTTAGAATAGATAAAAATGTGCGATTAATTGCGATTAATAGCGAGTTAACTATGACATTAATGCGATTAAATATTTTAATTGCTTGACAGCACTAGTATCTTTTGGTATGCATTTCAGAAAAAAATGGTTAGGATTCAGGTGAAATTGCAAATAGTGATTAATCATGATTAATCCACTGAAAATTCTGATTAATTTGATTAAACATTTTAATCATTTGACAGCCCTAATATATATATATATATATATATATATATATATATATATATATATATATATATATATATATATATATATATATATATATATATGACAGAAAATAGGGAAAAGCACATTAGGTCTACTTTCAAAACATTAGGTTTAGCGCATTGCACAAATTGAACTGTGATACAGTATGTGACATTCTGTCATGCCAATTGCTGTGTAATATTTAGAATCAGAGGTATCACTTCCTAACCCATCAATATGCACTATTACATGAAGTAGACCTTTTAAGATTGATACTTTGACAGATGTGAAGCCATCACGTTTTTTTTTCCAGCATGACAGGAGCAGTCACTCACTGCCAGTTCACCTCGATTTGTTTTGACTTGCACCTTCTTTTCCAGCGAGTCAGTGTCCATATCCGACAACTCATATTCATGTAGGCAAAAAAGGTATATCTCCAACAAATAGAATTCTGCAGCCCCATTTTGTGTTTACATTCACTGTTTCTTACCAAATTCATTCATTGTGTGTATTTTGATGGATTTACTTCCTCATAAAACATTTGCTAAGCTAAATATTCTTAATATTTTTAAATCTTACATTGTTACGTCATTTTTAAATAATAAATATACAGAACAAGATCATGCATTTATAAGGGAATGGGGCAAAAGGCAAACAGAGACGCCGACCGTGCGGTCAATCTTCATGTCAACACCACACGAAGCAGATAAATTATAATTTTCCCGCGGTGAAAGCAGAGGCCACTCAAAACACTGCGGCCATTGTGCCATGACAATTATTGGGCTCAAGAAACTTCTTCAAGAAACTTCGGACACTCAGCTGCCGTGACATTTTGCAATGGTATGTAGCGATATAACCAACCACTGTGATGGCTACTGCGGAGTGGGAGGGCAGCTGTAACACGTTCTTGCTGCTGGGTGGATGCCCGTTATCAGGTTCCCTATTAGCATTGGGTTTAAACCGGAAATATTGCCAAATAGGCGCTTTTGCTTTTCACTTTGACACCAAATCCTCCGCCATCATGGTGCCGGTAAACTCTCTTGACTGTGGCTACTCTGTGCTGCGACTCTGCTGTACGGAGCAGACACTTTCAGTTTAACTGGACAGGGTGTGAATTAGATCGCACACGTGTTCTAATCTGTCAAAATGACGGACGCCCTACAAATCTTTCCAAAATATTTGGTTAACGCGACCACTGAGTACCTTTAAGAGAAGTTTATACTTACAACTGATTTTATTCATTTCAAGCTGCAATGTAATTTAGCATGATGGCAAAATATGTGTGATCAATATCCACCTTTGTAGTATTTCCTTCTTCTTTCCTTGCACACTGTGTCTCATACAAGCTAATTAATATTTAAAAAATTATAATACCAACCACCTATAGTTAATTTTAAAGATGTTTCAAATGGTCTCAAAAAACTTCAATACTGTTATGGCTGTAACTTTGTACTAGAATAGTGAGCACATGATCCAATGAATGTAATATTAAATTCCCTAAAGAACATTTTTTGCTATCTGTCCAAAAAAGAGCCTTATTAAGAAATGGAAAAAAGCCAGCTTACAGTTCTTTGTTCCACTCTCCTCTGCATTCAGGGAGATTCCTGCGGGCCGTGCATAGTGCACTACCCATGGGAATTGTGTCTTTAACAAAGGCTGTCTGTGGCAATGACCTGCATGGCAAGCAAGCAAATCTATTTTATCTTGGCATTCGAAAAGCACTGGGAGTTTCATGTATGTCAGCTTCCATTCTTTCATTCTGAATCACATCCAAATATTTTGTTTAATCTGCCTGTTTTACTGAGATAGATTTCGATTCACTGATAAAATGAATGTTATAAAATATCAGCTACACTGTATGTCATTGGTGTCAGTTAGCTTAAGTGCCTTTCTCAGTTCATCCTCTGCAATGCCTTATCTAAGGTCTACTAGATAAGTACATTATATTCTATGAGAGTTGAGCTAATGGATAATCACTCATATTGAACCGATATTACCTGGAGATTGCATATGTTTGCCTCACATGACCCTGTTGGAATGAGCATGACTTTGTAGGAGAAGACTTTATTGTATGAGGTGAGACTTGTTGCCTCTGCTATAGTAGTACATAATGGCATTAAATTCCTCTGGAGCATTATTTCTGTATTTCATTATTTATGTCAATTTAACTCCTAAAGGATGATTTGTTAGTTTTATGTCAAAAAATAAAATCCTATTTTGTGATAAGGTGGTGTATCATAGCTAATTACCCATTATTCCTGACAGTATATAGCTTATTTTGATAATTATTTGGACAAGATGTTTCCGCATGATTTGTGCAACACAGGAGAGGTAATTGCTCTTTGTGTTCGATGCTCCAGTGGGGTGTTTAAATCATTTCACTTACTTCATCAGCCAAATTGTGGCTACCAGTAATTACAGTTATCCACAACCAGCTTGGCTGAGTTGGCAAGCTAGTTAATTGGGTGAGAGCCATTGTTTACTGTCGGGGAATCTAACTTGAACTAAAACCAAGCAAGATGACACTGCATGTCTTAGTTTAAAACATATGATGTCTTCATTGTTGTAATATGTACCATTTCCCAGGCTCTTTCTCCAAAGTAGTTCATGATCCTTTTAGTGCCTTCTAGTGTTCTTTTTTAGTATCAGATAAGTCACGCCCTGGAAGCTTTAAATGTAGCTGTAACAGTGATCCAACTGACATGATTTCAAGCTGATCACAGCCGCTGTTCTCTCTAAGAAGAATGAATCTGCCAACTTTCTACAGACACCTTTTCTGCATCCAGGGATGAGTATTTGATGTAAAAAAAGAAAGAAAGAAAAAAAAGATTTTGGATGCTGTAGTATTTTAACATCTGACAGAAGTTGTTCCTGTTTCTCATACCTGACAAAAGCTCTGGGTGATTAAAAGATAGAAAATAAATGGACTTACTGATTTTTAATTTTTCACCCAAATGAGAATGCAAGCTACAGTTGCCATCTTTTGAACCATGAAATAAAGTCAAAAATATTTCCCATTAAACATCCTGAGAATGATCAGGTCATCTTTTACTATGAGAGCAAATATTGGATTTTTTAAAAGCAATGTGGCTATCTCAGTTTTATAATTGGTACAGCAGGCCTCCAGAGTGCAACCAATTTGGTCACACATGCGACCAAACTTTGTAAGGGTGCGACTAAAATTTTTCCTAGGTCGCACCAGTGCACCCAACCAAATCCTCACATCCGCTGCCTCTACACGAACGAAGCAATGTCGTTTATATTGATATAGTTTAATGTTGCATTCCATTAACCATGATAGGGGGCCTTTATTTTGATAGGAAAGCTGAAGACATGAAAGGGGAGAGAGAGAAATAGAATAATAGAATAGAAAAGCTTTATTGTCATTATACAGCAGTACAACGAAATTGAAAGAGCAGCTCCTTAAAAGTGCACACTTAACAGTGACAGACTATACAGTAAACATTCAACATTCAACAGATAACAGACATCAGTCGTTAGACATTTGAGTGTAACATCAAACATCTGAGTGCACTTCACAGTATATAAAAATAAAAACACAACAGACAACAGACATCAGACAGTCAGAACCTGAGAGCGGCTAGCAGCGTGAAGAAGTAGGTTATGTATGGTGGTGCAAATAGTGCAAATAGCTTATGTATGGTGTATGGTGTAATAGTGCAAATAGCTTCAAACAGCTTGTGTATGGTGGTGCAGATAGTGCAAGATATGTCAACAGTTTTACTTGTGTGCAGATACTGAGTTCAATATAGTGACAGCTTTGGGAAAGAAGCTGTTCCTGAGTCGGTTAGTCCTGGCTCGTATGGACCTGAAGCGCCTGCCAGAGGGCAACAGGTTGAAGAGATGGTAGCCGGGGTGAGTAGTGTCTTTCAGGATATTTCTGGCTCTGCTGAGACAGCGGGAGTTGTAGATGGTGCTTAGGGAGGGCAGAGGGCAGCCAGTGATTTTTTGTGCGATGTTTACCACCCTCTGCAGTCTCTTCCTGTCGGCCTCCGTGCAGCTGGAGTGCCACACTGACACAGCGTAGGTCAGCAGGCTCTCGATGGTGGAGCGGTAGAAGGTCACCAGCAGCCGTGTGTTTAGTTGCTCCTTCCTGAGCACCCTCAGGAAGTGTAGCCGCTGCTGAGCCTTCTTGACCAGCGCTGAGGTGTTTGCCGACCAGGAGAGGTCTGCAGAGATGTGGACGCCTAGGAATCTGAAGGACTCCACTTGCTCTACATCCTTACCGTTGATGTTCAGGGGGGCAGGGGCGGCTTTGTTCCGTCGGAAGTCCAGGATGAGTTCTTTGGTCTTGGTGATGTTCAGTGCCAGGTTGTTTGATGCACACCACTCACCGAGTTTCAGGACCTCATCTCTGTATGCCGCTTCATTGCCCCTTGTGATCAGCCCCACCACCGTTGTGTCATCTGCAAATTTGACGATGATGTTCTCTGGGTGGGTGGGACTGCAGTCGGATGTGTAGAGGGAGTAGAGTAGTGGGCTCAGCACACAGCCCTGGGGAGACCCAGTGCTGAGAGTGCGAGAGGAGGAGAGGTGAGGACCCAGTTTCACCTGCTGGGGTCGGTTTACCAGAAAGTCTTTTATCCAGGAGCAGGTGGATGGTGGGAGCCCCAGGTTGGCTAACTTGGGGATCAGAATGTCCGGTATTATTGTGTTGAAGGCTGAGCTGAAGTCAATGAAGAGCATCCTGACGTAGCTCCCCTCTTTCTCCAGGTGACTCAGCGCTGAGTGTAGTGCAGTGGCTATTGCATCATCAGTGGATCTGTTGGTCCGATATGCAAACTGGTGAGGGTCCAGGGTGGGGGGGAGACAGGCTTTGATGTGTCTCAAAACCAGTTTCTCAAAGCACTTGGTGATGACTGGGGTGAGTGCTACGGGGCGGAAGTCGTTGAGACTGGTTGTGGGTGACTTTTTCGGAATCGGGATGATTATGGCAGATTTCAGGCAGGGTGGGATGATGGCTTGTTCCAGAGACAGATTGAAAAGGTCAGTGAAGACCTGTGCAAGCTGGTTGGCACATGCCTTGAGCACCTTCCCTGGTACTCCGTCTGGGCCTGTAGCTTTCCTGGGGTTAATTGCTCTGAGCGCCCACGTCCTGTACCTCAAGAGTGAGTGTGGGGGGTGGGGGAGTGCTGGCGGTTGATGGCGGTTGAAGTGATGGTTTGAGTGGTATGGCTGGATGCTGTATTTGAGACCCAAAGCGGGCAAAGAAGCTGTTTAGTTCCTCTGCCACTGCCGCATCTGAGTCCCCGGGAGTCACAGCACATCCTCTGTAGTTGGTGATGGCTTGTATGCTTTGCCACACCTGTCTGGGGTTGTTGAGCTGTTCCTCTATCCTCCTCCTGTATTCTGTTTTGGCAGTCTTAATGCCCCCCTTCAGGTCAGCGCGAGCGGCGCTGTACAATGCTCTATCACCTATCCTGAAGGCTGAGTCACGGGCCCGCAGGAGCGTGCGGACCAGGCTTGTCATCCAGGGCTTCTGGTTCGCAAACACCCGAATGCATTTTTCCTCCGTGACATTCCCAATGCAGAACTTGATGTAGTCCAGTACTGCCTCAACGAATGTACTTAGGTCTGCATGAGTGAAAGTGTCCCATAGTGTCTGTTCAAAGCAGGCCTGCAGTCGGGGGATGGCATCCTCAGGCCAGATGGTAATTGTCCTTGTTGTTGGCTTTGATTGTCTACAGAGGGGGGTGTAAGCTGGGGTAAGGAGTAGTGAAAGGTGATCAGACTGGCCCAGGTGGGGGAGGGGTGTGGCTCTGTATGCATGCTTAATATTGGAATAAACATGGTCCAGAGTGTTTTCCCCTCTTGTTGGGCATTTCACGAACTGATAGAATTTTGGCAGAACAGTTTTTAAATTGGCTTTGTTGAAGTCCCCTGCAATGATGTGGGCGCCATTGGGGTGGGCGCGCAGATGATTGTTTATGGCATTTTGCAGCAGCGAGAGAGCCGTGTTTACGTTAGCGTCTGGTGGAATGTAGACAGCAGTAATGACAACAGCGGCTAGCTCTCTGGGTAGAAAGAAGGGTCTGCATCTCACCGACATGAACTCCAGATCAGGCGAACAATGACTATCGAGGATAGAACTATTCGTGCACCAACCTTCATTCACGTAGACACAGAGCCCCCCTCCTTTATTTTTCCCTGAGTCCTTGTTCCGATCCTTCCGATGTAGCATGCGGCCTGCTAGCTGCACTGTAGCATCTGGAATGTTTGTGTGAAGCCACGTCTCTGTGATAATGAGCACGCAGCATTCGCGAACCTGCCGGTTTCCATCCAGTATTAAATCCAGTTCGGTCGTTTTGTTTACCAGTGACCTGGCATTTGTGAGATAGAGTGATGGCAGCGAAGGCTTTAGTGGCTGTCTCCTTAGCCTTAGCTTTATTCCAGCCCTAGAGCCTCGGCGTTTCCTTCTCTCCCTCCGCCGCCTGCGTCGCTTCGCGGTTGGGAATGCGATCCATGGAGAACCCGCTGGCCTAGCGATGTCCTCAGGAATCTTGTGATCGCTATGAAAATCACTGGAAATAGTCATTTCCATTTGGGAACCGATGTCCAGTAAATCCAGACGACTGTATTGCCCGGTATGCAAAGTAGACGAACGTATAACACACGAAAAACACACAAAAAAGCACAAATAGGAGGAGCTCGAAGCCGCAGCAAGTAGCTCTCGCGCAGCCATTTTGTGATTTTGTGAGGGGGGAATGACATGCAGCAAAGGGCTGCAGGTCGGAGTCGGAGGATTTTGATGCTAGGGAGTGTAGCGAGCTGGTTTAGCCAAGGTCAAAGGGGAAGAAGGCCAAATTACAGGTGTTGGCCATCTGAGGAGCATGCGACAGCAAGGGGGGGCCGCTATAAGACTTTGAGCCATAAAATGTGAGGTGCAATGAAATGCAATGAAATACAAGTCAAAGTACATTTAGAAATCACTACTTTCTTTTTTTATTTGTTTTTCATACTGTCCCAACTTTTTCTGATTTGGGGTTGTATATGAATGTATATGGAGTGTGATAAAAAGGTGACTGTGGCGTTAACGGCGACGCGAGGAAAAATGTGGGTGCACCTAAATTTTGTGCTGGTGCACCTAAATAAAAAAGTTAGGCGCACCAGTGCAACCAAGGCAAAAAGTTAGTCTGGAGCCCTGTACAGTCCATAACGCATAAGGAGCACTTGATTAGGCTACTTAAAGGTCAGTCATCTTGTGTAAAATAACTACCTAGAATTATTCATGTATGCAAAAATGTGAAAAAAAAAAAAAACATGGCTTTACGGACAATATTTCCACCAAAGTTGATCTTCCCCTTCTTCCTCTTTGGCCTTGGTCTAAATGTCACGAATAGAGCTCATCTTTAAGAGAGGTATGATTATAATGGGCTACTCCTTAATGTGAAGTCTCTACACACCCATAGTCCGCTCACACAGGCATTTTCACTAATGTTGCCTCTCCTCAGGACTGTGTGGGTGGCTAATCAGAGAATTGGGGTTATGCACATAATCGGACAACCTGTTTGCAGTACATGCACTGTAACTCGGTTACTGTAAATCGGCGTATACATGCAGTAGTAGTCAAATTGCTCCCCTTACTTATTTAAACCTGCAGTAAGTGATTTTTGTCCACTGGTTGGTAGCAAAAAAGTTGTGAACAAAACAGTGACATATCATCAGCTTTAAATGTAAGTGGATTCATGTTTCTGGCCACCTGATGAATGTAAATCCAACATGGACTCTCTTTTAGCTCTGTTTTTGGTCTCTACCAAAGTAAATAGTTAACTCTTTTGCTGCTGAATGCTCCACTATGTTCACCAGAGCTTGGTGATAACCAGGTAGTGTACAGCCGGTCTCTAGAGATGTTTCACTGATAATAGCGGACTGCTGCCGCAAAACTGACACAATGAGAGTGGACCAAAACAGTACAGTCGCAGTGAAAGGACAGACAGACAAAAAGACAAGGCACAACTTTACTACATAGTGTGAAAGTCTTTGAATTGAATAAATGGTCAATGATATGGCCTGGTGAAACTAATTTATTTAGACTTTTAAATGCTACTTTCTGTTAGTTTCAGTTTTTGTCTGTCCCTGGATGGAATTATTTTAAATGCAAGAATGCATCGCTCTGTGCATTAATCTCTCCTTTTATCCACACACTCTGCTGTCTGAAGTCTTTGTCCTGCACATGAATACATGAAAATTGCTGTCGTAGAAACCCTGTTACCGAATATACAGTACATGACCAAGAAATCAGCGTTCTCCAGGAGAAACCTAGCAGTGGAAACAGCATGGGTGACATTGACATGTCTCTTGTCATCCCTCAAGACTACAGTCCAGTTAGATCATGTACAATGCTGGAAACATTACTTTTTATAAGGGACAGGTTTGCTACACATTTTCCAACACCTGCAACTGAAGGGGCCATACCTGCAGTATTACAGCTTGCTTATCTTTCTGCTTTTAAACTCCCAGTTCCATATTCTCTTAGCAGGATGTAACCTGTGAGTGACAGCTCTGTATATTACATTTTATTACCCTGCAATGGAAACACAGTGTGATAGGGCTCTAATCAGAGACAGTCAGTAGCATTCTTTTACATGGCGAGGCGCTCAGTCAATGCACAGACGGCTGATAGGATGAGGATAGGATGTTTATTTCCGAGCTCCACTGGCCACCGCTGCAACAGTTGTTCATCTAGAGGGGTATAAAGAGGCAGCAGCCAGGGGAAGTGAATCAATTCCAGAGTGTCACATATGGGCAACGTTTAAGACAAAGAGGTGAGGAAAGGCAAACTGGAAACAATATCTGTGCTCCAGTTACAGCTCTGCAGACCATTACGCCACTGTGTATGGCAGGACAGGAAGTCTCAGGACACTCGCCTGGACACCCCACATATCAGACTGCTTACAAGCATATTTTAAAATCTGATGCGGTCGCACTTGCATTTTTCATTGATGTACCGGAGATTTAGTCCAGCACTTTGAGGGATGGCCTTAAGCAAGAGCTTCAGTAATAACAACCCAGAATGGAAATAGGCTGTAAAAGTTGTTGATAAACCTCGGATCATTCCAATACTCTCTCTTCAGGAGAGGATATTAAATATGTCCTGCTCATGAGATGCATACAACCAGGTAATTCCCTTGCAGGATTTACAGTCCTTGCAGCCTCTCTGCATACAATTACAAAGCCTTGGCTTGATTTGTTCCATTTCTCTTCAAGTTCGTTGCAGCGACTCTAATAGTTCTTTTGCATTCTTATTGCCCTGACTCAAGTAATAAAGTGCGTTCTGTAGATTTACTATTTTATTTATCCCCCCCATCATGGGATTAGTTTTGCTTGAGGCAATGATCACTGTGTATGAACACCACTGTAAAATGGAGAGGCACTACTTCACTGAAGAAAACTAGTTTAAGATTTATCACGATGTAGCACAATTGTTATTTAGAATTCTACAATTATTTCTTGTAACTACTCTATTACACGTGTATAACTCTCACAGCACAGAGCTCCGGAGCATTTTACAAACTCAGCTGCACCAATCTTGACGTCTCATTTAAAATCTTATGATTTCACCTCGGCCGGGATGTTTCTGCAGCCCACCAGGGAGTGCGAGGTTGCTTTCCTAAAGAGAGCGCTGGAGTCCCTCTGCGTCAGTTTTACATGAAGTGTCAGCCTCCAGCTTGTTAAAGCTCTGTCAGGCTGGAGGTCTCAGCCAGAGAGCTCATGCCATTATGGGTTGGCCGTGGCCCTGGGAGTGGCCTCAACCACTGGCTACAGAACGCCAGGTGATTTAATGACTTGAAGAAAGCGGGTCTATATGGATAATCCTCCACTAGCTCAGACATCCACAGCCTCAGTATTCTTTATGCTCCTGTTCCCTATTCACTCAGCTATTAGGGGATGGACGTCTGTTGGAACCAGTGGTATAGTGGGAACAGAAAAATGTGTTTAGTATGAATATTTCTCTATTAATGAGCAGATATATTCATTTTATCAGTGGTGCTTGAGAAATAAGTATACTACCCTTTAAATAGAAGTACACTGGTGTGTGTGGGTGTGTGTGGGGGTGTGTGTGTGTGGGTGGGTTTAATGTTGAGGGAGATTTTCTTTTCTTTTTTTTAAATAAAAACTGGACATCAGTCAATGATCAGCCAATATGGTGAAGGTGAGTTTCTGATTTTCCTTTATAGCTCCACGGTTGTCAATAGTAAACATGTCCTGGTGTATCCCTTTAGGGAGTGCTGAGATCACAGGCAAAAAGTTTAAGGCCTGCATGAACCGGGGCATCCAGCTGGGTCGGGCTCAAGGAGAGCTCAGATGATACACCTATGTGAGAGTCAAGATCCAAAATGTGAAACACGTGATTTGAGAGCAGACGAAGAGCTGATCTGGGTGTATCCATCCTTGTGGCCCAAATAATAACTGTACGTGCTTTTGTTTTTTTATTTAAAAAAAAACACTTATGCCTAACAAAGGCTGTTAATATGCTCTAATTCACATGTATTTCGAAGCAATGCCCCTTCTCACCCGCAACAAGGTTATTTTTATACAATTTGAGACACTGGCATTCTAAACTTAGACCTTTGATAGATTGAGGATTTTTTCTTTCTTACCTCTAATTGCTATATTGAGGGTTGCAATGAATTGAAATGAAACACCTGCAAAACTAAAACATCTTCACACTTCAGATTTCATTTAGGGGCAGTCCAAAAAAGTACAACTTTTGCTTGAAAATTTGCCAGGTTTAAATCTTTTGCCACCGACAAGGAACGTGTCAAAATAGTGTCCGAGGCACCCACAGCTGCCATTGTGATCTGATCCTGCTGGAGACGATAACTCTGGCCCTGGGACTGAGTCAAACATTTGGCGTTTGATCATGGTTCTCTCTGAAGGGGCAGAGGAAGATGGATATTTTTACTGAAAATGAACAGACTTGCCCCTGAAAGAACATCCAAAGTAGTACTTCATTCGTTTCAATGGGCAGTTTGACTGTCACATCTTGGTCTACATGCTGTTCACACTGACATGAATAGAGGTTTGTGTTATAGAATCCTTGGAACTATTTGTGTTTCATGTAGTTATTTTGGCTTGAAAATTATTATATTTAAATGCAGCAAGATAACATCTATCAAGGGCATCAATCCAAAACCAGCTTCTGATATGCAACCCTGCGGGTACAATGCAATTGTTTTGGTACTGTGCACAAATCTTAAATGATTGGTAATTCCCTACAAATGGGACTTCCCCTCTCTTAGCCCCAGTAATTACTTTTGCTCATGCTGTCAGGTGTAAAGTAAGATGAGATGGATGTGAGAAAACAAGCCACTGTAAGAAACTCCTTGTTAGATCTCTTTGTGAGTCTCAAGACGTTCCTGCTGTTGTTTTCTCATTGAAATCTGCTAATAATCAAACTGTTACTTGACTGAACTAATACATTTGTCTTTGTTTATACAAACCTTTAGGAACATGGATTGCGTGTGGATACTGTTGAGTGACACATTTTGCATTTGAACATTGTGATTCAAAGCTGTGACCTCCTGGATACTTGACGGCCTCCCTAACAAAAGGTTCACACTGCCAACCTATTTGACCGAAAAGATAGAAAAGCCTTGGGGCCGGAGAGTGACTGTGAATATAAATCATGAACACGCTTACACGTAGTAAGTCTCACGCTGCTGAATAATAGCAGGCTGTTTGTGCGTGCCTTATTAGTTTGACGTGGTGCGTGGACATGGGCAGGTTCTGCCAGAGGGACAGCGGTGTATAAATAAGGTTGAGAAGCCATTTAGAAAGGCAAAAAGGTCTCAGGAACATGACTTTGCATCACATTAAATTCTATTGTTAGGAACTCTTATAAAAGGTAGCAGCAGCAGGGGATGCGAGGCACTAGCGCAAGTGTATAGGCATGCAAAAATAGGAGATAGACTCCTTTTAGCCAGTAGACGGGTATGGCTTTCTGTTTTGTGTCATATAACATCACAAACGCACTGGAAAACAGGGTTAGTAAACAGCAGAAAGAAGCATAGAGGCCAGGGAAAATGTTGCGGTAGTTACTTTTATACGTTACTTATTCAGTCTGTCTTTCAAACTCGGTGCTGACTAATTTGGAAAACAATGTTACAAGTGCTGCTTACATGGAGACGGACAGAATTTGTGGCTGAGATGACAAAGAGTCGCATAGCATTGCACTGAAAAAGGAAAATTAGCGTGTCTACCTGGGTGTCATGTTTCCATGTCAAATAAATGGCGATAAATACCCGCGCCTACTGCAGAGTGATTTGTCCCGGGAGTGAATGCCGATTGTAACCTTTTCCACTAAAGGCAAAAGGCAGATGCTAGTGGGTGTTAGTGGGTTTTTTTGTCTAGTGGGAAAGGGGCTAAAGTGATGCGAGCATAGTTAATGCTGAGGTTGAAGGGAGTCTGCTAAATCCCGTCCAGATCTGACGTCCTCTAGAGATATTATACAGAATATTATATCTCACACTGCAAAACACTGTAGGAAACCATCAAAGAAAATATGTGATGCAGGTTCAGTTTTCTTCATGCAGAGCTTTTCAGCCCACGTATCTAATGTGCTTAATTAATTTAAGTGTTTACTGTAAGTTGTGTAAAACAGGGACACTATTGTGCAAGCACTGTAAACATGCACATTGACTAATCTAGGCTATGTCTTGGTTATGGCATTACACAGACCAGAAGTTGACTGAAATTGAATAAACTAAAATATGTTAAATGTCCCTGTACAGTATAACACTACTTACACCGACAGTTTCTCAGCAGGATAGGTAAATGAACACACACAGACACACATTTCACCCATAAATTAAGAATAAACATGTCACCTACTACCTCCGCAAAGCAATCTCGTCTTGAGGAAACATGCTGCCTGGGTTCTTATTTTGTTGGGGTTTTACATGGCCTGTATTTGACAGCTGTGACAGAACTGTAACATAAACAACTGCATATGATACAGCGTATCCAATGTGTTTTATAAGCAACGGGTGATTGGTTCTGTGTGAATAGGGAAAGGTAAAAGGTTTCTTTTTCACACATTTATCCTGAAAATGTACAGTCTCAAGGAGGAGGGCTTTAATCTGCATTAACAAGCTGTCATCCATATTGAAAATGACTTATGGTTTAATGTATTGATAAGACTCAAGTTAAGGGAAATTAATAGAACGTAATATGACAACAGCAAAGTGAATTAACAGCAGATTTCAATGCAGTAAAAGGAGACACCTAAATTGAGCAGTCACTCACTCACACATACAAACAAACAAACAGGCAAAGTGAAAATACATATAGGACTACTTTATATGCCTGCTCGGATGCAGCATAGTAATCTAAAGCTTGTCAGGTGACAAGTTTGACATGCTTTGTGGCCTGTATGTTAGATTGAAAACACAAATCAATGCAAGATCCCATTTGCAATCACGGCACTGTGAACTCACATGTACAAGGTTTCAACCACAACAATTGTAGGCAACATTTCCTACACGGTCCCTTGTTTTGACAAGGGTTAAAAAGTCCTCACAGTCAAGCACACAATTGATTTTGGATTGAATAGTCAAAGTGAAGCGGAGGGCAAAAGGAAGCAACTGGAAACACATTTTGTAAAACCACATGCGAGTGCTGCAGGCATTGGCGGCCCCATTACAAGCTCACATGTAGTTTAATAGATGTGGTTATGGGGTGTTCTAATGCAACTGTAGACATTTAATTACTCTTCTGTTGTTTCAGCCATCCTCCACCAAACCTCATAAAACATTTTGTGCATTATGAGTGATATTTGAACTATGTGATCCATCCAATCTGTTCTATTCTGAACATTCGGCTTTCACTAGTCAATGTCTGCCTTTCTTGATGACAATGTAATAATAAAGAAAGTGCAGTTTTAAGCTTTTTCTAGCTTTCATATTTACTCTAAATTAACGCTGTTGCTTGCCTAAATGTGAAATGCCACATATCGTGCGCAGCACAGATTTAGAGTAAAAGTAAAAAAAACTTTCATGAACTGGCTATGAGCAAAATAGCTGTTGTGTCAATCAGCAACAAACAACAGCAAAATGGAAAAAATTTTAACGTAAAAAAGACGCAAACCTTTTCTTAAAGCAAAACCACTTTCAAGTCCAGACATGAAACCCAAGAGTGGAGCATTTCTTCTACAGCATCGTCATGCACACCATGCTTCTAACATGTAGGGAGATAGCTTTGGCTTCAACTGCAAGCAAGGTCGTCTTTATTTCCCCCTTCTGTGTATAAGCCACATAAATCATGTATGCACACACCTAGTTGAGCCCTGGCTCGCCCGCTCTGCACCCTAACACCGACCCCCATGCCGCGGCCCAGATAAACACGGGCACAGATGAACACTTCAGGTTATCCCCCTGATTCCCCAGGGTACACGGCACGGAGATCACACCGTTGATGAATATGCAAAAAGGGGCTAGGAAGAAGTGACAGGAATGTAGGACTGGGCAGATAGAGCCGGGCTCGGCTAATATTTCAGCGCATAATGATGTCATCTCGATGCTTGATCACTGAACAATTGACTGACTGTGGCTGGTGATCTAGCTGCTGCTTATCTTGTCATTGAGGTGACACAGCGTGGAGCAGAAAGTGCAATATTGCTGGGAGTGAGTGTGGAAGAAAACAGGACAAAGGATACAAAAAAGGGAACAACCAAAAGAGTGGTAGCATATCATTAGAAGGAATCAGTCTTTTAACTACTAGTGCGCTCCTTTTAAAAGTCTCAGAAGAGTGATTGGACTGGTGTGGTTAAGGGGGGCTGGAGGGCAGTCTACACTAACGAGTGCAGTGACGCCTAGGAACACCAGTCCCAGTCCATACAGAGCCGAAGCATTGATCAACCTCACGTCTGAATGAACTGAAGGAAAGGCGACAGAGGTATCGCCTTCCTCCTCCAGAGTTCTCCACAGACTACTGACTCACTGCATGTCTGTAGTAGCAAGGTCTCGACAGCATGTTGGTTGGGCAGGTGATTAAGAAAACTGAACATGCATAATGTGCAAAGAAGTTTGATTATTACAACTAAATAAAGCTGAACAGCTGATTAAAATCCAAACCAAATACCAAGCAAAATGTTTGCTTCTTCACAGGAGAAAGACAAAAACAAAATAACCCGTTCGGCTTCATGTATTGTCCACAAGTCTTAAATATCCGTTCACTCTGTACCTGCCCAACACTTGGGGCTTCTTCACAATATCATATTGGAATGAGTGTATATCTTTTGTTGTATGGAAACTCAAGATTAACTAATAGAGGATACTTGTCCACTTGCCTTGACACACTTGACAATTAAAAGATCAAATAAAAAATAATAGTAATAATAAATAGTCCTGGTTGAGTTGGTGACACCTGTAGTTACTGATGAAAAGTGCAGTTTAATACTACATGTCCCAGAATTCTAGAGGCAGCAAACACTTGTTGAGAAGCTACTTCGTCAGACATTCAACAAAAGAGCAACAAAAGGGTGCATCTGAACAAAGTGCCACATTGCATTTCCTGTGAATACTTCACAATAAAAGCCATTCCCTGTTTTGCCAGTTGAATGCTGCATTGGCAGGCAATTTGAATCCCACACGAAAATGGCGGATTCCTTCACTAACAATGAAAACTACGGAAATTAAAGAATGTAAATACATTGATCATAAATAGCATCAATAACTGGGTTTGATTTCTTGACAATCTTACAGATTCCAATTGTAAAGATGGTATTCTAAGCCAATTTAAAATGCAATTAAACCACTAGTTCCAAGATGGTAAGACGACAAGAGTTCCTGGATAAGAATAAATGCTTTTCCCCTTTAAAACAAGAAATGTTTAACTAAAATGTATTTCATGTATTTCACAGCAAAGAAAGATGTTTTATAGACATGCTCATTAATGTATGCTATTACTCCAACCTGATTTTTAAGTATCAGTTTTGATTCCTAAAAAATTATTCATTTAAATGCTTTAGTTTTGTGGCATTTAAATGGACTAAGGTGCGTGCCATTTACCCACTGTGTTTCTGCACCTTCTTTTTCCTAACTTCCCAGATTCATTCCAGCACAAAATACCCAAATGAAGACTTTAAAATGTCTTTGTTTACTTCACAACCAAGAATGCATTTTAAAATTCCTCTCATCGCCTGCTAAAGTGATCACATCGGTAGCTTCTTAAACCTCGCGCATTAACCTTCTGCCCTCTGCTAATGCCTATCAAACATACTTGACCTAAAATAGATTTCCTTCATGATTAATCCATGCATCTTGTCTTCTGGATTTTTTTGGGGGGGCTTTTGAATTGGATTACCAATTCAAAAGCCCCGATGCTAACCATTATCCCCAGGCAACGGTATAATTTTGGAGACTTGAGCATTGTCCCCCTTACATATCTTTCTCTCTCACACACACACACACACACACACACACACACACACACACACACACACACACACACACACACACACACACACACACACACACACACACACACACACACACACACACTTTCTAGATCTCTGTTAGGATATTGTGTCTTAATGATGTCTGTGGACTGATCCTGAATCCTTTTCACTGTGATTATTATGTTGGAGAAAAATCCTCCCGTTCAGGTCAGGGACGTGGAAACTGCCGGGCATCATCCCTATGTATTGCAGGCCCACCCACTACAAGAAATCACTTACACCTTAAATTGGCATCCTTGATTGAATAAATAGAGATTTTTACAGTAACCCAATAATAAGACATGCTGATGGAAGATAATGATGGAAAAAGTAAATATGCTCTTTAGTCACAGAGTGCAGTCATCTATTGCAGATATAATTTGTTATCAGGAGTTTACTCAAGGAGCTTTAACCACATTTAGCTCAAAGATGCCTCAGATAAGACCTTGATAAATATTCATTTTGTTGTATAATTGGCGTCACTTCAAGGATATGAGAAATGTGGTTGTGGCTTTGCAGGTATTTTGATTATGTTTCAGGTTGCATTTTTATACTTTTGGCCAATCTCAAAGGGAATTCCTGGTTAAACAAGACAAATCCAGATTATCCACTGGACACGTCTGTGCTGCGTTCCGGCTGCGTTTTCATTTTGTTCCGTCCTCGACCACACGCCATACCACTCTGGGAGTGTCTCAGAAGCGGAGCGTCTTGCCTGCCTGACTAGCAGATTATCTTGTCTCTAATTTGTACTTTACACTAGTATCTACCTTCCACTCCAGGCACTCCTACAAGTAAACTCCATGGCTTCGCTTTTCTGGCGTTGTCTTTATAAAAAGATCTGTGATGTCTTATTATGTTTTTCCACCTCCAAGATGGATCTCTAGTCATACACCAAAGTATTGGACACATTTATGTTTTGACCTGATAATTAGTTTAGTATATTAGTTTTTTTTATTCACAAATTAATGAAAAACTACAACACGGCTTGATACAAGACAAAACATGCAAGGGAGGTTAAAAGCCTAGAAAAGGCTTATAAAGACGGCCCCCCTCTAAGTAACACTAGTCACATTAAGCAGCAGTGGAAATGTATAAAGAACAATGGTGTGATGTGAACAATGATGGCGCTAGATGAAAAGTTAGGGGATGACCAAGTGATCATAAGTTTGTAAAATTTATCCTAAGGGGGACATAAATGTACCAATGTCATGACAACCAATCCAATAGTTGCTGAGATCTTTCAATAAAAACAACAATGTCAACATCATGTTGTAGAGAAAAGGTCAGGTCCTCAAAGTCAGAAGGATTTATCCTGTGGGAAACATGAATATTTGCACCTGAACACTGAACACAGACCCATCCCTCCTCTATATTGTCCATGATAATTAATGGTTGTGGCTGTTTGTTTAGCTTTTTGTCTTGACTGAAAAGGGTAGAGGAGAGAGAATGCGACCCAGAGATGGAATGAAAGACAGGACCGGCTTCTCCAGTCATTCCCCAGGGTCCTACACCACCCTGCATTGGCATTTTATTGAACTATTTAAGGTGAGGTAGATCTGCAGCAACATATTGTAAAGCTTGTCACTCCGATCACAAAGGCACTGAAGTGAGTGGAGGATGGAGAGGAAGAGCAAGAGGAAGCAGAGAAATGGGGAGGGAGATGGGGTTGTAGATGGAGAGAGCGAGGGAGGCAAGGGACCTGAGGAAGTAGGTGTGTGTAGGTGACTGAGAGGCAGTGGCTGGGAAAGTCACAGTCCAATAAGCAATCATAATTTCTAAGCCACTGCTCAGAGAAGTTGGCGAGCAGGACAAGGGGAAGGGAATCGTATTGACAGGGAAAAGATGGAGGATGTTGGGAACCCATGTGTTAAGAGAGGCTGACAAACCAACAGGGGATGTTAAAACACTGGCACATTCTACTGAGGTCCAGCCATTGATTTTTAAATGTATTTATTTTATTTTTGTGGTAGTTTGATGGGCGTGTGTGCACAGTGGAACATGTTGGCTATCCTTGTGCCTATCATGTTGGGCCTGGTTTGTACAAGAAGAAAAATGTGATTGGCACCCAACCCACTAGAGGTAATTTTGTCAATGTTTCTAGCCCACTTTCTCCCCATTTTAGAATGCGCAATTCTCTTTGCACTGCAAAGTCCTTGACACTGCCGACTGTACTGTTGAGGTTGTAGAATGCAATGTGCTTCCTCCATCACACAAGTCGAGTGTTGAGTGCTCCCTTTCACCTGCCAGTGAGGACCATCATTGGGAGAGTGTGACACGTGAGAGGTCCACACTGTCCTCCCAGTTCTAACACCACAACCAACCTGTAGGATTTGCTCGTGCCGTGACAAGGACAATAACCCTCACTGGCTTCACACCCACTCAAATGGCCAATTGTATTTATAGGAACTGGATGTACCACCATCACAAATCAAACTCAGGGTAGAGGACTGCATTGGGATTGGGATCCCGAGGGACCCAACACAAATCTTGCGGGAGCGGGCAGTTTTAACAGGGGCTGCGGCTGGGAGCGGGCGGTCCAAAAATAGACAGCGGGTCCCGGGATTTAGGGTCGCTGCCCCTGATCAGTGCTGTAACCGACTGTTCGCCTAGTTAGGTTGAATAAGAAAATCAGCAACGCACACAGTGCATCCAGTTAAACACCAGCCAAACACTTTATTAACACTCTACTCCCTCTCTCTCGCACCTTTCTCCTACAGCAACCTGAGGGATTGTGTTGTGTTGGAGGGATACAATCAACATTATTAACATGAAATCATGTTGGTGTGCGTTAAAAGATGGAAACTAAACAAAATAAAACAACCAGAGCAAAGCAAACCACAGCCAACAACACGCAAGTGAAATAAATAAATGAATACAATGTCACTTTGCCCTTATATTGCATTAGAATAACTTTGCACTTGAATGTAGTTATGCACTAGAACATAATTTCGCTACTTATTACCGACATATATGCATATTAATTAACACTGTATAGTAAAATAACTAGTTTCCCTGAACGAGGGGAGAAGACACAAAATCAATGATTTCTATTGACAATCTTATGTTCGCGGTGCAGGCGGGACACAACACACAAGCTACGGGAACAGGCGGGAGCAGAACATACACACTGCGGGAGCAGACGGTAATGGTCAGAAATCCACTGGGAGCGGGCACGAGCGGGATTAAAAAAACTGTCTCGCACACGGCTCTAACTCAGGGTCCCTGGGTCCCCTCTCCTTGATGATAATTTTTCTCAAGCACCAGCCCCTTATGCACCTATAATGTTGTCATTTTTTATTGAGAGGTCAATATAGGCAAAGACCCTTTAAAAACAAATGAGAGCTCAAGTACTAACACATGGCATCACAACATGTACTAAATCTATCATCATGCAGCTGGGTGATTGGACGAATGAAGTACAGTTGTTTTTTTGATGATGATTTCTGTGGGCAATTTTTCAAATTTAATAGTCTGCCTCCAAACAATGGGTGAAGCCACTGCTCAGCAGGCAACGGCATAGAGATACACATTTAACTCAGTAAATTAAGGTTTATTTTCCGACCAAACCAGAGTTGGTGATTGTTGGTGACAGTGGAAAGACTAACTAAAATGGTTTTGGTGAGTTTTATTTTGTTTCTGTTAAGTTTGACTGAAGTGTGTTTTGCTACGAGTTAACACATTTTTTAGTTAAGTTAAACGAGTTTGGTGAAAGAGAGAAACTTGAATTCAGAAGGTGTACAGTTGTATTTTTCTGTTTAATAAGGTAAACAAAATCTAATCAACAATACAATGCAGTATTGTACATTACCAGTTCACTGGCAAGCTGAATTTGACAACACAAACATTTAATATAAGATGAACATCCATCATTTCCACCAGCTTATTAATGTTACTATAAAGTGCTTTACATAATAAGTAGGTTTCTGACTGCATGATGTCAAAACTTTGCTGTCAAAGCTTGTCACGAATCAAGCTTCAGATATCAAATTGATACATTTCTTGCAAGAGGACAAAATCCCAACAAAATTCTCATGTCAAGTGTTTTGAATAAATTTTTCCATTAATTACCGTCTTTACAATCAACAAGTACAAACAAGACAGATATAGATCAGCAGTTAAAAGACCCAAAATTGGGGAGAATTTATCATTTGCAGCCAAGATGACATTGTTTACTGTCGTTGGTATGTAGCTACTACAGTTAGCAGTTAACACTTAGGCCGGAGACAGACTGGATGCGTGGCATGAGCGTGGCGTTTCTGTTGCGTGTCAGCTGTGTGGATTTTTCTATGTCTCACACACCAGAAACTTGTCTGACGCGGCGCTGCTGCTGCTGCTAGCCTTGTCTGTATACATGTATGTTTCCCATTGATTTACTGCACTCAAGCAGTAGTAGGCTATACTTCATGTTAAACATAGATATCTACTGATTTGATTACAGCAAAGACAATGTCGGCAGTGTTGACGGCAAAATAGGCTATAGTATTGACATTTAAAAAGCGATACGTTGTTTTCTTTTTATTCTACATTTATATCTGCATTTATGTCAAAACTTTCAAACATCAAAATGTCATTTATTAATATGTATTTGTGTCAAAAGCATCTTTTCCTATTCTATTTTGCCTGGCCTTGGCTAGTGAGCTGCTACCACTGAAGTCTATGATCGTTTATGTAAAGTCTTGTTTTCAGTTTTAAAAACATTTCTTTTGCACCGAATCAAATGTTTTATGGTCACGATTAATCTCGTAGCTGGTTGGCTCGGTTCCAGGCTTAAAATTCTTTATATACTGCAAGCATTTTCTGAAACGTCAATGGAGCAATTGAATGGGGAAAATAGTGGGCAGTTGTTCAGAATTCTATGGGCTGTGCAGCAATTTGCAATTTGGTGTAGATACCACAGTCCAATTAGCAGAACGCACAACCATTCATAAAAGAATAAGAAAAAAATGCAATGAAAAAAGTTATTGAGTTTCATATGCAGAAACTTGTGAATTTGAACAGAATGCTAACTAATCGTTAAGATGGCCTGACTGGTAATAATAATGAGGACAATAATACATAGGGCAATGAGTTTTACAATATTACAACTCTGAATGGGCCCAGTCCCTCAGGCCTTAAAGGGCTGCTCTTGGACAGAATAATGAAACATACTCTGAATGGCTGTGGGGATTTCCTCAAAGAAAAGGGCCAGGAGTGATAATGACCAATGAAACAGGACCTCTGATAATTAATGACAGTGACAATGACACCTGCACAGTACACTTCAGTAGAGAAACAAATATCCTATAATATGTGAACATGGTGTTTGTAGGTGTTCGCAGCAAGTGTGTACTAACAGTCTGGAGGCAGGCAAGTGATGATGTTCAGGCTCAGGTCTATGCAAAGATTTGGATATAGTATATGATGGCTGATTAAAAAGTAGTTTCACAGTATGTAAGAAATATATCATCATACATCTATGCTTTCATTTGGTGCTGTAATGAGACATCCTTGTGTGCACCTGATGACTTAACTGTCTTGTACCATAAAGACATGGGTTCTTCATCAGAGCCATATTGCCCTTTACAAGTAGAATATTATTGCTTCTAGTTGTTCCAATACTCCAAGGTTTTCACAACCGAGCGCAACAATATGACCCCATAGCAGATATCCAGCTGGCATCCTGTTACATTATCGTAAAAGAATGAAGGATTTGAGATGAGACAGCTTTAAAGATATAGGAGTACAGTTACTTATCTGACGACCATTTCTAAAGTAACAGACACAAAACGCCATCTAGGATAAATTAAACAGTCTCCGTAGTCTCTGCAGGGTCTCATACTTGATAAAGGTTCGGTGTCTGGTGTCTTATATCAAGACTTCAGTCCATTCTTCTGGTCATTAATGTAAAGAACCAAATATTCCCTGATTAAATTTATCTCATGAACTGTTCAATCAGCCAGAGGGGAACATGTTAGATAGAGAGAATGTAGAAAGCTAGAATTTGGTGAGTAGGCTCTGACCTCATCACTCCCCATAAGCATACCCCTAAAGCTCAGCACGGTGGGAGTCATGATCAAGACCTACGCTGTATATATAAGGTCTAGTTGTTTGTTTAAAGTAGCAAGCAAGCTTCACTGCATTCATGGCTACATCCACTACATTCCTTGTGCTCGCTTATCAGCAGGCTAATTAGTGTATTTAAATGAGTGTCCCTTAGCATTCAAACGTGATTGAATAAAAACATTGAGGCTTTGTCCAGAATCACTCTATATTTACTATCTAGTGTGTTGTACTAACATGCAAACTGGAGCTGGTCAGCATAATGGAGCACATTTAGTGACGAGTCTGCACACTAGCTAAAGTGGATAATTTAGTTTGATGGATATATTGTGTGTCTATGTAGAACTGTGTGTGTGTTGAATGATACTGTTCTTTTATGAAGTTAATGTAATGCACATCTGGGTATTTGATTATTGTACAATGTTCTAATGTATAAATGAGTCAAAGAAAATCGTGTACACATTGTTTTGGACTCATTTTTATAATAGGCAGATTGAATACTTGAACATTGAGTAGTTGATGTTGATCTTATGAGGTGTGTTTCATTATATGAGAAAACTGTTGGCTATTTATAGCTGATCGTAGCCGAGACAGATCATTCATA
This sequence comes from Gymnocephalus cernua, assembly GCA_023631565.1. NCBI lineage: Eukaryota > Metazoa > Chordata > Actinopteri > Perciformes > Percidae > Gymnocephalus > Gymnocephalus cernua. Next base: position 8,555,588 of record CM042446.1, read on the forward strand.
ATTTAGCAAAGCGCAAATGAGCTTTTATTGATTGTGGTTGTATAAATGTTGGACGCATTATTAAATCAATATTTTAATACTGTTGTAAATAGTAGTTTGGAATGTGCCTAATTAAGTTTGTTAAATGTGAGTAGCTAATTAGCTTTCTGAGAGAAATTCTTGTTGCGTTTGACAGAAATATCACCAGTCTCTGGATCCATTGTAATTGCTTCCCGGAAACGTGGTCTGTTTTACCAAGGTAGTGACGCAGTTAGCACTTGAAATATTGTCATTATTATTTAGTTGTCAATCCTTTTTTTTCAGATCAAGTAAGAGTTTCATGATACAAGAGAAAGGGATGTCAAACAATCAGTTTTGTATTCAACCAAATTATGTAATGTATGTGTACATATTCATACTGAATGTAAAGTTGTTGTTTTTTTTAAACTTTCAATTCATTCTACAGAATGAGTACCGCCCAATAGATAAGCCTTACTTTTGCTACACCTTGAGGTTTACAATGCCAACATCTCTGCAGTGTTGCCTTGGCACAATTTGGTTGTAGAAGACCATAACAATTTGGTAGACTACTGGTTCTTTGATATGTAAGGTATACCGAATGGAATGCATCTGCTATTATGATCCTGGCTGTTTCGACAATCATGTCATGGTAAACCAACTAATGTGGCCCATGTGGGGACTACAAAACCCACATAAAACAAATGTATTTTTACTTTTCCCGTCATTTTCTGCTGTGCCTCTTTGTTGGCACCTCACAACAGCAGCAGTATTACCAACATGGCGGTACCTCTGCAGCTTAAATAACAGGAGCCAGATCATCACGGCTCGGATGGATTGTAAATAATCGAGGGGGCGATAAATTTGTCACCGCTTGGACAGAGATGGGGCACATTACCTTCAGAGGAAGCATATTTCACCCTTCCCTGGGGCTGATGAAATGCGGAGCACAGGGGCAACACAGCATCTGTAAGTGAGGCCTTCTTTATGGCCTGATTAAGTCATCTGATGCTAGCTATAGAGCTATAGAGCCAGCTTTATTTCACCTCCCACTGTGCTGCCGTTGTAATCATCCAGGAGGAACATGATGGTAAAACAGCATCAGAATAGCCCTTGTAATGTGATGGGCAGAGTCATTCCCCCTCTCTTTTTATGTCAGCCATTATAACTTCTTATAAACTAAAACTGCTGAGTAAGAGCCTTTTTCTTAAACAATTATGGCCTGATTATGTAGATCCCTTTTTTTGTTGATCTGCAGTGCTGCTTAGACCGCAATTTCCTATCATTAAGTTCTTTTTGGCACACGTGTATAATATTAATTTAGTTTTACTGAGGAAACATATATTTGATTTTATGTCCTTATGGTTATTTCTTCTTATTCTTCCAGGAAATATATGGGAAATAAAGGCAATGCTGAGTAAAAACAGACCAGAAACAACTCATAGGATTGGACACGCAGATGACGCACCTTCTGCTAAAGGTCCCTTTAGGAGTTTTCTAGTAAACAATCAAAAGTTATGTATACATTCAATGTTTCTCACCAAATTGCATTGTGTATATCCTTGAGGTCTAACACACTAACGCGAATTTCTTTCATATTAAAACATTTGCAAAGTAAATTATTTAAATATTGTAGGGGTATAATGCAAAGCTACTATCTGTGCCTGTATCCGTTTATTTCACAAAAATATCTTTGTCCAGAAGTATACCAGAAGTGGACGGGGCTTGTAACAGAAGTTGTTAACAATGTCCCTACTACTTTATTTGTTTTTTTATTATTTTATACTTCAATTTTTAATCCTGCTGGCCACAAAATATACAATTCAATTCAGAATATAATATTTTAAAAATGTCCCTAAATTAATCATATAATAAAGCATGATTTGTCTTTGAAGCCCACACCAAAAAAAAGTCAAACTAAACTGATTCTGTGCAAGGTGCCTGGTTTCTACATCAGTAGGTAAAAATAACAGCTGTGTAGCATTAGTCAAGCATTATTCTGCTTTATTAATCCAATGGGTCAGATGTTGTTTTATCCGTTTTGGGAGCATTATCTGTGCATATCTGAATAATGTAGTTCTATATGTTTACATTCCTACACGTGCATGCTCGAGTGTATGCAAAATACAAACAACACGTGGATTCATGTAAACTCTGCACCAAACGCTTGATTTAATGACGTTTTACTACTGACAATGATGAAGATATTTGAACTATTTCAGTAAGCCTTTTACTCCTTGACCTGCCAGTGCCAGCAAATCTGAAACCCCTGTGCACTTTTCCTTTTGTAAAAGATGGAAAGCTGTTGAGCAGATGTCCCTCCAAATCTGACCTAGCGTTACACAATGAGTAATGAGTCTCATTCACGGTCCCTTTTTTTTTTTAAATGATGGACCACAATGACTATGATAATAATTCATTCACGTTCATATGCTACATGTAGAGCCTTAAATAAACAGATAATTACCTTTGAAGCGATGCACATTAAGAGTAAAAAAAGAGCTCAAATGATTGAGGAGTTATCCACAGCCATTTATCATAGTGCAGCGATGAGCAGGCATCATGTTACTATAATGCACCTTCCTCTTATGAAAAGTTAAAAAGATCAATAGTTTTTAAATGATACTGTGGGGCAATATCGGGTTCTGTATACAGTATATGTGATCAAACCAAGTGCACTTTACATGCCAGGGGGGTTTACAAAAGAAATGTCCCTTTTTTTAGAGTGTGTGTGTGTGTGTGTGTGTGTGTGTGTGTGTGTGTGTGTGTGTGTGTGTGTGTGTGTGTGTGTGTGTGTGTGTGTGTGTGTGTGTGCGCACGTGCGCCATCCATGTAGAATTAGCGAGCCAGGAGCACTTTGGCCCTTAGTCTGTGTGTCCAGACTCAAAGGCTCCGGACAGGAAGGGGCCAGAGGCTCCATGAAGCAAAAATACCAGATGAGTATTTACAGCATGTACACTGTTAACCCTTTATTCAGTGGTGTTGTTACAGTGTATGAGAACAGTTTCCTGCCAAGCTTTTCAATACAATTTACAGTCTTGTTTCCGATACTGACGATACTGTATATTGTACAAATAACGAAAAAAGAGAAAGAGAATACATATACTGTATATATATGTGTGTGTGTGTGTGTGTGTGTGTGTGTGTGTGTGTGTGTGTGTGTGTGTGTGTGTGTGTGTGTGTGTGTGTGTGTGTGTGTGTGTGTGTGTGTGTGTGTGTGTATGATACAACATGACCTAACCTTCTAAGGCCAAACTATGATTTCACCAATGCTGGATCAGAGAGCTATTTACGTTTAAAACAGTGAAGCGTCACAAATCTTTCCCCGCTGTACATTTTGGCAGCAGAGAACAAATGGTAATGCAGAGGCATCTGACAGACCTGTTTTGTGTTTGTCAAATCATGAAATTCTATATAGCATGCCCCTTAATCATTTTATAACCACCCCCTCTCTGTTTTCATCCGTTTGTCTCCCCGTCTCTCTCTCTCCCCATTTCCCTCTTTCCAGCCTTGCTTATTATCGTCTCAGTATGTGCCAGACTTTATCTAATCCTCATGCCTCTCTTCCCTCTCCTTGTTTTAGCCCTCAACAAGCTTCACAGCTTTCCCAAGATACTTCAAATAAAGGGAAGGAGAATTTGGTTTCATATGCAATAACTGACTATATTTTACCCTGAACTACTCATAATGTTGACGACACGGTGAGGAGGTTTAACGGCAGGATAGGAGCGGAACAAAAGGCTTCAGAAAATACTTGAAAACCGCACAAGCGCTATAGCAATGACACACCATGTAGTGAGTCTCAACATGGTATCATTCCCCAGCACTGTTGTTCTGCATTGCGCCTGTTTTCATAGCATATGGAAACATTGCATGTTTTCTATCTATCACTGGAGGAGTTTCTCTTTCAAAGCTCACAGTTCACTCTGTCCAAATCTCCTCAGTGGTTGTGATCATACTTTGAAAAATGCTGACTAGTTTTTGGTACTGCTATCCTGTTTTTATTTTACATTGACTGTTATTGTAATGCATGTGTCATGTTAACAGTAATGACTGTTTTCAGGTGACTCAAGTAAAACTGCAGAAAATTGAAGAATGAAAACTTACACTTATTTGAATGTGTTTATGAAAAGAAATTCACAAAGACTGCAATCTGCAGTATAATATGTGGTCCTGATGGTTAATGTTTCAAAAGGTATTTGGGTAATGGGTACAAAAATGTCCAAAATACATCTGTCTTCTCCTCTCCTGCATTAGACCATGCAGCAAGCAGTGGCAGTATTTTGGGTGCACTAATGTTAAAGTGTGAGTTTCTCTAGGTGGTGCTCTTTTCTCTGTCTGCTCAGTCAAATGAGTCTCAGTCTATTCTGCTGAATAGAGCTCTGCTGTTGATTCCAAACAAATGAAAAATGAAGCACATCTGTGAGCCAGAGAACTAAACCTGACATGAGGTGTGTAAAACACCAAATACCATGTTGTTAAAGTGCATTTAACCCTTGTGTGGTGTTCATATTTTTGTACACAGTACACAGCCAATGTTCCCAGGTCTGGTGGACCCACCACATTATTAGGCTTTTAAATCAATACAGCCATAACAATTTATGTAAAAATACTTAATAGATGTTTACTTTAGCTCAATTACCAATAATATATACATCATTTATGGTTCATATTTGCCATTTATCCCTGTGAGATCACATTTATGATCATTTTCGTTTTTTATGAGAAATAAGGAAATTCAATTATAAAAAAAAGGTAAAAAAAAATAGAAACAAGATTTTTGATCATTATCGGTGCTTATTTCTTAGAACTTAATCAGAACAGGTGAAAGTGCTTGAAATGTAACAATTTTGTAACTTTGTGTGGAAATAGCAGCTGCAGAAAGACAACATAGTGTCATAGCACCTACATTTAAATACACTCGGGTCCGATAGACCCGAACACCTCATATGTAATACTTATGTGTATGTGCAGTCATTGAAAATAAGTTTATGTTTTATGTTATGAAAATGAGCCAAGGCCAATGAGTTTGAGTTAGAAGAAATAATAAATAGCATCATTCTTCTTTTAGCAAACATTGAAAATGGGTCCCACAGACCCGAACGCCACACAAGGGTTTAATGGCGCATTAAAGTAGCGACTTGTTTGCACCAATGTGTATGATGCCAAAAAAGGCAACAAATGATTCAATATTTGTAAGATGCTGTTTCACTCTCATTAAGAAAGTGGTCTGTATGCAGATTCACAACTAACTAGGAACTAATAACATTCTGGTTAATTAACAATATCAAGCAGTCTGTTCTCAAGTATTTGCAAAATAGTTGAATTCACAGTTATCAAGGAACTACTGGTTAGCTATTCATCAATTAGTTTAATTGGTCAAACTACCCAGGAATGTGTGCACCTAATTGCAATGTGTTACCATTTAGTTTTGATGTGCTGTGACTGCACCCATGGTTCACCACTTCACTTTTGTTTTAAAGGATCAGTTCATGCAAGATATGATGATATGTAATTTTGCTTTTATAACAAATAAAGCTTAGCGAAGTTCAGTCAGAAAGACTCTCTTTACACTCTCATTCATAAACAAATCTCTCTGTCTCTCGCTGTCCGGCTTCTACTTTATCAGCTGACTTTGCGCGTACAGAAAGATAACCATGGCATCCCAAACCCTCTTAAATATGACTATGTCACGATGGCGTCTAATTTACAAAGACTCTTCACATTTATAACTTTATTGTGCACCTTGTAATACATGTATTTGTTCACTCTAAATGAAGTATCCCCAGATTGAACTACTGTCTGTCTTTGGTTGTTTCAGTGTGGTTGGCGGTGTTTTCTGTAGCAATGTCTCTTACTACAAAGTTCTCAGTAAACCTGTCCACAGCAAGGTGCTGTGTTCTGATTTCAGCAAAGACATTGCCTTTGCATTTTCTTGAGTTCTGATCCTTTGAGCACATCAAACCAAATTGCATTGAGCACCATTTTACTGAGGTGACAGCAGACAAAGCCAATAAATCAAAGCAACGGTATCTGGATGGACAGATTGCAGTCAAGGAAAAAGGAAAGGGGTTTTTACTGTATTTTGGGTGAATTGCCTCTTTAACCGGAAAGCAGCAGTAGAATCACTAAGGGCCCCAGATTGTTACACTAAGCAGTGCTTATTTCTTACAGATGCAAAGCCATAATAATGTCTGTGGCCTCTGTTGGCATATCACGGTGAGCAGGAAATCTTTCCCCATTGCGTCTCCGTTGGTGGCCTGGGTGGCGGTTTAATTTTGTTGAAGTGTTGGCAGATTACCGCTACCTCAGTGCTGCTGTCAGGGAGAATGCGGCCCAGGCAGGCAGAGTGGGGAGCCGGCACATTGATAAGGACAGCTGCTCTTGGGAGATTTCCCTGGAGAGAACAGTGAGACAGGGTCGGCAAAGAGACGTTGGACGTCAGGTGAAAACACCAGGACCACCCTCATTGCAGCACACTGGCTGGTATCCCCCTTATTATCTGATAGGCAGCTTACAAGCTGGGAGACCATCAACTTGTGTTGGTGGAATCAAAGGGCTTAGGGGTTACATTCTGATTGGACTTACTGGCCCATGCACAAAAAAGATCAGCAAGCTACAAAAAAGATCAGCAAGCTGATTGATAAAAGATTGTGGATTGTGGACAGTGGATTTATTACAGAGAAACATTTAAAAAATAGTTTCCACTTCACAGCAGAGTATTTGAACTTCAAAAGAAGGACAACAGAGACAACAAGAACAAAAAGGCACTGAACACAATGAGCCTATATATTCATCAACGCCAACACAGGGAAAGAGGGACAGAAAATTATTTAGTTCAACTTTACATGAAATAATACATAATTTAATGGGCTCATCAGGGAACAGTTTGTTCTACAATAAAAGCAGTGGGTTCACGTTTGAAAACCCTCCCTGAGGCATAGCGACTAGGCTCCACCATTTATCTTAAACTCTCATTTCTATCTTGTCTTTTTGTTTATCCAAAACAAAGAACTTGAAACAAAATGGCATTTCCATAAACAGCGAGAAAAGCACCGTCCAGAAACTATTATACACACTATTCTTTTCATTGTGAAAGCCAGGCAGCAGCAGCACGGGCCTCTACTCAAGAGTGCCACCATTGCTCTTTCCCAAGAACCCACTGGGTTTCCTCGACAGAAGTGAAGAGAAGAGTGACTTTGATGAGGAAACGTTCAGAAGCAGCTGAAACTCTGCAGGATGTTTGGGTGCATGCGTGTACAGAAGGTGAGTGCGAGGATGCACATTTTTGAACAGGCTGTCTTTGAAAAAATTGGTCCTGTCATGAATTATAACCATCTGTTTATCTGTACTTTCTGATGTTTGTGCGGCAGTGGGCAAGAATGCTGACAGAAATATCTTCACCTACATCACAGGTTAGCTCTCAGTGATGATGCTACAGTAAGATGCAGTAAAATGTACAATACTAGAAGAGAAGAAAACAAACATATAGAATACCCCCAGGGATCTTTGTGTCTAATATTTTAATTTGGTCATTGTTGTTTCCCTTCTGTCTGTGGATTGATTTAATGAAGGGGGGGGTCGCATGAACAGCATTCAGACTAACTAAGTGACGTGTCTGTCTATCAATCTCCTCCACTCAGAGTGCCGCACGGACACACACACACACACACACACAGCGCTGTCCGTTGTTCTCAAACAGCTGAGCGATAGTCATATAATGTACCGTGGCCAATAGGCTAATGTGGTTGTTTTAGCTCTTTTGTCTGTGTTAAAAAAGAAAATGCTAGCCAATGTCGCAAAGCAAATAAGAAAAGAAAAACACGATTCAACAATCATTCGACGAAAGGTAAGACTTGACCAATCAGATTCAACTATGTACATTTTTAGTCAGGGACATCCCTACTGGATAAATATTAAAGATATATAATATTTGCTTATTTTTCTTTTCCAAATTGACACAATTTGCCACACACGTCACACTACCACTTCTAAGAGTCAAGACTCACAGTGTCTAATGTCCATTCAGGATAAATATCCATAAATCTGTTTTGAAATCATATTAAAATCATTAAGCAGATTTGCCTAAATGAAGGCTATGGGCTAAAAACACAGAGGTGTAGATTGTCAATTCAGATATTTAGCTTCATTTTCAGTAACTTCTTCTTTCAGTTCATGATTTTGGAGGATTTGTTTGTCCATAACTCTCAGTTGTTATCATAGACATGTCTCCTCCTCTCATAATATAGGCCTCTTGCAGATTTCATAGAAAAGATGCAAGATGGCCTAATGAGCACTTCTGAAGTGACTTATGAGGAGCATAAAATTGAAAACAATTTAATAAAACATGAAGCAGTCATGACGGTGTCCTGTGTAGCCCCCAGCCACTTCCAGTATGAATCTAAATACAATACAGATATGTTTGCGAAATAGTTACCAATTGCAGCATTGCATCACACACCTAATGCCTATTTATAGTAAAATACATAGGTTCATTTGTAGTCTAAAAATAGAATCAACAATCTACTACCCTAAAGTAAAGACTAAGTGAATGACCCTAGAGATTTATATACAGTCATTATAACGCAATGCAGCCCATAACGTCACCTGAAAGTCATCCATACCTCATGCTGATGACCGGACATTCAGCAGTACCGGAACTTGCAGGAATAAATTTTCCCGCTGGTTTTATTACAGTGATAAATGACTGATCATTAGTGTCAGCCACCCTCGGAAAGGATGGACTTACATGATGAGCCTTTTTTTTCTTTAAAAAAAAAAAAAAAAGGCTTATGACTGAGGCTTTTAGTTGATGCTCTTATGTACAGCAGCCACAAACTAGTGAAACGTGTCTCTTCGTCGAACGAAACATAGGAGGATACTGTATGTTTTACATTCTCTTTCATATTTCATGGTTTATAATAACAGGCTGGTATAGTACTTTAGCAATGCTTTCAGACTAACAAGTATGGAAGTGTACCGTGCATGCATGTCAATGAGGCTGTGCTTTATACATAGTATGTCTCAGGCTGCAGTCATTTTTATGTTTAGTAATCTCCGATATTTTGGATTCTAAGGTTATTACAGCTCGTGGGTTGATATTTCCTCTCCCTGCGGTGTTTTTATCCCTGCACTGTAAGATCATTCAGGCTTGATTGGTATTCATGTAGGCCTGCTGTCCTAATGCATAGGCGCTTCTGTGGACAATATATTGAGGGAGCTGATTGTTTCACACTCTGTACTGTCAAGAGGAAACTATATACCTACTATGTTCAAAAGCTTCCCTTTTTCCAGTTATTTATGCTTCTTTGCAGTGTATCTTGTAGAATTTCACTTTTACACCATTCTCTCTTGGGCATGACATGAAAGAATTTTATCACAGTTTTATGTGACAGCATTTACACAATCTGCTCAGCTGAGGACAAACCAGTCTCCACTGTGGTCTGAATGGATCATAACCCCAGAATGTGTCTACTGGTGCAGGTTTGACATATTGCCAGAGGTGGTAAGCCCTTTTTATATCTCATGTCTACTAGTATTGGTGCGATGCATCACTATTACAGACTCCAGTTCCTCTGACAAGTGCCTGCCGATGAGTCGTCGCCCAAACATGACAACAGGATGATCACTCAGTTTTCTACCATGGCAATATCATTCAAACACCTCAACAAGTTCGATTCCCACTGAGATACATCAACCAATGTGTCCCTGAGCAAGACACTTAACCCCTAGTTTCTCCAGAGGCGTGCAACCTCTGATATATCGCAATTGTAAATCGCTTTGGATAAAAGCGTCAGCTAAATGACATGTAATATAATGTATTGTAATTTCTGAAATATTTTGTCCTCTTTGCGGTTAATGACGGATAATGATGTTCACTTGTACCTTAGCTTGTAGCTTCATTCCCCAGGCTGTGAGGAAGCTCAACACCCTCCCCTCTGCCCCCAAGAACGCTGGACTCTGAACCCCCCCCCCCCCCAAAAAAAAATCAGGATATGCACTGGCCACTTAATATAAAAGAAGACACTCGGGAACTCTTCCTTTATATTGCACATTTCAATATCTTCATCTTTAGTTTTTTGTACTGTTGGATTTTGCCTTACATTTGCACTATTTAGAATTTAATACTGTATTGTACATATTACTTTTTCTTTAGTGTATATATTACTTGTCTTTCTTATTTGTACATATTTCTTATAATTTTTTCAAATCTTTATTTGTCTATATTTCTTATCTTTTTATATTTGTTGTACGTGTCCTTATTGCACCGTGGGTCAGAGAGAAACTTATTTTCAATTGCTCTGTATGTCTGGCACACATTGCAGAATTGACAAATAAAGTTGACTTGACCTGTATTGACTAAAATATCTAATCCTTCTGTCCTGTCCCTAGTTTCTGTTGAATAGTATGTTGAATCTTAAGTGGTTCAGATGCAGCTAACATATGTAACTAACTAAAAAAGACATATGAAACATTACTACTAGTTTTCAAATCCTCTCCTTTCCAACATTTATGAATAAATATTGAATCAACCTTCAAGCCTGGTATATTACATGCATGTCACAGCGAGACTATTTCGGTCCTCCTCCCCATTTGACACTGATCTGGGGCATTTTGTCGAGGGCGAGGGAGAGAATGGAGACATTAATGGGAGCTGTAATTGCATGGCAAGGCTAAAATAGAAAGATGAGTGAAAAAAGATAAAATCAGGAAAAAAGGCTAAAGTGCAGCTGTAAAAGATACCCAAAAAGAATCTGAGTACATCTCAGCACAAATGTTTGACAAATTGTAGCCAGGACCCAAGCCAACACTTTGGGAATAATAGACTATGGGTTGTGCACAGACTGTTGTATCCACTTCTTTCACGGAAAGTCTTGTGTAGGTCAAAATATGTAACATGCTGTACATTATTTAATAGAAGTGCCAAGAAGAATATGAATTTTAATCTGTCGGTGTGAGGGTCTAGTGGCTTCAGACATGCATGTTTGCTATACAATAAGGAAAAGGGTAAGGTAAAGGTGGGGAGAGACACACTTAAAAATGTCTACATTCATTGTGCCTCCAGAAACTCTGAATTTTGATAAATCCATGTGTCAGGACCTGCACTTAGCTGCACAAATAATATTGTCAGCCTGTTCTCTTTCGGTCGGCTGATGGGGAGGGGGGGGGGGGGGGGGGTAATTACCTATGATATGTATTACCTATTGACTTTGGTAATCACTTAACTGCTCATCTAGCGCCATCATCAGGTCACAGTTTTTTATTGTCTAGTACTTCCGATTTATGACAGAATACCTGAACACCTAAAGACATTTCCATCTACATTTCCGTTTAACACGCTAAACATTAACATTTAATTCAAGTACAGCGTCACAGAGCTGCCAGAATGGCTGTAGACTGTTGTCATGTAGGCAGTTAATAACTTTCTGCAGTGCCTCCTGCTGTGTGGATGCCAACTCCTACAATTTGTTTACATGTAAAGCAAGTTGCTTCTTAGCCAAAATTAAAGTCCATATCCTACAAATGCATGTATTTGACATGTTGACTACTTAATAACATTTTCTTTCACCACAAAAAAAATGATTCACAAGAAAGAAAACAGAAGAAACTAGAATTGCCGCCTTGCGGTTGTACACCTGTCCAGACTCATGTAACATATGTAGTGAAGACTGAGGCAATTTATTACAAGGTATTAAGTGTATGTTTTGGTGAAATATGGATGCTTCACAAACATCTTCATCCCGGCAGCACAGAAGATATAAACAATCACCACAGTTTCAAGGTGGACACCCAAGATTAGTGTCCCCAATTCAGTATCCGATCAAATGTCTCCCCTTCTGTTCCTGAGTAACGGCGTTGAGTAAAGGCCAGAAAAGTGTTTTAGCGGAACATTATGATGTCACAGTGAAGTTGATCTTTGACCTTTTGGATATAGTATGTCATCACGTCATCATTTTATCACATTTTTATCATATAAGACATTGTGAAATGTCATAATTAGCGTATAAATTCTTGAACTATGGCCGAAAAACACATTTTGTAAAATTCCCTCTAGGGGGTCCGGAGACATTGTGTTCACAAAACTGGGACCGTCGATGTACGGACGGTTCGACAGATAGCACAAAAAAATAATGCTAACGGCCACAGATGTCGGCGGAGCGAAGGCATAAAAAATGTTTTCACCTTAATATATGTCAATAAAATGTTGTGAATTCCTGTTCCCTTGGGTGTCTTTTACAACACCTCTGTTGTGTGGTTTTACTTGAAAGGAGGTCTAATGTTAGGTTGTAGCACTCCTCGTTCTTATTGTGGGTGTAGTAAACAGTAGGAAGGAGAAGGATTTTTGATTTTGTATTACTGACATTTGCCAATGTCATTTCTTGTGTTGGTTATGGTGCTTCACTGTGGTTGAATATTCCGTTTGGTTCAGTGCCACAGGTGGAGGCTGCTGAAAAGATGGATGTTTTCCTGATGTGAGCGCCTCAGATATTTGGGACAAGGCAACAACTGGCAGGAAGTACTGTGTTCTCTGCCTTGCCTTGGAGAACAAAAACAGAACAATCTTTAAGTGCAGGTCTTATGTGTCGCTCACATAATAAATAATGTACAACTGTGCATAATCCCAGATCGTCTCTGCTTGGCAGAGTGGCATGATCTGCAGAGGGCCAGAGGACTGCAGAATAGTGGTGTCAACAATAATCGATTCAGTGATGCATCGCAATGCGGGGCATGCACGATTCAGCATCTATGCGGCAAAGTGCCATAATCGATTATGTCACTGTTTATTTTCTGGCCTTGAGTGGACAATAAAGTTGTTAAGTTTCAATTACTTCCGGGGGCATAACAACAACAATCAAGATGGCTGAGGCGGAGGGAAATGACCGTGATAGACGGGTAATTAAAAACGCACCCAAAGCATGGAAAGCGGACATCTGGGCACATTTCAGATTCTACAAAGTTAATGGGAAACTAGACAAGACTTACACGAAGTGTAAAACCTACCACACTAAAATCAAGCACATTGGCAATACAACTAACTTCACGAACCATGTTGATTGTTGGCATCCTGAGATGGCTTCAACAACAACACAAAAAGTCGACACATCCCAGCCAAGAATTGACAAGTCGCTAGTGTCAACGTTGCCACACAACTCAGAGAGAGCAAAGAGGATCACACGATCGGTAGCATGTTTCATAGCGAAGGATCTACGACCCTATTCTGTGGTAGAAAATGCGGGGTTTAGCCACATGCTTGACACAATTGAGCCCCGGTATAAGCTACCGACAAGAGCTACCTTCACTGATTCTGCGCTTCCAGCATTGTAAAAAGAAACCAAAGCAAAGGTAATGGAATCAATGTGTAAAGCCAGTCGTGTAGCCATTACAAGTGACGCCTGGACTTCAGTCGTAACAGAGTCCTATGTTACCATAACGGTACATTATATTAGCGAGGATTGGCAGATTGTATCACATGTGCTGCAGACGAGAGCAGTTTATGAGAGCCACACTGGTGCTCATATGGCGAGGCTACTCTTGGATGTTGTGGAGGAATGGCAGCTAACAGATAAAAGTGTTGGTGTTGCTGGTGACGGACCTTGAAATTCCCAAATTTCCTCACTCTGAAACGAATTGTTGATGATGGTGATGTTGAACTCAGACAGAAGAAGTTGTTTGCACAACAGTTGTTTACCAACAGTTGTTTGGTAGTAGGCTTAGCCTACACACTTTATTTTTGGTTTACATTACAATGTATTTCACATCTTGATATTTTGTTGTATGCAGCTGATGTGATTGGTAGGATCAGGTATATAATTGTATAAATCATTGTCTTAAGCTGCTATTTTGTTGAGTTGCACTTGACTTTACTACTTGAAAAAAGTTTCACAGTAATAAGTGGTTACTGTGTGTTGCACTGAATATTTGTATTGCTGGGTCCCTGGGTGGTTGTTGTTACAATAGTGTGACTGTGATTACTGATTAATATTTGCACAGGAGTTCAGGAAGTGCCCTGTCTTAGAGCTGCTATTTTACTGTGTGTAAAAAAACGCTTATGGTCACTGCTGTGACCATAAGCGTTTGCACTGAAAATAAGCACTGAAAGCAGTGATTTATGTTTTCTTTTTCAGGTTTGAAAATGCCATATCCAATACGCTGTACCATTCAATTTTATTTTATTTAATGACATTTATGTCAAAGATACAGGAGAGTGATACTACACACATAGCAGCCAATAAAATCTGTTGTTCAATATCTGACTGCTTGTATTGCCTCATGACTGATGAAAAATTTGCCTTGTTGTGTGCAGTAGAATTTTGATGCATCGCAATGCATCGTATAATCGAATTGAATCGAATCGTTACCTGGTGAATTGTAATCGAATCGAATTGTGAGGGCAGTGCCAATGCACACCCCTACTGCAGAACTCCATTTCAGCTATGCTACACAGATGTAAATAATTTTAAAGTCACCCAAATAAACAAAGTCATATGCTACAGATGGTAGGAAAGAGAGATTTATATACATACAAGTTGTTAGACATGTACATATCCACCCCCTCATTTTTTATACAAAATTGAATTTCACCAATTTTAGCCGTTAACCCTTGGAGAGGTTTTGCATAGGATTGGCACACAAATAGACACCTAGGCAAACGGCATACTAAATACCCTCTAAAACCTTAGAATAACCCCAAATCAGAAAAAGTTGGGACAGTATGAAAAACACAAATAAAAAAAGAAAGTAGTGATTTCTAAATGTACTTTGACTTGTATTTCATTGCAGACAATGTGAACACAAAATATTTCATGTTTTGTCTGGTCAACTTAATTTCATTTGTAAATATACATCCTTTCCTGTCATTCAGACCTGCAACACATTCCAAAAAATGTTGGGACAGGAGCAATTAAGGGCTAGTAATCAGGTAAATTGGTTAAATAATGATGTGATTTGAAATGGGTGATGTCAACCAGTGATTGTAATTATGATTTGGCACAAAAGCAGCATCCAAGAAAGGTCTAGTCCTTTAGGAGCAAAGATGGGCCGAGGATTGCTAGTTTGCCAACAAATACGTGAGAAAATTATTGAAATGTTTAAAAACAATGTTCCTCAAAGAAAGATAGGAAGACATTTGCTTATTTCACCTTCAACAGTGCATAACATAATTAAAAGATTCAAGGAATGAGGAGGAATTTCAGTGCGTAAAGGACAAGGGCGCAAGCCTAAGCTGAACAACCGTGATCTCCGATCCCTCAGGCGGCACTGCATGAAGAATCGTCATTCATCTATAAGCGATATCACCACATGGGCTCAGGACTACTTTGGCAAACCTTTGTCAAGTACCACAATACGTAGTTAAAGCCACAAATGCCAGTTAAAACTGTACTGTGCCAAAAGGAAGCCCTATGTTAACAGTGTCCAGAAGCGCCGTCGACTTCTCTGGGCTCGGAGGCATCTGGGATGGACCATCACACAGTGGAAACGTGTACTGTGGTCAGATGAATCAGTATTTCAGGTATTTTTTGGGAGAAATGGACGCCGTGTGCTCCGGACCAAAGAAGAAAAGGATCATCCAGACTGTTACCAGCAACAAGTCCAAAAGCCAGGGTCTGTCATGGTATGGGGTTGTGTCAGTGCCCTTGGCAAGGGTAACTTGCACTTCTGTGATGGCACCATTAATGCTGAAAAGTACATAGAGATTTTGGAGCACAATATGCTGCCTTCAAGAAGACATCTTTTCCAGGGACATCCATGCATATTTCAACAAGATAATGCAAAACCACATGCTGCACACATTACAAAGTCCTGGCTGCGGAGGACGAGGATACGGGTACTTGACTGGCCTGCCTGCAGTCCCGACCTGTCTCCAATAGAGAATGTGTGGCGCATTTGAAGCGCAAAATGCGACAACAAAGACCCCGTACTGTTGCCCACCTTAAGACTTGTTTGTAGCAAGAATGGGACAAAATTACACCTGAAACACTTCATCACTTGGTGTCTTCAGTCCCTAAACGTCTTTTAAGTGTTGTGAAAAGGAATGGCAACATTACAAAGTGGTAAATGCTTTACTGTTCCAACTTTTTTTGAAATGTGTTGCAAGAACCAAAATAGGAATTTAGTTTTTTTGAAAAAAAAAAAAAAAAAAAATAAGAATCATGAGGAACACATTAAATTATGTGCTGTTGTATTGTCTGCAATGAAATACAAGTCAAAGTACATTTAGAAATCACTACTTTCTTTTTTTATTTGTGTTTTCCATACTGTCCCAACCTTTTCTGATTTGGGGTTGTACATTAAAACATATTGTCAGTCATTATACACAATGCAATATGTTGTTGGGGAGCAAGCTTTTGGATGCTATTGGGACACTTAATTCAACGTAATAATAAATATCAAGTATAATAAAAGCAGCAATTCTAAAACCATGTCAAAACATGTATGAGAGCTGTAATGTTTCATTTAATCTGTTAAAGATGACATCAATAAAGTCAAATTAAGGCTATCTGCTCTCCATTAACCTAATTAAACAACCATACTTTTGACCTTTATGTATTTTGTTCACATCAAAGAGATCCAGCTTCAAAGTTGCCTCACATCCAAAGAGCGCTGCCTCTGTGAGGAACGTTCTGACCCTGGTCATCTTCCACTAATTATCTTTCAGATGCTACAGTCAGCCTGAATAATGAACTGCAACCAGGCAATTGTTATAACACAAACTACTTATTTTTTTTTTCCTTACATGAATTGGATAACACACCCTTACGATTTAAAATTTAAAGAAGTGAGTTGAGTCTATAAAACAAATCAATAAGGTGAGTGTATTGTGGTGAAGTGGGTTTACTCCCCACTACTTCCCTGGCTATGGCCCGTGTTTATCTACAGCATTAAAAGAGGATAATACAGTCGTGGAACAAATAACCAACAATACAGATCAACAAGTCTATACCAGGGCATTTAAACCCATGTCTCCAGTGCAATGGTTTGGTCTGGTTGGTCTATAGAAGCACTCACATTGCAATCAAGCTACTGTGTGAAAAGGCATTGTAGTACAATATTAGGGTGGTGTTGTACAGGAACATTGTTGGCAATTCAAAGCCTGTAAATACTTTGTGAGGAGTGGATCAGAGAAAGCAAGGCCCAGTCCTTAGATCAAAGCCTCACTAATCCCACCTGCTGATTGGCCCTGTAATGATAATGTTTCGATTGGTCCTCAGAGAGCCATGGTCTGCCATATTGGAAGGGCTCCAAGGACGACTTCCTATATTACAACTTTAATAAGCTTAACCTCGTTGATGCAGGGCCATTTTGACATTTCTGCAGATTATAGTAACTTTAATTTGAATATTGTCATTCTTTAGGACAGAGAAGCATTTGGTGTTGACGATGCGTTGTTACATTACCACAATAGCTGAAAACAAATCAAATTTATCTTGTTGTATCTGGTGAGCTGGTTCATTGAGAAAACATCAGCTTGTAACAAAGCTTACAAATGCATCACACTCACACAGATTAGTCAGGTGTGGAGCACGACTTGGAGCCCCCGCTTTTAACAATTCCCTTCGAATTAGATTTCACTCTTGACTTAATCTCTTTATTCGTGTGGAGAGGCTTTTTTTTGTCAAGGAGGTTGTACATGATGTGGCTTAATCCTTCCGCCTGCACGGGCACTGGCAGGCCTTTGATCAGCTCCTGTTTGATGAGAGATATCGACAGACCTCATCTGAAACAGCGGACAGCCCGCCGCTGAGCACCGCCGCCCACTCCTGAACTTGTTGAGGTTGATGAGATTAAAAGAGCACAAGATGGAAGCGTCAAATGTCGGGAAACACGGAGGAGAAAAAAATTGCAGTGGCAGGGGCAACTGGCTGGACCTTGACTTGATTTATGAGTACACTCCATTTCTTTTTACTTCCCTGTCTCTCTCTCTCTCTCTCTGGGTGTCCCTCCCTCCCTCTCTCTCTCTCTCTCTCTCTCTCTCTCTCTCTCTCTCTCTCTCTCTCTCTCTCTCTCTCTCTCTCTCTCTCTCTCTCTCTCTCATTGCACATACACATGAGCAACACACAAACAGAAATATGAGCACACACGTGCAAGCAGAAACACATACACTCCACTTCCTGCAGAAGGTTAATAACGCTCTCCGGTGTGACTTTCAGTGCGGTCAAGGCAGACTACGACACAAAATAAGAGCTTGTGGCTTCTGCATGGAGGCTGTTTACCCAATAGTTCAGAGTCCTGTGTGACATTTAGACACACCAATAATGTGCTAATGATGCAGTATTTTCATAGAGCTGCCCCATGCCACCAATGGCAGGTACTGCAGCTTTCTCTTGTTTGCCCTCTGTAAAGAGTCAAATACTTAATTAACCCAAGACAAAAGGTGGCAGAGGATGTGCTCATATGATTAGACATACAGCCTGTTTTTCTTGTCACTAAGGTGCCAACGGGCTGTCTACAGTAAAAGCCACTGGTGTGACATGCATTTCTATCAAGTTCCAGGTTCAGTTCCATTGAAAGCTAAACATTTTGAAGGTTGTGTGCTTGAGTTCTCAAGTAACTATAGAGCGAACATTTTATTCTAACAAACAGTATTAGTCCTAGCTGGAGGGACTAGAAATCAGAAATCCTATGGAAAAACACACACACCAAGAGCTGTTGTTGAACCTACACTGACTCCCATTTCTACAGTTTGTTACGTTGTGGGTAGAATATGTTCACTGGCATAACTTTTCAGCTTATTATTCCTAATATTATATATGTTAATATATTAACAAAAATGACATTGCACAAAACTAACAAACAAAAAAAATTGAATATTTGCCATGTCTAAATGAACTAGCAATGACTAGTTATCAAACACACACACACACACACACACACACACACACACACACACACACACACACACACACACACACACACACACACACACACACACACACACACAGAGTGGCTAGGAGAGGCTGACGTCTTTTCAGAGCAAAAACGCCCTCTGCTGAGAAAATAACCCTGCCTAAACCTCTCCCCCACACACAGGAATGAAAGTGCATTTGAAAGCTATTTTTTCCCAATTTGCTTCAGTTTAAGCAGATTGTGAACTACTGAATACCAAAGCCTGGCTGCCCCCTGATATTATTCGTGGCGCAGTGGACTAGGCTCATAGAGTGGAGAAATTAGAAATTACTGAAAGAAAATCAAAACAAAGAGCACTTGAGCCACGATCTGCGAGCGCTGAAGGCATGGCCTGTGTTTTTTTTAAGTCCTCTTTTTCTCTTTAAGCCAGGAGTTATATTATGGGTGCAATTTAATATCTGAGAGGAGGGAGGGATCTGGATTTTCATAATCTTATGATAAGGAAAGGGATTAAGAATAAAGAAGGGATTAATTTGCTTGATCTGCCAATATGGTGGACCAACAATTTCCACCCCAGGAAGTGAAATGTTCTCCTCCTTGTACAAACCTAAGTATAACCCAATTACTATTCTCTGAAGGAACTTAATTTGGCCACATCATGTTCTGATGACTGGCCCTGACCTGGTAATATTCCACTCCGTCCTCCCACAATCTGTCACCTGTTGAAATGCCCTGGTCACACACTATGTAACAGTTTACAAAGCATATGTAAATAATAGTGTATGAACAGTGCAGGAAGTCAAGATCAGTCATTGTCTGGATGACGTAAATGACACATATCCAAGTAATTGCTGTATCACACATGTAATTATGTAAAGTGAGGTCACAGTAATTGAGCATAAAAGTGAGGCAGTGCAAGTACAACTGAGTGGTCCATCAGAGCAGACAGTGGCTGGTATTCATTCATTGCTGTAAGGCACATAGAAATGACAGAATGATGGCCCGAGACTAGTGATGAATGACTCATGCCACAAATGGAAGTGAAGGCCTGAATACAAAGGCTTTAAAATGGGGGAAAGTGTGTGTGTGTGTGTGTGTGTGTGTGGGTGGGGGGGTGGGGGGCGTGGTGGTAGCAGGAATCAAAGATGATAATTTCAAAAAGTAGTTCCAAAACAAAAAAAATGGACTACTAGCTAAAATCTACTTTTCTACATGCAAGCCACTATGGCGTTATCGTCAGGAAATCTTTATGACATCTGCTTTGAAAGATGCATGTCGTTACTGCATAACACAAGTACATGTAAACAAATAATGTAATCGGCATATGCCAAGACACCGTGTAACACTGGTAACACTGAGTACTGCAAGCCTAGTGGAAAAGTTATAATCAATGGTTTCCATTGTTGGGAAAACGTCATTAGGTTAAAGGTATAGTGGAGGATTTTCTTTTTCCGGGTGGATCATCAAGACTATTGGTCCTCCTAGTTGTCAATCATTCTGGGATATGTTTACGTAAGGCCGGGCCAGGCCTCCGACCGCTGCCTCCCCGCTCTCGGCGATAGCTTGTTTGTTGTCCTGTAGCATGCTCGTGCATGCTCTCTCGTGCACACGTTTAATAGGCCTCTCGGGAGCAGGTAGGGTGTTGCGCATGTGGATTTTTTCAAAAAGTGGAGAGGGCGGTTCTTTTCTAAAATTCGGGAAAATCCTCCATTATACCTTTAACTGCTCACTGCAACAGCTACTACAACTTCCATATCAACTGAGGGCGTTGGAGGGATGGATACATCACATGGAGCTCAGCGTAAATTCTTTCAGGAAGACTTCTAACTCATGTTATCATCACTCCTAGTTGATCAGCTGTTCCTAGGCTGTCGCTCGTCAGTGGCGATCAGGTTCAGCTGTTTCAGTTAAACCAATCAGATACAGCCATGTATTGCAAGCCAATCACAGCATGACATCTTGTTTTAAATCTCCTCTCTCCTTTCCGGTTGTCAGTTGTCGTTTCAGGATTAGAGTGCGTCCTGCCTCCTCCCCTTTCAACCCCCGGTAGTATCGGCTGGTACTTCGGGTTTCGTCGACTGACTTCCTCTTGGCACTCTTGATTGGTTCTGGTCCACTTTATCACCACCACCAGTGTCTAGACTCCATCGGGGATATGGATGGGTTACACACACACACCACCCACCCCCCCTCCCCTCCCCCCTGCATTTATGGATTTGATGGAGTCTAATCTCCAGAGACTTTGCACGTTGCATAATTTGTCTTGTACAATAAATGTTTTTCATTTTATCAAGGAAGTCTCTCCTGATTGAATTGCCATTGATTGCAAATATAGCAAAAATGTTACCAACATGACTACGTCAGACAGAAGAATGAAGTGAAGTGAATATGGCAAATCAGTCTTACGACTACACCTCAGCATGTTCTCTGACATCAAAATCATAATTTCTAACTCTGGCTCAAACCCAGTGGTAGTAGCCAGCCAGGATGTTTATTTACCTCTGCAACAGTTTCAACAGTGGTACACTACACAGCAGGAAGGGACTGATGTTATTCAGGGGGAAATAAGTCAATTTAACTAAAAAAAAAGAAAGAAAAAAAAAGTAAATAATTGAAAATAAAGCAGCAGTTTTTAGAGTTCCTCAACATGAAGTAGGGCTGTGCAATATATCAATAGTATATCGATATTGTGACATGAGACTGGATATTGTCTTAGATTTTGGATATCGTAATATCGTGATATGACACAAGTGTTATCTGTCCCTGGTTTTCCCATGGCTGGATTACAGTAAAGTGATGTAATTTTTTTAACTTACCAGACTGTTATAGATTTTCTATTATTTTATTATTTGCCTTTACCCACTTAGTTATTATATACACATTAATGATGATTATTTATCAAAAATATTTTTGTAAACACCAATTGTCAACCCTACAATATTGCCACAATATCAATATTGAGGTATATAAACAATATCGTGATATTAGATTAGACACACCAAGCTACAAAGCAGTGTTTCCTACGGTATGCATGAATCATTCAGTACAGAGAGAGAGAAAGATTCATCTTAAAGCCTGGTGCTTTATGAGGTTTATAATGGGCGCTGATCTCTATCTGCAGTGGGGAGGGAAGATGGAGGTGATTAGAAGTTGATGCTTCCCCAGGCTTGGGATTATGGTAAATATATTGGTTTGTCCCTGGGGATCATTAAAAACAGCTTCCTCATCCCCTCCAAGTGACTGCTTATGTTACTGGACCCTTGAAGGCAAAGTGAAACCAGCCGCTACTGCTTTAGGTTTTTAGGGATCTAGAGTGGATGGTATAGGACAGATTTGCAAGTGGTGTTTTGAAGAATCCTTTCTATGGTATGTTAGCATATGTAGGCTATACTGTTTGAGAGCAGAGTCAAATATTCAATGAAAAGGACACAAGAGGTTGATGAAAATTTAAATGTTTTGCAGCATTATTGCAAATCTTACTTTGCAGAAAATATACAGAATTCTGACATATTTCATTCTAAAACACATCCGTGTATTTGCGTAGTTCTGTTTGCCTCTGTACCCACGAGAAATTAAACAATTAAAAAAATAGAGACATTGTAATAACTTAAACTGATCCTACCAGTCCATCTACAGCTTAGTATGGCTCTTTAACAATTGATCCATTAGAAACCATTCCCATGGGCAAATGAACAAGCTTTGTGTTTACTCAGCTAACTCTGCAGGCAGCCAAGACTTTAAACCACACCATTCAAAACCAACATGTTAAAGCCCGCTGAGATATACAGGGTCAATAAGCGGAGTCCCCAAATGGCTGTGATGGCTGTGATGGCTGTGAAGCCACGTCACCTGTCACAGGGGTTTGCCCTCTGGGAGGTCCAGACTGAGGCTGTGACAGCCTTCAAGCTTTCACACACTTCTCACCTTCAATAGAGAAACTGTTGGAAAGGCTTTGACATGAGATGGAGGAAAATAAAAAGTGAGACCAGAAAACTGTTCTCGGCACTCAATATGAGGGAGGTTTAACATGCAAGAGGTTAAACATCAGGCCCCTTAAATACCAAGGCACAATATTTTCAGAATATACAAAATTAAACCTGATATTCAAATTTTGAAAACTGTTTTCACACCAACCTATGAAAATAATGCAATTTAGAAGTGTTTTGTTCAAGTGAAAAATAAATAACATTCCTGATAGTATTATATCGTATAGTGCACACACTCCTGTGTCAAGACACAACTTGTCAGACAGAAAGTGTGATTAGTTCCCCTTTCATTTCTGATATTTTACACATTTGACAAGATAAATACCATGGGCCGACATACCTTAGTATGATTATAAAGTTACTGTATGTATTTACTGTATATATTGTTTTTTTCTATAAGCTCTTTTATCATGACAATAAAGGAATGTACATAATAGGTAGGGCAGGATGGAAACATAGTAATAAAAATGACAGATTAATTCCATTTCTTTTTTATCATACCGTTCATTCTAACGTTCAGAGGCGTGGGCTATTCCGGTTCTAGTGTTAAAGGCTTTTGCACACCAAGTCCATATTTTTTGTTCAAAATTGAAATTTTAAAAATAAATACAACCTCATGTTGTGTTAATCCCGTTTACACACCGACTCCGTAACTTTGGTCCATTATTAAAGAACAGGTTTGATTTTCTGCACTTTTTTAGAGAGTTGTCTGACCACTCAGAGCCACCGTACACTACAACTTCATCATCCACAATGGCATCTAATAAGCTGATTTCACAGCACAAAGCACAATGCGTTTTTTATCAGATCATTTTATAAAAATGCATTAAATTATGCATTCATTAAATTATATTCTTTATAATTCCATTCCTTGGTTCAAGATGAGCAGAAAAAGACACATCCCTGCAAACTCAAACATTTCTTGAGACCAAGGTTGGCACAATTTTTTCATCTCATAGAAGGGAATTTAACACATCCAATCACTAATTTTGGACTTCTGATAATTTCACATGACAGCAGCTCATGTATTTGGTTGAGAGTTTTCAGTACTTTTGCACCTATCAAATGTTTTGGTATAGAACAAGAAAGAAAAAGGGGGAACATATGGGAAGATTTTAGGCAGATGTGGCTGTAAACAGGACAGATATGCCCAATCACAAAGCTTACATAACAGCATACAAATACTTGTGTATGTATGCCACGCACCGTATGTCCTTCTCACAAACATGGAGACAGAGTTGAGAGAAAAAGATGAGGGATCCATCTATCTTTTAACAGATGTGATGAATATGAGTGTGTGACCCACGCACTTTCCTTGATGCATCACTGCAGTGTGCTTGTCATCTTTGTTTTCCGCTTATTATTCTCAGAGAGAATCCACAGATTCACCTCAGGTGCATTTTTCATTCTCTGTTTTATTATTTGCTCAGATTAATACGAGCAATGGTGTCAGCGGCCGCGTGGTCGGCTAAGCTGTGTCTAATAGTCTAGAGTCTAGACATACCCATACCAATTATCCACTGTAAATAGAATCCACGCTTTGGCTCAATGCTTTATTTATTCAATTCTATTCACTTCATATCTGAGTGATTATAATTAAAGAAAATAAACACCTGCTGAGAAGGTGAAGGCTCGGGAATGTTGCATCAACATGTCATTCCTAAAACACGGAGGTGTGCCCTAGTATGTCAACCGTGATGAATATAATACTACATTTATGGAAACATGGAAAATATTGCTTATACTCAATAATGGATTTCTCTTCATGAACACAGCCATTGTGTCAGTAGGCGCCACATTTAGCAGATGGCAAATATCGTCTTTTGATCTCGAGCTTTCAGCATAATTGAATGTAGACACTGTAGCTGTAAATTTCCAGTGGCCTTTGTACTGATAATGGTAATGCCCCTATAAACAATTAGGGTTGGGTTGTTATCCACTCATCATGATATGTGAAATGTAGTACTAAGCAGGTTATTATGTCATCACGGCGATGCTTCTCAGTAGGTGTTGAACATGAACGAAGACTAACATCTAGTCAACCGCTACCATGGGAAACGCTTAAAGCTTGGATGCTGTTTCCACAGATAAGTCCAAAAATGGTTTAATCCTCATTTGAAAAATAGAGAAAAGTTGCACTATTATTGTAGTAAATATTTCTTTACACAAAAAGTGAGGAGAATTCCAATTTTGGTTTGACTTCATGTACGACTCTTTCCATATATTTGACAGCAAATGTTTTCTAAAATGAACTACGGCCATGAATATTTTAATAATCTTTACTAAGTAGCTTTAGTTGCCAAATCCTAACCTATGGAACAGTTCCGAAAATGACTTGTGGGTTTTTATGATATCCAATGGGTGTTATAGAAGGCAATACTATCGTGTCATTTAGGTATGAAGACTTGTTTTAAGTTTCATTAGTAATTTCATTAGTAACCATAGGTTCAACTGACTACAAAAATGGATGACATTTAATATTTTTCCAAAAATGTCAACTCATTCAAAACCTTTTGAAGAGCAGTATGAATTAACCTCGACTTGATTTGTCCTGCTTTTAACTGGGAACACTTCAATCACAATCACTTTTTTTGCTAAACCCCTGGCAATTCTCACTGTTTGACCCGAGGACTGTTTTTTCCCCCAACAGACTGATGTCAGTGCTAAGTAATTCTTCTTACAATTGAATTCAGAAAAATGTCAAATATGAGACAGTACACTGGAAATCATGACGAGCCATAAACGTTCTGAGAGGGGTTGCTTCCAGTGTGAGTGACAGTGCAGCTATGAGTCAGAGACATACCTTCACCTCATCAGCTTGTCTTGCTTGCCCACTGACGTACCGCGACATTTGCTTACGGCGCAAAAAGAAAAAAACGTCTCAGCTGCCCAGCCACCAAACCTGAAGTCATCACTGAGGCCACGGTACACTGCAAGTGACACAAAGTCAGAACCTAAAATCTCAGTATAGACAAAGCTAAATTTTTCATGAATTTATCATTTCTTATTCATAACAACTCTGTATCCACAATTTGAATGATTTTCAACAGATCTGCGACTGACAAGAGAGGTCCTCGGTGTGACCTTACAGGTGCAGTTAAAGTTAGAAAGTGCAGAGCTTACCACTAGAGGAAACTGTTGTGACTGGGCTGTCCTGCAGTAAGCCATGCTCTTTTTAATAGCAGTTAGTCATGCATGGGAAATATAGAATACAGATTAGATAACTGACTATCACTTAAATGATTTGCCTGTGGGGTCCAGCATAGGGGGATTGGTTGGGCATATTACCTTTTCCTAATACCAATTCCATCATATCATGGCCTTACCATCTGCCAGTGATTGTATAACCTTTCAGATTCATTTATTTCCAGCTGGTTTATAGCGCTTTTCAAGGGACACTAATTTTAACAGTTTCTATATCATTTTACTGACGATTTTTTGCAAGTCTATGTCCTTTCAATCATTCTGTTGTCCTTTATATTAGGTTCCAGCTCTCTGCTTTTTATGCATCTCTCTCTCTCTCTCACTCACTCTCTCTCTCTCTCTCTCTCTCTCACTCTCTTTCTCATTCAGTGTCTGTTGAATTGACTCAGTCTGTTTGGGATGCCTCTAAGTTAAGCCTGTAGCAAAATAACATAGGTTAGAGTTAGAGTTCCACCATGACCACACATATCATCTACCTACAGTATGATTGCAAACACTAAATCTAACTTTACCAAGCTTTTTCATGATGCAAAGAAATTCTATAAATTGCTGCTTTACCAATGTTTGAATTAAGGGCTGCTGTATTCACAGTGTCCTCTCTCAAAATGTGTAGGCCCCTCCCTCTATCACATTTCTTGTCTTTCACTTTCTGTCAACATCCAAAAGAACCCCTCAGCTCTGCAATAGGAATGTATGGTGAGCATAATCCAGGCTCAAAATAAACATTGTGAATCATGAAACAACAAAAATCATGCTTGACACTGTATCCGGCAAGGTGCATTGTAGACTCGCGTTGCCAGACCTTACTCTCTACAGCGCTGGGTATTATTTGTAAATCTTTACAAATCATTCCCCAAAAGAACCAAGCAGGCCTGTCTTGTTGCACGATCCAAATTTTCTTCCAAACTTGTCATTTTTCAGCGTGTAGCTTGCTAGCTGGAAGTTTGTTGTTGTTTCCCGTAGCGGAGAGATTTTCAGAATGGCAGTGACTGAGTGGAAGGCGAGGGACGTCTGGCTTTATCCTGGAAATGTACTTCGGTTTATCCAGACTAGGAGCATTGTGACCTCCACATTCAAAAGGGTTTTGGAAAATGAATGATATAAACAATGGTGTCCTTTTGGTCTACTGTTCTGCACAGATTAGCAGCCTCCTTCATTTTATGGGAGTATGGGGCAAGAAGGGGTGAAGATGAGCGTTGGTTGTGGATTGGAGAGCAGTTAGTTTCTGACTACAAAGACTCCAAAGAGCACCTGATTCCCCTTAATTCCCCTAACAGAGTCTGAGAGACAGAAAGAGACAAGGACGGCTGAATAGAGGCCGCAGCAAAGTTTTCTAAACTTGGTCTTTAAAGCACTGATATAAATGCCTTTTTTAATGCCAGTCAATCTGCCTTTACTTATAAGAGGCGCAGTGGTTAAATTGTCCCCACCATTAAAGCTCCTGAGTGCACACCTCTCAACCACTACAACACATTTTAGAGATTATTGAAAAAATGTCTATCAAGGCATTTTCACACAGTGTATTTCCAGACTATTAAAACTTTATGGACTGTGTAAACCTCTCCTAACATCTGGTGAAAATGACTGAGGATTTAAGAGACAAATGTGTGTTGTGAACACATTTGTATGGCGCAAGCAGATTCACAAGACATGTGTTGACAAATTTAAGGTGATGTGAAATTTTAATACAGAGCAACAGCCTTACAATTAATCATGCAATGTTGTTGCTGGAGCTTTGATATTTAATATTTATTTTATTTCTAACAAAGACTGACATCAATACTTTTACCACTGCCAGATTAACAGCACATTGATGATTACTGATTATTATTAACAAAAACATTTTTCATCAAAGGATTGAGGTGGCTAACAAGAATCAGGTCGCTTTACCTCTGTTGTACGTTGTCAGTAAAATCATGTGTGTCACGAGTATTGTGGAAGATTTAGTCTCTAAACCTCACTGAAAAATCTCCCCTAATGCTCAGCCTGGATGCCTGCTTATAGAGAATAAATTGGTATATTTTCAACATCATTATCATGCTGTTCAGTTCACTGCATTTATGCCTTGTAGATAAAAGCATTGTCATCCTGTTAGACATTGCAATTAGTGAAGAAATGTATCATGGGAAGAAAGTGATAACTCAGAAACATGACGATAATGATGACTACAATTGACTAGAATGCTAAAGAGGAAGTGCAACTACTGCACAGTCCCATGACACATTTTTGGCAATGACACACTGACTTAAATAATTACCATTTCATCGTGGTTTTGACATTTTTCTTTCCCTCCTTTTGTTCTTAGTTACAGTGAATGTTTGGTTCGATTGGTCTTACATTAGGTTTGGCGTTGGCGGTTCTAGTATTAACCACCAAGTTTGTATTTCATTTTAAAACTTTAAGTTTGTATTTTTTGGATTAAAGTCTACCATGACCTTTGTGACTTCTGGCTTCATTGATACTGGACCTGGTCTCATAATTGAATTGCATTGGTTAAAGTGAGGTGGACTTCAGCACTGATCCTTCATAGTATACCTACATTGTGTTGAGCTGCAATGTATGTAGGTACCCTACGGCCTCAATGGATGACATTCCATTGCATTTCACTAGTGCCAACACACATATACAGTATGACCTTCCGTGTTTGGCCTTATGAATAAGTCCCCTAGTGTGGATGCATATTTCCTAAGGATAATGCTGCTCTCATTAAAATACATTGATTTAAGATATTGCTCAAGTTAACATTTAGAAATGTTGAATCATTCAAAGCAATAGATGATAGTATACAAAGGATTCCTGATGTTATTACTTTTGATACAGCATGTCTGATAAATAATATTAGAAAAAAAGACATTAAAGATCAATTGAACTGCAGCTCAAATGTTGTTTTTATTGACCTCCAGTGATGTAACTTCCCACTTTTCTCAAGTTATGTCGAGGTGTACCTCAGGGTGTGTCACTACACAATTAGCCTGGGAAAACCCTGACGAACTTCCGGCAAATTTGAGATTTGCTCTGCAAGTCAGTCTAGTCTGGCCATGAGCCCATTCAAGCCCATTTCCAATTTTTCTAAATCAAGGCACCAATCACCGTTGAGGCGGGCTTTACACGATGACGACAGCGCAGCGACAGCAAGCAGCTTTTTGTTTACATTCAACATGGCGGCCACCAAAGCGCAGCAACCCGTTGATGCCGCTGTCGCTGCATCGTCACCCGGATCGTTGGTCTGATTGGTTGAAGGACTGTCCAATTTAGGGCTTTGACTTTTGCCCAAAAATCATATTCGAAGTTCGTTCGTTTATTAATATTAATATTCGAATATATTCCAATATTTATTACTAATATTTTGACCATTAAATGCCTTCAGTAAGACCTATATTGGTATCAAACTTACGTTGTATATGTTCTACCGTGAACCAGAGGGCAGTGTATGTATGGTTGTGTCGTACAGCTTTGTTATTTTACCATTCACGGTCCTGTAGCAGGGGATCTTGAATCTTGGCTCCAGCTCATGGATGAAAGCTTGAAACCCGCTCCCATATATCACGTTAATGGGCCTCATATCTTCGCAAACGAACCGTCAGCAAATCTGTCGCTCTATTTTGACGGGCATAGGGTCCGTCCTCGTGAAGGAAATAGCATGGAGTTGGGCCCTACACATTTTAGATATCGCTTTGTCCTTACTCGTGATTTTTCTTTGGCTTTCGTTTCTTTGGGAACCCAAAGTAGCGCCACACGTTGCTGGTTGTTGTAAGCGTTGGCGCAGCCATTGTTTTACTAACCAGGACGCTAACGTCAACTACAGGAGCCCAGATGACCAATAACAGCCTTGCTAATGAGCGATTCACAACTTCACCAGGCGTGAAAATACCTCGGAATCTGAATTGAAAGCAACGTTTACAAGCAAACACTTTTACAAAAAAATAATGCCCAACAGGTTCGAACTTCGAATATTAAGGGCTGCCTAATATTCGTCCGAATATCAACATTTTTTTTAATATTCGAATTATATTCAAATATAGAAGTCCGGAGTCAAAGCCCTAATCCAATTGCGCCCAGAGGCATTTGAGCAATGTCCGTTGGTGACGCCCCTTTGGAAATGGGCTGTGAATGAAGCTTGCCCAGACCCACTCTGAGTTACAACTGAGAAGGGTCTGGTGTCAACCAGGCTACTACACGATGACATCACTGTTGGGTTTGGTCAGAGGTGCCACAGACTTGCAACCAGAAAGGGCAATGAATCTCTGATTCTAGCATGCTGTTAATTTACTCCTAAAATTAAAATAACAATGCTTGCAGGATTTTTTTTAATGTTCAAATGTTCATCTGATGCAAAAGTAAATTGTGCTTTAATTAATTTATTAATTAATTAAATTAATTTAATTAAACCACAACATGGTCATGTGGAATGAACAGGTCTCAGCACTCACTGACCCAGCAGCGGGCCCCCGCCACAGAAAAGAATGTATAGCACTCTTCGCCACCACCCAGAGAGCCAAGATGGTGCCGTTTCTCACCCGTTACTCTGCACAGCCAAAGAGGATTCTTAAAACAATTAAAGCCTGCAACTTACTGGGGATAAAATTGATGAAACTATCCATGACCACTAGGCTAAGACAGGGTTGAGTCATGCCAAAACAAGGATGGTGACATTAAAACGTTAACAAGGTCAATACAAACAGGATTTCCTTTAAATTTCGTATTTAACAGAGGATTTTGACAGTTATCTAACAAACACAGGCAACACTCAATTGTGCATGGTGTGTTTATGGCTGATATTATTACATATTTAGCTATAAATAGAACTAGAGCTTTCATAATACTGTAACAAACAGCCTAAACCAGTGTTTCCCAAACTGGGGGGCCTGGAGTTCTAACAGGGGGGCGGGAGCGAGGTCTAAAAGTTTGGCAACCACTTGCCTAAAAAATGGCTGTACTGTAGCTCAGGGGCACAGGGCCTCTGAAATATTACTTAAATATGTGGTGGCATATACAGGATAAAATAATTGTTCCTTTATCTCCAACCCAATAATGTTTGTACTATGAATTTGGATCCAATAGTTACAAATAGTCGGCCATAATTCTGAGTTGGTCATCTGTGTCCTAAAGGTGATAAAACTGAGAAACTGTTTTTTTAAACCATGGAAATACAGTAGTTTATATTCATATATAGCATTATAAACACATTGTTTTGATAGTATTAAAGTACGTCTTCATTTTCATTAATTTTAATACAAGCTTCTTACAGTCCAAATTATTTAAATTCATTATAAATTCACTGTTTCCCAAGTGCATAAAACACTGTAGAGAGGCTGCCAGTGACAGTTTCATGAACCAGCCCTGGGGAAATTCTGAATTATATTAGTCAGTGGAATCAGCCACAGCTATAAGCGACTTTTGGTATTAAGAAACTCATACTTCTGTGGAATGTATGAGTGCCAGTGTAATGTCCTGTCCTCACAGATGGACTGAGATTACACAGTACTACACTATAGTGTGCCGGTTCATCAACAAAGAAGGAAGTCTTCAAACTAAGTTTGCCACTCATGGTTCAGCTGGTGCCATGGTAATCAGTTTTGTATTCTGATGAGTGAAATATGATGTATGAGCATCTGCTTTCCAAATGAGTTTACACTGGAGTCAGGGAACGATATCTCTGGGCAAAGGTAATCATTTCTGGTTCTGTCTTTTAAGCTGTGAGATGGAAGGAGGTGCAGCAGAGGTGGGAGAGAGCCAGATGGATATTACGCTGACTTTTGAGGAATGGAAAGCAAACAAAAGGGTAACGGGGGAGGAAGGTAAACTCAATCTTCCATTTCAGAGGGGTTTTTTCCATTATATCTGTCATGGCTTTCATGTGCAGTGTCCTAATGACAGGAGGCTGGTAAACAGAAAGGTGAAGAACAGACTCTCCAATGACATTTTTCTTTACACATGAGGCATCACAGCACATGCCAGTCACAAAGCAACCATGCAGAAGATGAGCG
Organism: Gymnocephalus cernua; assembly: GCA_023631565.1. Lineage (NCBI taxonomy): Eukaryota > Metazoa > Chordata > Actinopteri > Perciformes > Percidae > Gymnocephalus > Gymnocephalus cernua. The sequence continues at coordinate 8,587,608 of CM042446.1, forward strand.
ATGGAAAAAAAAAGGGAGAGTAGAAAAGTGAAATTTGTGGTACTTCCACTTATCCTTCAGAGTGAGCACACCTTTGTGAAGTATGTTTTTCAGAGGTTATTCTGATATTAAATTTGTATCTTTTTCTTTATCCACTGGAATTTCAAAACACTCAATAGGCATCCACGGCTCATGTAGATGGTAAGAATTGGGGCAAGATATAGATGTTGAATTAACGTAATGAGAAACTCACAATCATTGCATTATTAATAAATGAGCTGTCATTAAAGTTATTGTCCGTAAGATTTTCATGTAATTAATTGTCTACCTGATCTATCAAAAAGTGGGTTAAAACATTGGTGATTGATTATATGACCCCCTGATGAAAGTGCTTGTATTTGCTGATTTGCCAAGTAACACAGTGTCTGTGGTGACTTTCCCACCTTAAATTTAAATGGAGCGCACAGTTAGTGATGCTTCTTACGTCAGTCGGCAGGGGTTGGTTTACCCCGTCGGCCCCAGGTGGAGCTTGTCACTGCCGATTATGTTGCGTTCCATTGTACTCGGAATATTCGACAAGCAAGCTACACGCTGAAAAATTCGACTCGGGAATTTCCGACAAGGAAAGATGCAAAGAAACTGTACGTTAATAACATGAACGTTTCATTACTGCTGACTCACAATGGGGGACCAACCGACAGAGAAAGAAGAGCGTTCAACTTCGAGTCCAAATAAAAATAAACAAAAAAATTAACTGGACAATACATTTACAGTTTATTTAAAATAAAAAAATGTCACCATTAACTCCTGTCTAATAACTATCTGTAAACCATTGATCCATTTTGCAACAGTTTTAACTAGGGTTGGGTATCGTTTGGGTTTTTACTGATACTGGTGCTAAATCGATACTTTTAAAACGGTGCCGGTGCCTGAACCGGTGCCTGAACCGAAATATATATAATATATTTATAATGTATATAATATAAAATATAAAAAAGGAGCACAAAACGACAGTTGGCGACATTAAAGAACGGCTTGTTTATTGCTAAGGCCATATGGTCAAAATTAATGATTGATTAATAATGTAATAACAACTTATAACAATGACTTATTTCACCAGTAATTAACTAAAAAAAAAAGTATTTTACCAGATGGGAAAAGGGTATTTTACAATAACTTAAAATGCACCACAAGGCTGGCGAGTTCCAAGTGAACGGCAGCTGCAGTCAGACTGTTATGTCTCGGTGTTGGAATCCTCTACAGGGAAATACAGTCACACTTTACACCGCTTAACGTAAGATGTCAGCATTTTAACCATTGTGTTTAATCCAGCTACTAGCTAACGGTAACGTAGCGTCCTCTGCAGTGATGCTTCTGAAAAAAAAAAAAATCAGGCACCAAACTGAGGAACTGAAAGTTTTGTTCTTATTCGGTCTCGTTTACGTCGGAACCGGTGCCCTATTGGCACTGCGTTTCGGTGCCCAACCCTAGTTTTAATGCAGACAGAGGTGGTTAAATAAAAAGTGAATGCAATGTTCAGACAGACATTACATAATGAACAAGTATTTCAAGTACTTTCGCAAGCACTATTTTTTTTTCCAAGGACGTCCTTGAGCATACAGTCATACATTTATGAAGTTGTATTTGTGCCACATTCCTAAGCAAGCAAAGAGAAAAATAGAATTTGCATATACATACATTTTATTTTCAAGAGAAATTATATGCAAGCAAACATTATTTCATTTGAGCAAACAAAAACCTATTCTGTGCTCAATAAACGAATATGCATGTCTGCTGCTATTATCCATATTAACGTGCAATAATAACCCCTCCCACTCAGCTTTACATATATATATATATATATATATATATATATATATATATATATATATATATATAGATATATAGATATATACAAACTTGCTCAACCTGGCACAGCCTTACAATGTGCCACAAAATCAACCAATTTAGAGAATTGAAGGTAAATTGTGATTGTCTGAAATATAACGCCATGATAAATGTACACAAAAAATATTAACTGTGGAAAGATTCATACACACAACCAAATTCGTAAATATTACCTGCCAGACAACACTGAGGGCTGAAAACCCCACAACGGGCGCTTCTTAAGCCGTCATTGTGACAGAAGGGCCTTCTCCCTAACAGTCACACTGTCATGTCACAGTGAATATTAGCTGTAGTTCTGTCAACACAGCTTTGTAAGGACACAATAGTTTCAAGAGTAAGTGCTGGTAAAACGCAAAGATCTTGTTGTACTATGTCCACATAGTGAGAAGCCTACTGTGAGCCCCTGCCTCCACCAGACAGCTCATTGATCCAACATTCAGACAAAGCGCACAGACAGAAAACGTTCAAATCAATCACACAAGCATTGTTCACCCCCGTTTACAATAATTCGCAAAACACCACCAATCCATCCATCCATGGATGGATGGATGGATGGACCACCAATCCCCGCTCCAAGTAGCTAGTTGTAGCTGTGTTTATGTGGTTAATGTGGGCGGTGATGGCATGCTCGGCTAACGCAGGGGAAGTGTGAAGGAACTGAACACTGACTGTGACTTTTCTGCTGGTTGGCCTCCGTACCGTCAGTTTCCATTGGGATGTTGGGAGCTGTGGTGTCCTTTTGCTGATATGTGGCTGGATCCTGAAGTGCGAGTACCATTTAACCACGTGACTCTTCTCTTCTTCGGTGTGCTGATCCCGACAGCCATATTCTGCTCTATGATGAATAATGCACAAGTTTAAGGAGCTGATGGAATAACATTTCAATGGAATTGTACTTATCACGTGATAAATATGAATGATTAATTGATTTGATTAATTCAGTGATTGATTGATCGATCGATCGATTGTAAAATACCTTAGATCTGGTGAAGGGGAAGGATGTATTGCTGATACATTTTAAGTTTTCAGCCTTTGTGAAACATGTGATGTTAAGAGCCAGCAAGACTTTCAAAGGTTTGCTGTCTAGTCAAACTCTGTAACCAGGCAACAATGGCCTTGTTCAGGGAGGTGACCAAGAAATAAAAGCCTAAGAGTTCCTCTGCAGACATGAGTAAACCTTCCACAAAGACAAGCATTACTGCAGCATTCAACCTGGCCTTTATTCGGCTGTGGCCAGATGGAAACAACTCCTGAAACATTCTGTCTGGAGACTGCCAAGTGGCAAAACAGCTCTCTGGTCTGAGGAGAGGGGAACTGAACTCTGTGGCCTGAATGCCTGAATGCCAGTGCTATGTCTGGCAAATCATCAAGGAAGTACCACCCTGTAGGGGTGAGTCCGAATAGTTGAATATTCTATGCTTCAATCGAAGGAGCCTGATTCGACTAATCTCACAGTCGAATCTTCGCAGAGGATCATGCTATTTTGGCTATATATATATATATATATATATATATATATATATATATATATTGTATTATGATACAAATATCAACATATAACGCTGTAAATCACATTGTGAAAAGAAAAAAGCTTTCAGTAAATCTTTTTAAAGTGCTAAAGAAATCCAACCGCCCTATGACAGATTTAAATTTCACTTTCCATGATCCGTGAGCAATGGCGGAGCATCTTGGCAGTAGGGATTTAAATCTTTAACTGAAAATGTCTGGGAGAGAAGAAAATCTAAAGTGTGTTTGCACTTTGAAATTGTAGAAGATGATCCAAAGTAAGATGTAAGGTGTGTGCCACTGCCCGATCCAGGAGAACAGCCGTGATCCAATGCACAGCCAAAGGTCTGATCCGCCTGCCCAAATGATCACCAAATCCCGCACACCAGACCAGCAAGCCACGGCGTTATATGAAACGAGGCAACGTTTGCGTTTGTGGCTGAAAAACATGACAAGAGGATTGTAAAAGAAGTATAGAGCGTGCGCAGCAGGACAGCAGACTTTTGCTCCAAATCCTCTTTCAATTAATGTTCGACGCCCCTGCAACACTTATACAATAAGAAGCTATTCTTGTTTTATCTGTTGCATGTTTTCATACAAAAGGAGCTTTACACACAGCCTTATTACAGCTGAATATTTCATCACTGTAGTCAGCCAGTGAGCAGTTTTCAATAAAGGGATTTGGATATTTTTTTTTTTCAATACTGTAGAATAACAGAATCCTTAAAAATGAATACCTTTAATTTAACCCAAATACACACGCACACAGCGCGGTGCAGTGACGTGTCGTCAGCAGTCCGTTAACTTATGCTATAGCTACCAATATTAGCCGCTCTGTTTCCAAAAAAACTGTGCATGAAGGCTGAAATTCACCGTCAGAATTTAAGCCGCTAGCTAAAAGTCTACTAGCCGCTGACTAATTCATACAGAGTATTCCGTCGTTCTCCTTCTCCATTGGAGAAATGTGATTAGTTATACTGTGGCAGCTGGTGTCGTTTTCAGTCGATTTAATAAGGGTAAACGCAGTGAACGGCCGCTGCATAATGCCACTGTGCTCTGGTGCAGCACCGGCTGAGTACTTTCTCACTAAACCAAAAATGAGGGCTCTACCGGTCAGCACGGTATAGTATATAGTATACGATAGGGCTGGGCGATATGGCTGAAAACTGTATCACGATATAAGTGTTTCATATCAGTCGATATCGATAATTATTGATATTTTTTATGACCTATTTAAAATAAGGACCAGGAGAAAAAAATGTATTCAATTTAAACGTTTTTATTTTAAGCTTAACCTTCCTCCGATTATAATCACCTCAGTTATAAAAGCAGAAATGTCAACACAACCATGGAAAACACTCAAATAATTCAAATGTAAACATAAGTCTAAAATCACAATGAACACTTCTGGTGAATGAAGTGTTTTAAAATATGTGCAGTGTTTTGTAAACATAGGAGAAATTGAAATAAAACTGAGGTAGACTTTACATCTGTAACATAAAAAACAAACCTGATACAGTAACAGTTATTATTTTTCTCCATCTAACAGTCACGGTACAGCCTAAACCGTACATGGTGGGGGGGTGGTAACCTGGCTTCTCAACAGTGCTCAGCGGAAGCATGTCTTTGCCTATATGATATGCCACTGCCTCCGTTATTTATTTCTACCGTTTAACTTTTACCGTCATAAGACACTGATGCAGAGTACCTCTCCGTGGTGCTCTGCTGCTTGTGCGGGGTTCCAGCTGCAGATGTTGTTGGACGTTGCTGGCGAATACGGCTGTGCTCCAAAGGGTGAGCGCGGCTAAAGTGGTAAAACAGGTTTGTGGTGCGGACGATGGTCTTGCATAATTTGCAGACGACATTGGTCTGACTACGGTCAGACTTATAAAATCCAAAAAACTACCATATTGGCGAGCTGACGTTTCCCGTTTCATCAAGAACTTCCGCGCTCGCTGCTTCACGCATTTTCCACTTATCACTCCACGCCGCTTCTGTTATTGAAGAATCCAACACGAGACAACGATATGGCGCAACTAAACACAATACGGTTACATGATTGGCTGTTAGCGTGTCACTCCCTACGTTGCTAGGCTACCAGAGATCGAGTGCCTTTGTTCATGCAACCAAACTTGCTTTGAAACCTCTGGTTACTTCCTTTTATATACTGTCTACGGTTACTTCCGACGAAGAAAAAAAATTATCAAACTTTTATCGAACGCATTTTTTATTGATATTGATTACATGTCTATCGCAATACATATCGTTATCGTTTTATCGCCCAGCCCTAGTATACGATAGTACAATTTTTGCGCAGAAGTTCAGTGGCATGTACTTAGAACTTGTCAGGTTAGAGGAAATCATAAACAAGGGTAACTGTAGTGAAGTTGTCAAAGAAAACACATGACCTCAGATTTAACAATAATCTGAAGCACACAGCCAGGAAAATACTTTGTGTAATACAGTGGTTATTCTTAACACATACTTCACCTAAACCTTGGAATCACAGCTCTCAGACATCATTTCACTTGATGTGCAAGGAACGGAGAAACTTCCCAAATATAGGCATGCAATGCTGGTAGCTAAAGCCAAGAAGGGAAAACATATTTAGTGTCTTCCTTTTTGCGCCCTGAGCAGCAGCCGACACAACCACTAAGCTTTATGCAAATAATACGCAATGATGTCACCAATATGCAAATTAGCAACTTTTAGAGATAGTGCTAGCTACTTTCATTAGAAAAGAATTGGCAACCCTGATTTGAACTGATTTAATGTTTAAGTGTAATCAGCTGACAACACTGTCTCGTGCACAGTCCATATTTTATTGATGTTGCGGTGCTGCACTTTGCAGCAAATGCCCTGTGAGAGTTATCTGGATACACAAAGGCCTCAGTCTTCAGTTGACTGTTAAATATTGCATTGTGATGGGCAGCCTCTCATCCACCACGGTCAAGGCACCAGCCACGGTTGTGGTTAACTTATGAATTACTCTTTTTTGCTGCCTTCAGGCATGAATGGAGAGAATGGAGCAGTGTGGAAAGTGGACTTTGTTTTCTTACTGCCGTTGTGTGAGGTGCACATGCCACAACAGGATTGAGGTCTAAAAGAATTTTATTAAATTCAAATCCAATATGGGATTGTCCACTTATCAGATCTGAATCCTTTCTTATTCTTTCACACCCTTTATTGGATCTATTTAAGTGTTTGATAACTGAATACTTATAAAGCAAGTTCAACATTTTGGGAAATATGCCGATTCGCTTGCCGAGCGTTAGAAGTCTCCAATGGTTGCCTGCACTGTGAAAAGACCCTGCTCCCGGCCATAAAATAATCCAGCCCATATCCCCCTGTAAAACCACAACCTGACATGTTAACACTTTGTTTAAGATGTAACATAATAAATGGTGAGCCTTAGAAGTGCTGGTTTCGTTTGGACTTTGTTACCTTTGAACAGGTTTGGTTAGATATTTGATATTTAACTAAATGTTTGTTAATATTATTAAATCATGTTTTGTCATATTTTTGGCAATTGCTTCAGTACTTGGGGATTTATTGCAGCTAATAAATTCACAAAAAAAAAGACTTTTTCTTTTCATCACAACCTTCCATCCTAATTTGTGCCCAAAAACCCATGCAACCCTTTCTACTGAATTCAATATCTTGCTCTTACTGTGCTGTGCTAGTATTTTTTTGCTAATTCGAGTCAGCAGTATTCTCATTTACAATAGTCGACTGACTGGTTGATATTTATATTGTTGAGGTAAATACTAATCAAATGCAGCAGAAATGTACTTTATTTAATCAAATGTAACAAAAGTATTATACTTGAAAAACTATGTCCTGTCCTTCACTGATGGAATGGGGTTTGGCTGAGGTGAGTTATGGTCCGAATCTTCTCTGCCACATTAATCCCCCTCCATACATGGGGATGAAAGGATAGTCAGGACAGTAACATTTTAATTTGGAGATGGTACAGTAGCAACATTGTTTTAATGTTTTCAGAGCTTTACAGGAAAATATTCCTCTAAGCTTCGGCCACACAACAAAGCTATTCCTTTGATGTTGAATTACAGTAAAAGCCTGTACCCAACATTGAAGACGATTAAATTCTGTCATGCTGACCTGACATGTCACCCACTCACTTTATTTAAGGAACCTGGCACAGCCCTGGAGGTCTGTCAAGGCCACAGTTCAATTATTATTTGTCTCTGAGGTTTTAGCATCAAACGCCTAAAGCAGCGATTTGATTGGTCCCTTATGTGTGTTATATCGACACACCAAGACATGATCTTAGAGAACTTATGAGCCTCTGCCCATATTAACACAATTATTGTTACTACTCGTGACTTTCTTGAGTGGCTCTCTCCTTACCTGACCTCCTATAACTAGGTCAACAGCTGACTGTGAAGCATAGGTACATACACCAATGCCCACATGTTGCCCCTACCCATCAGACCCAAACGTCTAATATAATCCCCCCCACCTTTGATCATGATTTCCTCCTAATCCGGTTGAAAGTGTTAGGTGAAGACAGCCAGAGGCAATATGTCTGCTCAAAGTAGGATACCGGTTTCCTCTTGTGGAGAAACAGCGTTAATTACCTTTATTCGTACACTGAAACTAACCCGGGCGACCAAAGTAAAAGTTAAGTCTCTGATTGGATGAATCAGCAGCACAGACTTGGTGAGTTCTTATTGATGTGAGCTGGGAGACACAGCTGGAGAGGCGGTGGAAGCTTGGGCTGCATCCTTTCTATTCAAACTTCATTATAACTGATTAAAGTGACTTTGCAACACAACCTCATCTGGTCACATCAGGTATGTGGATTAGCAGGAGGGAGGTATTCTTTTTTTTTTTTTTAGTTTTACACAGACTGTGCTTTTAATCCCAACATCATACATTTTGCATGCAGAAACACACACACACACACACACACACACACACACACACACACACACACACACACACACACACACACACACACACACACACATACCTGCCACCACCCCTGAAGATCTGACCTTTTGTTCTCTGCTGGTTAAGCTGATAAAAGACAATGGACATTGACAATGACATTAAAAGTCAATTGAGAAAACTTCATGAAATGGGTTTGGAGCATTAATAGATGTCATTGAAAACGTGACAGGATAAGTGATTATAGATAATGGACGGATGGAAATACATGTTCTACATTTCTGAATCACCTAAATTAACATTCAAGTATATTGTATCTAAAAATGTAGGGATACTTTCTATTTGTCTTTAGCACAGGTGAGCATAATGTTTGTTTTGAGATATTTACACGTGTGGTTTTTGCTGTGGGTTTGAGTCCTTTCCTTGTACCTTTGCAGGTCCCGCATGCTGTATGTCTATCAAGTATGTGTGTGTGAGCAGCTGGAGACCCACCCTACTCTCAAACTCCCTGCTGTCAGGTAGCTGCTTCCGGCTTCTTCTCAGCTGTTGCCTTCATGACCCCACACATACAATCGGGCCTGTATTTATTTTATCACACTCAATTTAGAGTGACATATATTTAGTAATGCTTTTAGGTTTAGAACAAAAAACATTTCATCAATTTTGTTAACCTTGAACATTCTACAAAACTGCCCAGTTTCCTACAAGCCTTCAACAACAGTTTTGTAGTCTCTGTAACTCTAATATTTCTTCTACCCTGTATTGTCTCTCCTATGATGCTTATCTGTGATCCCACCACCAGATAGATGAAGATCAGTCCTAACTCACAACTGTCTCCCAGATGTGAGTTTCAGACACTTTAAAGCAGCTGCTGACTGTCTGAAAAAAAAAACATCATACAGCTTTTAGGATTGCTGACAATGATAAAGTATTTTGAATTATCTACAGAACTGTATAAGTTGCATTTCTATCCTGAAAACCCCTTCGGTCCAGCTATTGCTCATTTTACTGTAACAGGCTTCTCAGTGTCCCCGTACAGTACGGCAACATCAAGTTCACCCATCTCACAATATGGTGCAACAGGTTTCATTTGATGCAGCACTGCTAAGTCGGCAATAGGGATGCTTATTTAGATTTTTTTTCCTGACCAATATCTGACCCCTATTAACTGTTAGCCGACAACCAGGCAACTGACGGGTGAACAAGTCCCAGTTCACCTGTCTGGGATATGTCGGGAGACTCAGACATACGTTCCACACTCAGCGTCCGCAGACAGCTGCAGCATGCGTGCATTCTCGCGGACACATGCACCTCCTTTTCCAACCGCTTTTCAGCGGTTCTCAGCTTCTATTTTTCTTTTACGATACAACCCCTTTTTAAATTGCTTTCAACATTTTAAACAAAATATGAATATTGTTTTTAACTGTTTAACTGATCGTATTAATCAACAATTAATCATAAAAACTATAGTGCATAGTTTCTGCCGCCCCCGTGAGGAATTCTAAGTAATGACAATAAAACTGCCGCCGCATCCACATGATACATACCTTCAGTGACCGCACTTGATTGCACAAAATAGAAATTGAGATCTCGCTCTCTCTCTCTATTCAAAACAACCCAACACCAATTTGATTGATATTCCCTAGATTCGACACACACACACAAAATTATTAAGTCAAATAAATAAAAACTGAGGAAATGTCAGAGCTATTTACATCAGCTAGTATTGGTAGTTGAAATTTCTTAGCTGAACAAAATGTCCTCAACAAATCATTTTACGTTTTGTTTAAATTATACTGAATTGTTTTGGAAAGAGTTGACTTTCGGACTCGTGGCTGGGGTTTTAATTGAAATTACCAGATTGGCATTATTGGTGGTGACAGTATACAGTACATAGTTTTTGTGCAGTATTTGCTTTTATTAAAAATTGTACAGTAATGTTGTTCAGCACAGATACAACAACATTTCACTGGTCAAATGATGGTCTAAATGCTGTTTCAGAGGCTTTCCAGTCCAGAAAAGAACAGCCTTCTCTAATTACAGTTTTGGTGTGCAAAAGTGGTCAAAGATATTGACTATCAGTGCTATTTGCATATCCAACACATAATTCCAGTTACTGGCCTTCACATGTGGGTCAAACACTGATGTGTATGGATAAATATAGAGCCATATTCGGGCAGTTTTTGTCTAAGTTTGCACCTGCATTTATTACTTTTAAAATCCTATGAGTCAGAAATCAATGTATTATTGTCAGCTGCTCTCACAGACAATGAGAAATGAACACTAATGATAGCAATACTAACAATACAAGACTAATCAGTTACCTTGAACTTATTGATATTTCTGCTGCGACAAGACACAAGTAATTTTGCCCTACACTGTGGCATCTGACTGTTAAAGAGGCATTGTCCATTTTTCTAAGTTGCACATTGACCTGTTTTAGCACTGTGTTATGATTGACAATAATTTTAAGAGGATTTGCGCATCTCTTGGTTGGAGCTGTGTGCAGGAGCCATTTGCTGAATGGGATTTATGCAGTGTTTTTATCTGACTGTGGTCTTTGCCCTCTGAAGCTGGCTTGCTGTCCTCTCCCATAGCATCACTTCAGGACCTCACAACAAGCCTAATGGCTATTCAATAAACATTCAGCATGTTCAGAATACACCCATAAAACAGCATATGTTAAACAGTACAGCCACATGACAAAACAAAAGGCACTTCTTCATAGGCCAGCACAATATGAGGAAAAATCGCAGTGTTCAAATAAAGTAAGTAAAGTCCGCACAGCTGGATGCTCCAGAAAAATACTTTAATTGTGCAAATAGGGCACATGCAACGTTTGGCCGACAATTTGGCCTTCCTCAGGTGTATTTAATTACAGTGACCCATGACCCTTATCTGGTTTTGTTGTTGTGCCTTATTTGCACAGTTAAAGTATTTTTCCGGAGCATCCAGCTATTGTGCGTACTTCACTTGCTTAATTTGGATATCATTTTTTTTGTCCTGCACCAGCAACTACATGGATGTGCACAACACTGTCTTTCTTGAAAAACTGCAGTGTGCAATAACATTGTTCAATATTGCGATGACGATACGACTATGATTTAAATGTGCATAGTAGCTATATTTTCCTATATCAGTCTGGTTGTCTTTAAATTCAGAACCCAAAAATAATTGAAGCTCAATGTTGTTTGTACAGCGGCAACAGTAAAGTCACTATATAAACTCAAATCTCATTCTGAAATGTCAGAAAAAATGTATAATATTTACATGTATACAAGTATATTGTGTAATAATAAAGTATTGGATTTTTACTCGTGAATGTTTTACTGCACTTATTTAGGCTACAATAACAAGTAGGTGTCTCCACCACGTACGCTCTAATCTGCTGTGCGTTTAATACCAGGTTTCGGTACCTGAGTTTCCGTTGTCCGGTAATTACCGGTCATTGACCGGAAAAACATGATGAGGACTGGAAATTAAAATTTCCGGTCGGAATGACTGGTGAAAATAATTCCCTCTGCACAATTTGAATTGTGTTAAAATAGACTACAGTGATTTTCATATCTTTCGTTCTATTAAAACAAAGAACAATCAGATTTTTTCATTTAGAAATGACTTTAGACTGCGGCTACGGAAGCTTGACTTTCTCAACAGCCTGCGAGGTACTTATTGGGGTTACGGTAAAATCTATCCAGAGGGGGTCAAACTGGCCAAGGTAGCATGCGTAAAACCCGTCTCCAGTGTGCCAGCAGAGAGGCTTCTCCCTGCAGATCCGCATCAAAACAAAAATTGTTTTATTTCCTCAGCCTAGCAAATTAAAAATAGGCCTATTTTAATTCAGATCGACACAATTATGTGCATTGATATTTTAAGCGCAATAAACACGGAAAATATTTGACCGAAACTTTTCCCATTTTACTGGTAAATACCATACAGGTCTCATGACCGGCACCAATTCTTTTCTAGTGGAAACTCTGTTCGGTACCCGTCCCTATACAAAATGATTTTCCTTATGCATTGCGTAATCAGGCAGTCTTTTATGATTTGTTTATTGCGCATGTTTATATATCGTGATGACGACAAAAAATGGGATTCATGCCTCTTCAACCTCTTCATGCTATTTTTACTTAGAAGAGAAGCAGCTATTTTGATGTATTTCTCATAAAAAAGGGACATGCATATCAATTTCAACGTTTCCTTCTCTTTGGTACAGGCCACCAATTCTAAATATCCAAATCAGCACTACTGACATTCTCAAACACAATGTTCACTTCCATAGTACTTAACTTAGTACTTAGTAAAAATTGCCTTGACCAGCACTTTAAGAATAAACTGTCTTTACTGAGTATTCCCTTTTTACACAAGTATGTGCTTTCTAAGGAATGATCCAACAGCTGTGACAGATGTCTGTCATTTAAGGCTTATTGCAGTATTGTAGCTATCTATAGTGCTAAAAATGTTGAGAGAGATGTGTTGGAAGGTCATACTCGGTCATACTGGTAAGCTGTGTGGTGATACCCACTTTAAGAAAGGTCAGTTGTCAGTTGAGAGATAAGCAGTAAAGCCGAAAAAGGGCATCACAGCCAAGCACAGCAGCTAGAACATCCATAGAGTGTAAATCCAGGAAAGTGTAGACAAAACTATAGCTGAAATGACAGGTGCAGGTAATGGTTTTATTAAAGTAAGTATGACCTAATGTCATTAGTTATTGTTCAATATTGTCTGGTATTCTCCGCTTCACACTGCAGTAACTGCATGAAAATATATTGAAGCACTTTCCACCACTGCTTATTTCCTAATAGACCTTTTGACAAAATATCAGCACATTAGCAGTGCTAGAAGACTCACTAACTCTTATCAATTAAATTCATCACTTTGTGTGGCAAAAAGACTTGTTTTCCTACCCCTATTGGCATGACAGGTTGCGACAATTCATGCAATTGTCTCCAAAAAGTGACTAGCGCAGCTGTCAGGCAACATGAGAGATGCAATAGACAGCCAAAATAAGAATTAATTTAAGTTTCTTGCTGCGTCTCCCTAGTGGGTCGTCTTTGTCCCGGTGCCACCGCATCTCATTTCAACCTCTGTCAGAATGTACGGCACATCGTTTTATCATTCTCTCATCATTCGACACGGACCACTTTCAATTCTCATCTTCGCTCATTGTCTTTCACAAAGCACAATTAGAATACAGAGAGAGTGATGCAATATTACTAGAATCCTTCTCAAGGACTTTCATCTGTCCTTATTTCCTCCCTATCCCATCCAGTCCCACAGAAGTACCACTGACTTATGTTGGTCTCTCCTGCATAATTCCTAAATGTAACTCTGAGCAAATGAACAGTAATACAAAAGTCCAACACTTGGCCACTAGAGCAAAGTGTGAAATAACATGCAGAGCCCTCCCCATTACTTTCTTCTAGCTGTAGGTTCCCAGAACAGTTCTACTAGTGAGCCAGTTCAACCTCTTTAACCCAAGTAGCCATCCTGTAACATTTCTCTGTGTTAATAATGAGATAGGCTTGGCAGGTTACTGGCACTGTAGCAAAATTTAAAACAAACTGGCATTACCACCTTACCATTTTATGCCTCCACCAACCAGTCAAGTTGCAGTTTACATCTATGTACTCATATAATAAATATACTACTACTACTACTACTACTACTACTACTACTACTACTACTACTACTAATAATAATAATAATAATAATAATATATACGTCAATACCGCCTCCGGCTTGTGAAATGCGTCTCCCATCTTGGGGGACGGATTTCTGACCCGTGCAACTTTTGTTGATGAATAATAATAATAATAATAATAATAATAATAATAATAATACATTTTATTTATAATGCCCTTTTCATCAAAAGATCTCAAAGTGCTACAGGTTAAAAACAAAAAAGATGAGCCGTTTTAAAATAAAAAAATTAAAATTACTAAAAACGGGGGACCAAACATCTAAAGGGGACCAAAAGCTTTGCTAAAAAGAAATGTCTTAAGACCTTTTTTAAAACAGTCAGTGGATTGAGGTGCCCTCAAGGTGTCAGGGAGGGCATTCGACGTGGGGCAGCAGCACAAAAGGCCCTATCTCCCATTGTCCTGAGTTTGGTTCTGGGTATGTAGAGGAGGTTTGAGTGAGTGGAGCGGAGGGGCCGTGTTGTTGTTTGTGGGTTAACAAGTTCTTTGAGGTGTGGGGGGGGCATGTCCATGCATTAATGTGTGAGGAGGAAAACCTTGTACTCAATCCTGGTGGAGATGGGAAGCCAGTGGAGTGAGTGGAGAATGGAGGTAATGTGCTCATGTTTCTGCACTCTCATCAGGATCCTAGCTGCAGAGTTTTGGATGTACTGAAGCCTCTGCAGACTCTTTCTAGGAATCCCAATGAGAAGAGCGTTACAGTTAAATGCATTAACCAGCTTTTTTTTTTGACTCTGAATTGTTCCGACGCATCGTAGAAAAAATACCGACCAAACACGGTGTCAAGCTGCCGCAGAGAAAGTCATTTGCAGGATACCTTGAGAGAGAATACGACATAATGGACGCTAATTTGAAGGCTGCACTCAGAGATGTAGACTTTGTTTCCACCACTGCTGACATCTGGACGGTGAATAACAAAGGTTTTATGGGTGTAACAGTTCACAGGTCGTGCATCATGTTTTTGAAAAGTAACATAGTAAAGTAACTAGTAAAGTAACTAATTACTTTTGAAAATAAGTAATCAGTAAAGTAACTGGATTACTTAATTGGAGAAGTAATCAGTAACTAATTACTATTTCCAAGTAACTTGACCAACACTGGTTACAACACAGCAGCTTACATTGTAAAATACAGTGTAGCTGTCAGTACATGCTGCTATTTTTAATAATTATACTTGCGCCTCAGAATGTGTTGACTTTCTATTTATGTGATTTGTAATTACAAACCTTTGTATGCCTCTGCTTTTTATGTCCTGAATGTAAGCAGACTCAGCTGAGTGGAAACATTTTCATTTTCTCATATCATTTTCATAATTCAGAAAACAAAAAATGTCCATTTTAAGGCCTGGTTTCCACATGTGTTTGTGTGTGAATGTGTCAAAAATCAAGCCCCCTATTGTCAACATATGTAAATCATATGATCTTGTGCATGGTTTAGAAAAGGTTTGAGTGAACATGCGCATTTATTATACAGTGCCATCAGTGAAAGAAAGACAGGTTTACATAACCTGTCTGTTACTGATTCCTCTCAGTCCCCAGAACATTTCGTAATGTCTAAAAAAATCTCAGCACCCTGATGGTTCTGACATGGCCCACTGAGGGTAACACATTTTCCCTGGACACAGTGCAGCTACAGGGAGCCATTCAGAAGTCCCTGCTCCCTCTCTGTGTGAGCAGGTTTTTATTCCAGTGTTCTCTCAGACCAGTGAGAGTTGCCAGAGCTGTTGTGACACTGATAGAAATATAGGTGGGTAGGTAGTGACCTCTACCATGCACTCAGACTATTCTACCACTTCGGAGGGGGCATGTTCACGGGAAGAAAAGAGAGAACAGCCCATGGCACTCAAGCAGCAGGACACTTTGGAGTTGAAGCTGTGGATATAAAGGCCATGATTGATTTTCCAGCACTCTTTTTGCACGTTTTGTTGTGGATTTGTTTTAAAGAGCAGCGGCCTGTTCCCCTACAATTGTTAATATTTTCAGAAGCAAAGAGAGAGTGTGTGTGTGTGTGTGTGTGTGTGTGTGTGTGTGTGTGTGTGTGTGTGTGGTGGTGGGGGGGGGGGGGGGGGGGGGGTCAGTGGTTGCAGGGGGTATCACAGGGGTGGCAGGTTGTTTTTTACTAGTTATTTACTTGAAACTAACATGCTGCAGATTCAAGTACAGTACATGCTCTGTTTCTGGCAATGGTGAGCTGCATAGTTTAATCAGCCTAACATACCTTTTCTCAGCAAATCTATTGCCTTTTTCTGCATACTTGTTACTTTTTATACCATGTACTGAATTCTAATGGGATGTTTAAATCTAAAGACGTACGTCTAATCAGCTGATGAGGGCAAAGACATTTTCAGTCAGGGCTCAGCAATGTACAAAACATTCACTTTGAATTTGCTATGAGGAAAAGGGAATTCAAAATTCCTTGAAGTTAATAGTTTGTTTTGTAAAACTAGACAAGCGATACCAAGGGGGGAGCAGGTCGAGGTGAGAAGCTGTGATATATCTGATGTTTCAGTAGAGCATTGTAAATTCAGTGAATATATAAAAGAGTTCAGTTGCAGCCTGTAGTGATATTACAATTATTTGAAGTTCAGATTCAAGTTTTTCACAACAAAAAACACAACTCCCTGCTATCTGATTGCGTTTCCAATCAGACTGAGGGACATTTAATATTACTGTTTTCTCTAATTCTTCTCCAAAGAATCGGTTTAGTTGATAAGTGGTTAAAAGTTGCTGCTTGGGTTTGTGACCTCTAGTAGTGCTATGGACCTGGGGCCTGTACTACGAATCAAGATCAACATGCCCTGGATTTCTTTCAGTTACCCGGCTTCACTAACCCTAACAACCGCGGTCCCGCATAAGCTGTGTCACGACGGTGGATATCAACTAGTTGAATCAACCTAGGGTTTCCCAATCTAGAGAAGCGCGCGTTCACATAAAAGAGGCGGTGTTTGCACATCATGACCAGTCGCAAACATCTACCAGAGCCACATATTTTACATAAGAAGAGCAAACTATAATTCTACATAAATATGAAGAACACAGACACGGTTTACAGGGAAAAAGCAATCCAGTCACTGCTTCCTACAACAGGAAGGAGAGCTGGCAAAAAAGCTGATGCTGTAAATGCATAAATTAAAAGGCTTATCAATATAACTTCACCATCAGTCAGGCACAAGATCTGACCATAATTACACTTTTGCTTTCCATAAACTGTCGTTGCTTTAGCCTTTTATTTCAGTTGCAACCCTGGCAGTGGTAAGCGATCGTGAGAGCAAATCAAAAAATATGAAAAGATAATTCAAACCGATGTGCGCATTGGCAACACACGGCTCAAGAAGCTTACAAAGATATGTAATTCCTTCCACTGAAAATCTTTATCTTTCATAAAAATACCCATCAGGGAATGTTAACGGGGTTGTCGGTCTCTAAATGTTTTAACCTTTAAGAGCGCACCCTCTCTCTCTCTCTCTCTCTCTCTCTCTCTCTCTCTCTCTCTCTCTCTCTCTCTCTCTCTCTCTCTCTCTCTCTCTCTCTCTCTCTCTCTCTCTCTCTCTCTGCGCACCAAGCTTTTTCTTTTTTTTAACTCACCGAGCTCCACCCATTCCTCCGGATCTTCTAAGAACGGTGATGCCGTTATCAATCGAGTATTGATTGGTCAGTAGGCGGTGCTTTTACACCGGTTGATCTCTAATCTCCAACCTCCCAGGCAGGTTAGGTGTTCAGCATAAGTTACCACAGCGATTGAACCCGGTAACAACTGATCCACCGCCGTGATACAGAAAACCCTGGGTTGAACCTGAAGTTACCTCGTTAACGCCAAATCTTGCTTCGTAGTACAGGCCCCAGCATGGGTCCCCGTTTTGTTTGTCTCTTGCACACATACAATGACGCGGTACACTCTCTTGCCAACGGTTTCATATTCTTCCACTGATCTGCAAGTGGCCGTAACACCCCAAGATATGTAGCAAAGTGCCAACAATGGCAGGGAAGAAGACTGTAAGCAAGTATACATGCATATAAGCAATACTATAAAATGTTTAAAAATGGATTTGCAAATATTTTATGAGAAAGGAAACACATTCAACACATTTGTAGGAGCTCAAGGGTACACACAATACATTTTGGTAACACTGGATGTGAACGAGGGCACCTTTAACTATGTTGCTCTCTAGATGATTTTATTGTGCATTTACTTTATGTCTGACGTCTGCTTGGGTAAGCACAGGGGAAAACAACAATTCTTACTGCTGACATCTTAAGTTTTCTATGCGCACACACGGGCGCACAAACTGCCATGAAGTGCCATCTTATTTACCGTAGAACATTTTCACCCCTCCATCAACCACCTGACAGCAGGGTATAACAATGCACAGCTGTTTTCACTATCAGTAAACGAGCATGATGATCTGCAACAGCGCCACAACCAGAACACACCTGACAGACATTTAATCATCACCACGGCCATTTTTGTCAGCAAGTTATGTTATTTGTTGGGGTTGACTGATAAATTAACTATCGAAACATTGAGCAAAATTGTATCATTTAACACTCAAGAAACTTTTGTGATACTGAGGCTACATCCACACTAATACGTTTTTGTTTAAAAACCCATTTCTTTTGCTTCCTTTACGCCTTGCGTCCACGTTTACAAGTGCATGCCCAGTGAATTCTTTCATTTTCAGACATGTTAATATGGAGAGAGATCATTTCTGATACAGAGCCTAAACGCTATTGTGGACGGACATTTGTTTTTGTTTCAAAATGCCATTTAAAAATGAAAACGTAGTAGTGTGGATGTAGTCTGAGAGTGTTTTGTCACACCGTTGGAATTGAAATTTAGCTAGTTCTGTGTTATACATCTTTGGCCAGAGCTGGTTTTAGAAGCAGCCAACAAAAATGATTCCTGATTCCACTGCATCTATATCAGGGTGTCCAAAGGAGGTGTGGAACTTAATAGCGTCGTTCCAACAAACGCGTAATGAATGCTCACTGTTGTCTACCTGGTTTCTGCCTTTGTCTCTGGCTTCCATTAGCTATAAGCATGTCTTCAAGTGGGGATTCATGTGTGATATTGTTCAGGTGTCACATTTTCATTGTGAAGCATTAACCCCATATAAAATCAAAGAATATGTAAATGAACAGCTGTACCACAGGGTGATAATGACACTTTACTGTCATTCATTCTCATTTGGCAATACTGGTAATATATTCCTTGTCAAATACTGCTTTTGGGAAGAGTGATGTTGTGTCAGATACCACGTAAGACTCTCACAGATTCTAAATATGTCCATGATTTGAAAAAATCCCAGTCATTTTAAAAATGTCTTATCTGTTATGTCAAACTACTTCCACTCCTGGCTCACTTTTTCTTTCTTCCCAGTCAGCTTTATTTAATCATCTTGAATCATCTACTGTACATGCATGCATATGTCAGCTATTTAATTATTTAAAAACTTTTGGAAATAGATGACGATTTAGTCTATAAATTCAGTGTGATTAGTAAGGCTGCTGTGGTTACAAATGATGGTAACTGCAGGTTTCAATAAAGAAGCAGTACAGTGTGGCACCTGGATAGCTCATCTGGTTGAGCGTGTGCCCCATGTACTAAGGCTCAGTCCTTAATGCAGCAGCCCAGGGTTCAATTCCACCCTGCTGTCCCTCTCTCTTCCCTTGCATATCTTCAACTTTCCTCTCAAATAAACGGCCAAAAAATTATCTTAAAAAAAAGCAGCTACAGTAATTTTTTCTACTCTTGCGATATCTCTATATCAGTAAAAAACTTGAATGTGCTATAGTCTGTCTTTCTTCGTATGATTTCTAGATTTGCAGTTTAACTTTCCAACACCAATTGATCCTTTAAGTATTGTTGTATTAAACTGTGAGTCATTACAAACTTTAATTAAACTATGATAAGGCACACATCCACTCATCCAATAATGTTGTTTGATCGTGTTCAAGATTCTTCCTCCTCTTCAAAACTAATGAAATGTTTCATGAAAACATGACAGTGAACAGAAAGTAAATGGACTGCATTATTTATCTTGGTAATGCACTGAATTTCTAATATGGTTTCTGGTGGAGTGGTAAGTCTGCCCGCTGAGCCATGTTAATCAGCACAGATGACGAGGGAATTTTAAATGGATTACAAAGCAGTTTGTCATCTCTTTTCCATGCATCTGGCACCTGATGGTCTTTGCTTCTTTCGGACAGTCAGTCAGTCAGACAGCCTTCTGGCTTCCCGGCTAGTGCAAGGAGTCAGGTCAGCCCGAATCGATCAACGTAACTACACTCTTGGTGTCACTGTTTGCCGCTGTGGGTCAGGACCATAGACTGTATATTATTAATGGACAGAACATGTGTGACGTCACCCATTGGTTTGTCGAGATCGGCTATGAGTCTTCAAGTTTGCCGTTACGGGCGCAGCCATCCTGGTTGCGGATGTGACGATTTTAGACGAGAGGGAAGAGTGAGGGAGGAGCCATGTTACGTTAAACACTTTCACTGGCAATCACATCATAGCCACGCCCTAAAACACCCCACCGCTTTATCGCCGATTTTAAAATCAATTAAAATAATTAACATCATTCTGTATTGCAGAAGACTTGAAACTAGCGATTGAGACCATAAACTCATTATGAAGATGTTTACTGAGGTAATAAATCAAGTGAGAAGTGGGTCACTTTCTCATAGACTTCTACAGAAACCGACCTTCTTGTGCAACCGCACGTGTCGCCCCCTGCTGGAATTCAGATAGAATGCAGGTTTAAGGCACTTCCGCATTTGCATCACTTTGCCGAACCGGATGGTCTGTCCATTAATAATATACAGTCTATGGTCAGGACGTACGTTTTTACTGACATGCAGGACAAAAACCCCGACCAACCACCCCAAGCAACCTCCTTATGCTCGCTACCGTTGTAGCACTTGCGATGTAGCACACAATACTACGTCATCTTACAGCGCAGCGCTCAAGCTGTTACTATGCCCTGTGTGTTCCATACAGACACTAAAGAGTGATTTTGTGTCGGTATCCGACGCTGAGAGCCACTGACCAAGTGTCAGTATTTTACGAGTTGGGCAGGACAGCCAAGCCGGTGTAGTTTCATTGATGAAAGTGAAAGCCGCTTCAATTACATGTTCAATATAGTCAGGCTAGCGATCAGATCGATGAGCTCGAGTAACCACGAACAGATGATTTGAAAATATTAGAGATCGCCCAAGCCTAGTATATTCTCTGTATAGGTTTTACAAAAAATGTTTTATAGTAGGTGAAATAACATTTTGTTTTACTTCATGTGATGACTACTTGTATTGCTGTTAAATTTGTTTTATTGTAATGGTGTGTTAATCTGAGCTTGAAAAGACAGGTCTACACCATTATAGTCTAGTGTCTAATAAACTGTTGCTACCGGAGCACAAATGGATACCAGTGTCACATGAACATAGAAACAAAAGCATCACCTGAACAACTTCAACTAAATGAAAAACAATTGAGTTGCAGATTTCACCAGAAATCCTTCCGTTTGCATAACAGTGATCTTGAGGACAAATAATGACCCACCATGATGCCTGTGTTTTACTTGCATGATAAATACCTCATGCAGTAAATCATGGGAACTCTTTTCACTCAGACAGACAATGAGAGGAGGACCTCTTCCCAGCATAAAAGCTCCAGTCAGCAGCGGCATAATTGCTTTTCATACGGCAAATTTGCTTTTACTTTCCCTCAGTTAATGAAGATAAACCATTCTTCCCCACAATCAGCAATGCAGTAGACCTAAATGTCAGTGGCTCCTGGATTTCTTCATTCAATTTGAGCAAACACCCAGGAGAGAGAGGGTATATGGCATGAATTGATTGACAGAGTTCTATTACAAGGGCTTATCAGACCCCTGTCTGCAATTATCCAGGTTCAATATGGCGGTGGGATTTGATTTGTGCCGGTATTATAGTCACAAAGATGTGTGCAGAAAAGGGGTCGGCTTGCTGCTCTACATGGTGACCCCTCTATAATTTTCATCAGCATGTTCTCTCCTGCTTACACCCAGGCAGCACTCACTGCCAGCTCATTGTTTTGTCAGTGTTTTCCTGGCTAGAAAGTATCAGTGGATGATTTTTTTTTGTTTTTTCCACAGGCCTTTTTAAGTGGATTTTGATATTTATATTTGACATTCAGTTCATGGTTGGTTGTCTTTTTGCACCCTTTGGCTGTAAAAGTCAAAGGTTTACTCCCCAGGTGGTTGGCAAACAACAGCCCATGAGCATATTGCAGTCAACAAAGGCACAGAGCCAACTAAAACAGAACAGATTTGATTTTTATGTGAGAAAACAAAAGAACATTGTTTTTTTATATCCATTCATGTGACAAATAAATAAATTGATTGATTGATTGATTGATTGATTGATTGATTGATTCATTCATTCATTGTGTTTGCTG
This sequence comes from Gymnocephalus cernua, assembly GCA_023631565.1. Lineage (NCBI taxonomy): Eukaryota > Metazoa > Chordata > Actinopteri > Perciformes > Percidae > Gymnocephalus > Gymnocephalus cernua. Next base: position 8,610,050 of record CM042446.1, read on the forward strand.
TATATGAAATGGTGATGGGAAAACAAAAACAAAGCTAAGAGTCTACAACCATGCTCTGTGGTCCTGTACTAAATGTAGTGCTGCCGCGATTCACACAGGTCATGTAAACAGCATATGCATTATTCATGTCTGGATATTCTAAATAGGCCTTTTTCCAAAAATAGCATTTTCAGATTAAGATTGAGATGTTGGTAAAATTCAGGTTTTAGAAGCATTCTTTGGGCATGTATACAACACTTTCGGAATATTCGTCTTAATTGGGGGTTTTCCCACAGTTTGCGACACTTTACAGCCTCTTGCCTGTCCATGGTTTAGCTTACAGTCAGCTCTGTGCATTGCTGTGGTTGTTGTACACAAACCAACAGTTTGTAAGGATGGGGTAGAGATGCATGCCCAAAAGAAAAGCCCACATTTATGTTTGGAAGGAGAAACACTTCTACTTTTACACATTATGAAAGACTTGGATATTTACAGGTTTTTAGATATGCACCAATACCGCAACGCCAAACTTTTCAAGAAGGTGGTTCAAGAAATGAAAGAGGGAGGCTGTATTTGCATTGCCTAACAAGTCCTCTACCAGTGGAAAATGCAATTATGCACGGCTGCATGTAAATGGGAATATTAGTGGAATATTAATTTTCATTTGCCATCTAAACACTTTAGTAGAAATACTGTCTTTTTCGGAATAAAGGCAAAAATCGGAATATTGTATGCATGTAAACGTAGTCAGTAAGCCAACATGCACAATACCAGGACCCTGAATTCAAAGCAGCTAAAGAGAATTCAACCATCATTAATTTCATTATTTACACCTGTGCTTTTTCTATTTTGATAAGTCAAAATGTCTTTCGTGAAAAAGGCTTAGGACAATGCTAACATGCTTCTAATGTGTATAATGCTACCATGTTAGTTTAGCATATTAGCATGCTAACATTTGCTAATTAGCACTACACACAAAGTGCAGCTGATGGGAATCAATTTTAGGTATTCATAAATCAAAGTATTGGACAGATTGAAAATTATGATGCCGCTAAGTTTAAGATTCGCCAAAATTATTACAATTAATTTGCTCAACAATGGGAAAATTGCCTTTTTCATGTATGAGAAAAGGCTGAAGGGCCTGCTGGTTAGTCCAGCATGCTCTCTGGAAATGTAACATCTTGTATGGTCACGCTATAATATCAGAATAATAATACTCTCTTTTTTTACAGCCAGCATCCGCTATCACTTAATCATTTTGTTTTTATGGGGTTTACACTTTGAGTTTCATGCAGAAGAAACAGAATCCATGAAATGCATGAAACACCTTTTTCTTTTCTTTCTTTTCTTTTTCCTAACACGTCTCATACTGGTGTCTGTAGATCTGTGCATCCTGCAGCCGAACCATTCAGAGAGAAAAAAAAAGATATTTGACTACAGTTCTTTTTTTCTCTCTCCTTCTTGCAGCCGGTGCATTTTTTCAGCAACATGTCCTGTGGTCAGCACAATTACAGCAGGCTGAGGCCAGGAGAGGCTTGATAGGCCGGGGGAAATAAATGCTTCCAATTGCAGACGCAACCAATTGTTGAAGGACAGCAGTGCCTCGCAAATCACTCAGCGGGAGGGGGTGTTCTGATGTGGTTGGGTCAGCAAACAGGGGACAACACGCTAGTACATGCACAAACAGCCTGCCACCAAGCATGCACACACACACACACACACACACACACACACACACACACACACACACACACACACCACAATTTCACACACTGCTATATTCAAGTGCAGGCACTCCATTACTCCTTCATTCATAAACTCATACATGCAAAATCACATAGCCCGCATTAACACACACACACACACACACACACACACACACACACACACACACACACACACACACACACACACACACACACACACAGTTAAAACAAAACACACAGTGGCAATGTATTTACGTATGCAGTCACAACATCCCAGGGGGATGATCTAATAGCAACATGCTCTCACACAGACACACACACATGGCACATCTAGAGGCCTCTAAACAGAGAGGAAAAGAGAGAATATAAAATGTAAATGTTTTGTCTTGCTACATAAAAATGCAGCAAGCACAGACAAAATGTATTTCCATAATGACTCTGGCTTGGTGTGCATATGGGGCGTTAGCTTCCCCTCAGCAGGCGCTGCATGTGAAATGAGCTGCTGCTCCCGCTGCCTCTTTCATGAACTCTCGGGGGTTCGTCTGTCCACTAGCCCTCGCTGCCCTGACATTAAACGATACACCTCCGAGCCAGACAGGTGGGCAACTTTATTCAACATTCATGATGTCTGTCCTTCCAAATTTCAAGACACCCGGCCGAGGTGTGTGAGTGTGCTACTTTTGCATGGTGCTGAGTACATGTAAAATATTTGCAGAAGGGATGATGGCACAAAGAAAAATAGATTATAAACACTGTAGGATTCATCTTAAATATTTTAGAGGTGAATAACTGGTGTTTGAAACTTCATTAGTCTCCAAGCTGAAAAGATGATGACTGGAATATTTGATTTTCCTGAGCACTTTTCCCCACTCAGGTGAAACTCTGTTCTTCAGTTTTGAAATTGAGCTTCTCTAGCCTCTGTTTGCATTCTCTAATCTAAACCGATTTTCTTGCTTTCCCAAGGCAGCACAATGAATCTAGTTCTAAACTAAGCAGCTGTCACTAACAAATGATAATGAATATATTATGAAGAACTAGGTTCACGCTGTGTTGTCTTTCACTTCCCATCTCAGTAGCTGCTAAGTAGACTATATATAACTCAGGGCTCCAGACTTTTTTCACTAAGAGCACAGTTGCCCCCAACTGAAAATGTTAGGGGCACAACCAGAAAATTTAGGGGCACACATCGTAAATCAACATGCTAACCAAATATTCACATTTCTACTAATTTCCACTGTATTAATAATAAATACTTTGATAATATAATAATATAATATATATATATATATATATATATATATATATATATATATATATATATATATATATATGGGACAAATTTACTGGTCGCACATGTGCGACTGGATGTAAAATTCAGTCACACACTCTCAAATTTTGGTCGCAAAATGCGACCATTTGGTCGCAGTCTGGAGCCCTGTAACTGAGGTTTTTAAAGGGTGTCTCGTTTAATTTTATGTTTAATTGCACAAAAATATTAAAAGCAAAGGTAAACTGACACAGGGTGGATCTAGAGCTGGGAAAAAATGGATTTGATTTAAAAATCGAGTTGGTAGGTCAAATCGATTCATATTTTCAAAAAATCGATTTTTTTGATTTTTTTTTAGGTTTTATTAGCTCAATCCAAATACAGTATAAATAATTTTGATGTTTAACAATCTTTGTTGCACACTGCACAGTGACTTTTCAGTTAGAGAAAGGGTTTGCCTTTGCAATTTTGTTTATGGTGATGGACTTTAATTAAATACAATAAAAATATATTTTTAAAATATAGTTACAGTTCGCAGTTATTTTGTTTTAAATGGAAGGGGGGGGGGGGGGGGGGGGGATCGAATCGTGAATCAAGTTTTTTATGAAAAAATCGCAGATCTTTATAGGGAAAAAAATCGCCCAGCTCTAGGTGGATCTCATGACTACTACAGAAATGCTGCTTTTTAATTCCTGCTTTACTGGAAAAGTCAATAGTTCCTATGCTCATCAACAGAGTCACTTCCACCAGGCCTGCAGCCTTAGTTACACAGAATGGCAACTAATTATCTGAGGTTGATAGTATTGACAAGACAGTTGTGCTGCTGATGATACAGACACATGAGCAAAGTGAAATAAGATATTCCTCAATAATTAACAAAACTGTGATTAGGTGGCCATTTTATTATTTATATTTCCTCTGTTGCCCCACTACCTTATGAAGATGCAAATGCAATATGTCCACTATCTTTACATGGTGAATATTAATTTCACACCCATTCTTTTCGCCGTATGTTTGGAAAAAAAGGAAATGTTTCTTAATTGATTCTGTATGCTGGCTTTTAAACATGTAAGGTGTTTTATGGCATCTCTGCAATTATTTATCTATTCTCAGTTTCCGGTTACACACGGGAAATAAGCAACTGAGCAGAGGTGCAAGATTTGGCAGAGAAGCTGGGGAAAAAGAAGATGGGGAGAAAAAGTGTTCTTCAAATAAACCCCGCTAATGAGCTGGCGAGAAATTTACATAGCTTGATGACTAAGGATCCTGGGTAATTACCCGTGTGCACCTCAAGGTTTATTCTGTGATGACTATAGGTCTGGTGACAATGGCAGCCAATCAATCCCTGTCTCGGGAGGTCAACGGGAACAGCCAATCCCCTGGTTTAACACCAGCTATCTGTTGACTTATACAGTGCTGCGAGAGATCACCAATGGCTTTATGAATAATTTCTTCTCAATTTCCCAGCATTAATGCAGGTATACCTCATCTGTGTTGGTATGGCTAATAATGAAATGGAGACGCAGAAACACCTGAACAAATATAGCATTCCAATGCAAAAATACTTTGAATAGGACACCTCTCCACCTCTCAGTACAGTGCTTGTATTGTTCATGGCTGCTGTGAAAACAAGCATTTCATCACATTCTGTAAAAAGGTAATGTGACTGAGCTGTGAAAACATCTACAATACACAATGTTTCCTCTCAGTGAGATGAAATAATTCAGCAGCATAGTGTTAATTTTGTTACCTATTTTTAATTAGTCTTAGTCTTGTACCAAATGTCCTTGTTAGTTTTAGTCATATTTAGTCATTCACATATCTTTTTTTGTTAGTCAAGTTTTAGTTGACTAAAAGTCTCATCATTTTTGTCTAGTTTTAGTCAAAAGAGAACTCAATATATATAAAATGTGACCAAATGCGACAAGCCTCTTTCACCAGTAAATTCCTGTTAAACGAAAAAAAAAGAAGGTATTTTATGATAACTTTGAATGCAGCACGAGGCTGGCGAGGCGAGTTTCAAGTGAACGCAACATCTGTGTTGTTTTTCCGACAATGACAGCAGCAGACTGTTGAACGTCCCGGTGTTGGAATCCTCTACAGTGAAATACAGACAAACGTTTACACCGTATAGCTTTCAGCATTTTGTGTTTAATCCAGCTGCTAGCTAATGGTAGGCTAACGTTACCTGCTGCCAAGTGTAGTGTTAACTAGCGTGACTTGCAGCGATGTTTCTGTTGCCTCTAACGTCCGTTTAGGAACCTCAGAGAGAAGCGCAGGCATTTAAGTGGCACCGAAATCCGCGTCCGGTAGATAACGTCGTTAAGGCACCGGTGCCATATTAGCACCGGGTCTCGGTACCCAATCCTAGTAACAGCTGAATATTCTATCTCATGATGAAAAAGTAGAGACGATTGTAGATGAAAGAGAGATATTATTTTTTTATTTTATGCAAAACATTTTAGTCTCATCTTTTTTCGTCAAAAATAATGCATGTTAATTTAGTCTTATCAGCATTTTTGGACATTGGTGCAGTCTTGTCATTGTGTCGTCTTAGTCATGGAAAAAAAGGTTGTTGTCTAACATATTTAGTCTCATCTCATCTGACGAAATTAACACGACAGCAGCAATAAGGTAAAGCTCAAGACGAGGCTGCAGCTCAACTAAACATGCTATTACGGTATGTAATTTCTACTTCACCGATTTAGCATTCAGCTTTGTATCAGTAGAAACCCGGTAGTATTTCTGAATGACCGTGCGTCCCTCCCTCATATCCCCCTGAGACAGGAGATATCTGCATTGGGGGGTCCGGAAAAAATCTTCCGATGGCGTAAAATTACGATTTTTGCATTATCGGAAGATTTTTTGGCCAGAGCAAAAGACTACAGCCAGCAGTAGGAGCTACTTCCGCATGTTTTAAACCCGCCCATCACCCGAAGCGAGCCGATCTCAGCCGGAAAAAAACAAAATGTCAGTGTGCAAAAGGCTCAAGTGCTGTGAGCATGGACAGAGCCTGTACAGAGTGTTCGCTCAGGCCACGCCCCCTTTTTTCCGACATGTTGACACATGCCCTTGCTTGCAGAGGGCTGTCAGTTGAGTTTCAGTTTATCAGTTAAGTTTCAGTTGGTGTTTGTGTGCGTCAGTGACCACAAGTAAGTTACAGTTATATTATATTATATAGATAAGTTAATATTCGCAATTTATTATCGAGTTTACAGTAAGTGACAGCCTTTATCTCCATTGTATAGCTTTATGGCATTCTTATTGTAGTTTCCATTTTCAGGATATGTTGAGCACTGTATATTTAAGTAACTAGGGAGTTGTTAGCCTCAATTGTATTTATGTTAGCTAATATTTATGTTTATTTCTGTTTCCTTTAGAACCACACTTACACTGTAAAGTATCTAAAGATATAGTGCCTGTGCATCTGTATTTGGAAATATATATTAAAACCTTAAAGGAATAACCCTGCCTTCCGTGTCCTGACTAGACACCCCATATTGGTGACTAATTTTCATAACCAGTAAGAGTCCCCATTACAGTCAGCCATCTTGAATCCTCGCTAAACAGGGCTCTCTAAGAGAACTTCTCAGCAGCAAACTTTTACAACAATTATGTGCATTCAAACTACCGCACGTGTACTACCGGGATACATCGGTACAGATCGGAGAATATGCAGGGAACGTTATTACAGACGGAATAATCGGCCCACTACGAGAGCTTCGCCTGCCGAGGAGACCAGCGGTCTCGCTCGTACCCCGAGCCGGGTAGGGGACATCCACGTCGGCTAGGTGGGAAGCTAACGCTAGCCGGCCACCTGTCCCATCAATCCTGCTTGCAAGTGTCCGTTCATTAAACAACAAACTGGACTACATCCAACTTCAACGATGCTCCCAACGCGAGTTCAGAGACTGTGTATTTTGCTTTCATGGAAACATGGCTGAACAACAGTGAACCGGACTGTCCAGCTACCAGGCCTGCTAGCCTTCCGACGATCCGAGCTAGAGATGCTCTGTATGAAGGTGGGCTGTGTTAACACGGACTGGTGCAGAAATGTGGTGATTTGTATCCAACTAACTGCTAACCGCTGGAGTTTGTGACTGTTACATGGCGACCATTCGACATTCCACGCTAATTCACGGCTGTGTTTATACTCGGTGTTTACAGCCCACCAAGCCTAATGCTGGTATGCTTAGCTGAACTTTACGGAGCCTATAATGTGTGTGTGCACTAAAGGTAGCCTGTTTCGTATGTCGTTATTATATAATGTCGTTTTTATATATTTTAAATGTGTAACACCACTTGAGCCACGATGAAACGTTGTTTTGTGTATATGGTTGAAATAACAATAAAACACATTGAGTCGAGTCGAATGCCTCACTGTCTGTCTGTCAAGCGGTAGGCGTGGCTTGGGAGTGGACTCAAAGCAGCGAAGCAAAGTGTATTCTGGGATTTGGTGTCTTTCATCCATATGAGCCAAAAACACATTTTCTGGCTTTTCTCGGCCTAGAAGGCACCAATTAAATTTTTTTTTCACATTTCTGCTACATAAGTGACCCAATTTAAAGATATATTCAGCTTTCCAGCGGTGAAGTATCCCTTTAAGATTATTTTGCATCAAAGGTTGAAAATAACCTGGATTCAACAAATTGTGAAATCCACAAACGTAATGTTTCCTAAAAGCAGGATTTTTTTTTAGAGGCTGAACACACAGGCAACTTGCAAACCAGTGCATGTTTTCTATGACATTACTTAAGCCATTCAAGGACTTGACTTCATTTTGAGTGAAAGCATGTCAGATTTGATTGATTGGAATGATATAATGCTTGCCCTGGGTACTACACAACTGTCATGGAAATAGGTTGACAGCTGGGGCAGATACTTTATCAGACTTATACAAACGGATTTATCTGTGGTGCCTAGCCCATGATTGTATTAAAATATGTATTGAAGCTTAGTAATACCCAAGTGTTAGAGTGGAGGAATTCACGTTGTCTTCAAGTGTGACAGTGGTGGCAGAGAAATTAAACTTTTGAAGAAGCTTGAGACACATGCGGCACATTGCCTGGAGATGCGCATGTGTGGTGCACAAGGATTTTCTTGCTGGAGTTTTGGACTTAAGTGCAAAACTTAAAGTTGTCCTCAGCACTTTGATCATGTCTTGAAAGAAGAGGCAGATGATAACTACTGTTCAAATGAATATTAATGTATTCTAGAATGAAAGCTTAAACTATTTCATCATAATTACTAGGGGTGTCACGATTCTCCAAATCCTCGATTCGATTACATTTTCGATTCTGAGGTCACGATTCGATTCTCGATTTTTACTTCTTTTTTTAAAGCACAGGTTGCTATGCCATTTAAAAAAAAAAAACATTTATTAACAACATAATGTAACAATAATATATATTCAGTCAATTGGAAAGTTGACAATTTGTCAATAAAGTAAAAAGAAAAAAAAGGTTTACCGACAATCCTGAGGGCAGACGCTTCGCACCACACGGAGTTTGGTGTTAAAGCCCCCAACGTCGTCTTCCAGGCAGCGCTGCCTAGAAGGCACTAGGATTAGACAATGGTTATGGTTGAAGACGATGGTCGCTGCGCTGCCTTGCAGGCCTAGTTGGGGGCTTAAAACACCATCGAGCCAGCACAGCAGCTGAGGAGACCGATAGCAAGGAGGGCAACTCGGCGGACGGTAGTCCGTTAACTTGTTGCTCTCTCTAATATAACCAATATAAGCTGCTCTGTTTAGGCTACAAAACGTGCATGCAGGCTGAAAGAAGGAATATCCGCTAGCTGCTAGGCTAATGTGCAATGGTAAACACACATACATGGTACACGCATATAGCAGAGCTTGCAAACTGTGGCTTTCTTGTCAACAACGCAAACGTTGTCGACATAACTCACTGGAAATCCAAAATACTTTCACACACTTCAGTGAAAGAGGAGGGGGCTCAAGTTCTGTCAATGTGTCTCCAGCATCTGCAGTTGCCATGCTATCTTTTGACTGGCTCTAGCTAAGTTAGAGGAGGTTGACTGACTCGCAGCACTTCAACACGTGTGGTTTTTTTCCGCTCGGCAAGCAAGCCGACCAGTAGAGTATCGACGATCCCATTTTTTTATTCGATATTCAAGATTGTGACTTAATTTCGATTGATTTCGAATTAAAATCAAAGTTGTGACACCCTTAGTAATTACTTATCAATAACCATAACAGGCTATACTACTGAAGTGTTTCTGAAAAGAAGAAGGTTTGAAGGACCAGCATGTATTGCACGGTTAACGAATAAATGTTTCCTCCAAATAAAGACTTTTAACAGTCACATCACTCAGCCAACGGATGCTATTTAGTCCAAACAAACTTTTCTCTCAGCAATATGTCTTGTTGTTCTGTGTTCTATTCACCTGACTGATTTCAATATAGATTTCTCAAGAATACAAGTTGTTGAGAGGCTCTTACATGAGAGGGAGAATATTTATGCTTGGTTAAAAGTACACAACAAGCCCCTATTTTCCACCATGCTTAGTGACATTCACTTGAACATGCCAAACAATTCCATTCATGTCGGCCAAAGGTCACTGAAATGTACAAAAATATCCTCCTGCAACAAATCAGGTAACAGTACACACACACACAGCACATTGAGTATTCCAACTATTATTCTTCACAACTGTGCTTGCCATAGAGGTAACAATTATTTTGGTTGTTCAGCATTCAATCTCTGTATCAAATGAGTGCTCCAGTTTCCAGGCTGTGCCTGTGAATCAGCCTTAAATTTGTAAATGATACAGCTATCGAGGGCTGCCTAACTCCAAGTGCTTATAAAAAGAGACTGAGCACACCAAGAGCATACGCATTCACATGCTGGAGACAGCGCTCAGGATCAACAGCAAAAAATAAATAAATAAGAAAACAGGCCTGGTATCACCTCCTCTGCTCTGTGTGACTACTCTGTTTTAACTCTTGCCTTCCAGGTATGATAAAAGATCCACACGGGATTACAATTTCACTATTGAAAGACGTCACTAATTCATAGCTATGCATCAATGCAACTAGTTGTGATCTACATGTCAGTTGGTTCTCCCCGCAATCCTAACATCGTCCTGCCTCCCACCCTTCCCCCACCCTCTACACGTCTACTGTACATCCATTCGTCCTCTGACCTCTGCTGTAAATCTCCATGCCCAACACTGACACCAGGCGGTGTAGGCAGGTCACTGGGTGATGACGAGAGAGAAATAAAACAACACATTTTATGGCTCTGGAGGATGCAGCAGTCAGGCTTAGTAAGCCTTGCACTTGATTGGAGTAAGTCACATTTACTGACCACTGATCTCCCACTCCATTAGTTGAAGTACATAAAGACCATTAATCCTATGCACCTCCAAGCAGGCCATCCTGACAGTGCACGAGCCCAACACACTTACTCTGGCAAACATAGGAGGAAGTACCAGCAGTTTAATGCAAATTCAAATAACAAAACTGGTTATTAGATTAATAATTGTAACCATGTGTCCAAATCAAGTTACTTGATAAAGGATAATTCCCATTTATTACAACTTGGCTCTTATTTTTGTACTTTTGGGGATCACTTCTATGAGCTATGATTGTACATGTCTACAATGACGGAAAAAAACACAATCAGATAAATTCTAAATAAGCCAACAGTTTAGTAGATTAATTCATTAACTGTCAACTATTAAATAAACTATTTTGATAATCGACTAACTGGTTTGAGTCAATTCATCTTCTGACATTTTATAGACCTAATTCTACAACCCCAAATCAGAAAAAGTTGGGACAGTATGAAAAACACAAATAAAAAAAGAAAGTAGTGATTTCTAAATGTACTTTGACTTGTATTTCATTGCAGACAATGTGAACACAAACTATTTCATGTTTTGCCTGGTTAACCTAATTTCATTTGTAAATATACATCCTTTCCTGTCATTCAGACTTGCAACACATTCCAAAAAAGGTTGGGACAGGAGCAATTTAGGTAATAATCAGGTAAATTGGTTAAATAATGATGTGATTTGAAACAGGTGATGTCAACAGGTGATTGCAATTATGATTTGGTACAAAAGCAGCATCCAAGAAAGGTCTAGTCCTTTAGGAGCAAAGATGGGCCGAGGATCGCCAGTTTGCCAACAAATACGTAAGAAAATTATTGAAATGTTTAAAAACAATGTTCCTCAAAGAAAGATAGCAAGACATTTGCTTATTTCACCTTCAACAGTGCATAACATAATTAAAAGATTCAAGGAATGTGGAGGAATTTCAGTGCGTAAAGGACAAGGGCGCAAGCTAAGCTGAACAACCGTGATCTCCGATCCCTCAGGCGGCACTGCATCAAGAATCGTCATTCATCTACAAGCGATATCACCACATGGGCTCAGGACTACTTTGGCAAACCTTTGTCAAGTACCACAATACGTAGTTACATCCATAAATGCCACTTAAAACTACTGTGCCAAAAGGAAGCCCTATGTTAACAGTGTCCAGAAGCGCCGTCGACTTCTCTAGGCTCGGAGGCATCTGGGATGGACCATCACACAGTGGAAACGTGTACTGTGGTCAGATGAATCAGTATTTCAGGTATTTTTTGGGAGAAATGGACGCCGTGTGCTCCGGACCAAAGAAGAAAAGGATCATCCAGACTGTTACCAGCAACAAGTCCAAAAGCCTGTCATGGTATGGGGTTGTGTCAGTGCCCTTGGCAAAGGTAACTTGCACTTCTGTGATGGCACCATTAATGCTGAAAAGTACATAGAGATTTTGGAGCACAATATGCTGCCTTCAAAAAGACATCTTTTCCAGGGACATCCATGCATATTTCAACAAGATAATGCGAAACCACATTCTGCACACATTACAAAGTCCTGGCTGCGGAGGAAGAGGACACGGGTACTTGACTGGTCTGCCTGCAGTCCCGACCTGTCTCCAATAGAGAATGTGTGGCGCATTTTGAAGCGCAAAATGCGACAACGAAGACCCCGTACTGTTGCCCACCTTAAGACTTGTTTGCAGAGCAAGAATGGGACAAAATTACACCTGAAACACTTCATCACTTGGTAATGGATGGCAACATTACAAAGTGGTAAATGCTTTACTGTTCCAACTTTTTTTTAAATGTGTTGCAAGAACCAAAATAGGAATTTTGTTTTTTTGAAAAAGAAAAACAATACAAATCATGAGGAACACATTAAATTATGTGCTGTTGTATTGTCTGCAGTGAAATAGAAGTCAAAGTACATTTAGAAATCACTACTTTCTTTTTTTATTTGTGTTTTCCATACTGTCCCAACTTTTTCTGATTTGGGGTTGTAGATCTAATTAATTAATCAAGAAAATAATCGTGAATGCAGCCCTACAGTTTAGGTGATTATCTAAAGTAGAGGTGAATCGCTTAAGTGATTCGTCAATGGACAGTGAAAATGAATTATTTTGTGTAAATGCTACACATTCAGTGGTGGAAGATGCCACCTTGGGCATTTTTCACTACTCTACATTTTATAAACAATGAAATTGAGACAATAATCATCAGACTAACTGATAAAGAAAATTATCGTTAGTTGCAGCTCTAATCTAAAGCACTTTATTTGGGTCAAAACCGAAAGTGAGCTAATTGTTTGTGATAATTCATTCATTTATTCTCATAATCATATGTCAGTTTTTTTCTTTCTCTGAAGTGGGAAATGGATATAAATACATGTAGTTATAACATAATGTTTTGCATTTTAAAGGTGCTCTAAGCGATGTTGGGTGACGTCACTTCTTGTTGACGTTCGAAGTATTGTCAAACAAAACGGAGGCTAGCTCGCCCCTCCCTCCTCCTCATCCCGTCCCTTCCATGCTTCCTGAAACAGTCATGAACCCCCCAACCCCCATCCTCAAATCCTTCTTGTCGGTTATTGGCTGGAATGCTGTTTGTTATGTTTCATGGTGCAGGTTGGCGCAGTTTGTTTTTGTTGTCGTTTGTGGAGCCTGGGCTGTCTACAGAATCTGCGTTTTTTTACAGTGTGTTCAGGGGACAGGCAGCTAGCGGATAGTGAGGAAATGTTTGCTGTATGTGACCAAAAATGTTGTAGCCTTAAAAATGCGTGACATCGCTTAGAGCACCTTTTAAAGCATTTGTCTGAATTTGTTTTACCTTACAAGAGCTGTTTACTTTTCTGTTGGCCTGTTGCTTTTAAGATGCTGTGCAGCGTGGTTAACCCCATCCTGATCACCCTGTGGGGCTGAACACATAAGCTGAGCATGGAGCCTGCTGAAAATGAAGCCTTTGTCACAACCCAGACAAGCAGCAACCTGGAGGGCCGGTATGCAAGACTGGCAGGAGCCGTTGATATATAGTGCATGACAGTCAAAAACTCATACAACCAAAAAGCCAGCAACTCATCTATCAAGGTGACAAGCAGCATCTTAAAGAATGGATGGCTGCAGCAACCTTGGAGCCGTGTAAAAGCTTGACAAACACACATGATGAATTTACACGCCATTAGCACGAGGTAGACCTCGCGCCTATGTCAGCCTCTAAGCAAAGATCTCATCCAATGAACACAGCAGGTAACAGAAACAGACAGCAGTGATTTCTACTGGTGTCATCATGAGATGAGCATAATCTGGGTGAAGCTGGTCAACAAGAGGGCCCTATAGTGGATAAATAAGAAGCTACTGTATTTTTATGAACAATCGGTTGATTTGTGAGCATACTATCTTGATACAGGGGAGAACAATAAACTCTCATTTCCTGCTTTTTATCTGTCTGGTATTTTACTTAAAGTGTGTGTTGAGGTCAAATACTTAGGACACTATATAACTGATGACCTGTCTGATGATAGGGACATTCATAGACAGTATTGTATGTTGTATGCACAAGCTAATATGCTGAACCGCAAATTTAGTATTTTTAAAGCTTTTTGTACTCCGTTGTACACTGGCCGCTATAAAAAAAGCAGTATGCGGAAACTCAATGTGGCATATAATGATGGTTTGAGGCTGCTGCTTAAATTGCCACGATGTTGCAGTGCGAGCCAAATGTGTGTAAGTGCTAATGTATTCACGTGTCCTGCTGTACTCAGGAATCTCATGTACAGATGTATGTGTAGATTGGCAGTGTCTCATAACAGCATCATCACAACATTAGTGAACCCTGCATTGAGTGCAGTTAGGTTCACTTAGAGACTGTGGAACCATTGGCGTTCTATTCTATATGTTAATATTTGAACACTTTTTTGTGTATTGTGTAATTTTGACTGTTGTAGTCATTATTTTATTGTATGTGTTTTATCCTGTATTGTTCTTTGTTTTTTGTACTATGTGTTTGCTATGGACCATTTTTTATGTGTCCTGAATAAAGAATATGATGATACAAGAGTTTATTAGAACAAAATTCCTTTGGAGGTAACCTATTGAGCTGAGTTGTGTAGCAGCCTGTATTCAAAGTATGCATCACATAGTCTGGATCAACAGAAGTACATTTCCAGGCCTGACATGGATGTCCCTCGCCTTCTGCTCTCTGTGTGTTACCATTCTCAAAATCCCCTTGCTTTGGCGAACAATAACAAACTTTGAGCTAGCAAGCTACACGCTGAAAATGGCATGATTTGAAGAAAATTTGGATTGTACAACAAGGCAGGCCTGCTTGGTTCTTTCGGCGAAAGATTGTAAAGATTTACAAAGAATATGTTTACAGCATTTACTATCTAACTGGGATGTTTTGGGACCAATTGGTGGGATTGCTGTGGATGAAGTACACATGGCGATACACTGGTAGAGCAAATGACGTTTAACCATGTAGCCAGCTAATTTAAATAGCTCACGTTACTGTATTGTATGAACTGTTTTCTTAATTTATTACTGTATGTGGCGTTTTCTTTTGCAAGGTGCAAATGTTCCACCAAAACAAGTTCCTTCCCAAGACCATTTTGCAGAGCCATCATTGCTGCATCTGGAGCTTAGCGCCACCCAAGACGATATTATGAGATGATTGGTTTAAAGAAATGCAAACAACCCAGAGCGTTTTTTTTCTTCTATCCTGGAATGTATCTATGGTGTAGCCAGACCTTACTCCACAGCGCTGTGGATATAGGTCTGGCAATGCGAGGCTATGCACCATGTAACACTTGAATTGGAAAAATTAGACGTCGATCAAACATGCATGGCGACCAATACTGAGGGCAGAATGCAATAAAAATACCCCTGACTGTGTCCAAACAGAATAGTAGAATTCCTGAGCATAAAACACACACACACACACACACACACACAAAATGCCATAATCCAGAGGCTGCTTTGAACTGTCAGTCCTGCAGGCTTCTGCCTTAACTGATTTTACAAAGCAGGAAGGTGCTGGGAGAAGTAGAAGCTAATTGAAAGCTGAGTTAGCTCAAAGATGACTCTCTTGGTGCCCAAAGACATGGAGTTATCCATCAGGGTGCTACAGGATTATGATGGGATTTTCAGGAAGTCAATGATATTCTGGACTCAGCAGAGCTAAGGCCTGTGCCCTTGACAAGAACACTTAATTAAACTCGCAATCAGCTGTTGACTGCTTCCCCTACCTCATCATTAAAGAAACTGAACCTGCATGCTGGAGCGCCTGTCTCCTCATGCTAACTCCTCTCCTCTGAGCTGTATTGTCATCTCATTTATCACAGAAAAAACAAAACCATGTTAACAAAAGCCTGCCCTAAAACAGTAGAAGCATTTCATCCAACTGGCCTCATCCCGGTTTTCCCCCACATTATTCACAGTGATATAACAAAGGCATGGATAAATTTGACACCAAGAGTGATGTCATTCTAAAGTGGCTGCGCAACCACCTGTCTTCAATAATTTGGCCTAAACTGCGGGCAAGGTATGTCTTATTGATGGGACAAATGCATTAGTGTCATTACTTATAACAATCTTAATCCAACTTTATTGATTACACACCTTGGTGAGATTTTTAATGACGCACAAAAAGTTTTTTCATGTACAAAAAATCTTTCATGCTGTCAGTCTTACATGCTGCTGTTGATCGGCGCGTCATTCATCAAAACTCCACAAGAACATGTAATGGCGTAATTACATAAACAATGATTGGCAGCCTAAATAACATCATATTTCTGGAGAACCTTTCAAAAGGGTGCACATTTGCATAAGCAACATGGATTAATGCGACAGTCGAGCAGCTGCTCTCACCGGGAGGCCTGCACGATAACAACTTTCAGTGATTTTGGCATAATCAGTCAAACTTTTTTTTTTCTCTGTTTTGAGGTTAAATTTGTAAGAATATGAGAAGAGGAAGGGGTGGAGGGGATAAGATAAACTCAGGCAAAAGTGACACTTATACCAATTCACACCCACTATATCAAAAACAGTATGAGTTAACAAACTGTGTAATTGTGTGTTTATGACACTCATGGTGACTTTTCTCGTACCTCACACACTCACAACACAGTATGATTTGAAGTTACAGTTTTACATCAGATGTCTTAATCCTAATATTAATAAGCATGCTAATAATGATGATGTTGTAATGTTTTTTGTCACGTTGGCTTATAAGCCAACACTTGCGACAAGAGCACTTCTCACTTTGCCTGTGAGTGGAGGGATCAACCCAATGGCTGAATCTTGTTGAGGCGAACCCTAAACCTTGGCCAATGTCTCAACAGTTGTGAGCTAGTATTCAATGTGATCATCAGGGGAAAGTGGCTGAAGCTTGGGCTCTCTGAAGCTCAATGGCACCCCCATCTGCTGCCTCAAACTGGCTGCCATGGCCCATGGGTGGCTCATCCTCAAGACAGGGTCCCTACACATTTTCCATTTCAAAACTCCATACTTTTCCATACTTATATTTCCAAACTGTGGATGTCACCATGCAAATAATAACTTCATTATTTAAATAAATTATTTGAAAATCCAACTGTTAACACATGGCATATGATAGTATTAAGTACAGCCCAAAATTTCTGCAGCACCCGTGGGTAGGCAGATAACTATAGCTCATACAAATCAATTTAAACCAAACCCAGACGTGTTCAATGCACATAATTGTATTCAAACAGCAATGAACCATGCAAGTTAACTGTTGGCATTAGGGGTTGCAATTAGTCAAACGTGACATTACATAAAACTGTTTACTATGAACCCTAGTCAAGAAACTAAAAATAAAGTAAAATTAACTAACCACTTTATTGTAAGAAACAACAAAAAATAAAGTAAAATAATTACATATATTAAAATAATGCATTATTAAACTTAACACATAACTTAAATTAACATGTAAAATATTTAATCACAAACGTTCAGTGTCTGTTTTTCTCTCCTTCTGCATACATGAGGCACGACACATGCGCAGGCAGGCACACACACACACACACACACACACACACCCACACACACACACACACACACACACACACACACACACACACACCAACACACACACAAACACACGCTTCCCCAAATCACATGGTGGTACATCTTTTGCCTCGCTGAAAATGCAAATCTCCCTGGTCTAAGCATTTTGGCTGAACTATATATTTTAGAGAACAAGTATGGTAGAAAGTCTAGAAACACAAATATTTCTCCATTCTCCTCGTTTCTTTTTTCTATACTTATCCTGGAAATTACCAAAATCAAATTCCATACTTTTCCAGGTTTTCCATACCCGCGCAGGAACCCTGTCAAGATCCTCTTCTCCTTGGTCTCTCCACTGCTCCTCGTCTTGCTCCTCTTGAGATGATCATCCAGCTGGCTTCTGCGTTGTCCCTCATGCCACTCTGCCATGTAGCCAAAACCTAGTTGAATTGCTAAATTGGTGGTGCATTGACTGCCACATCTGCTCCTGGCGAGCTCTGTCACTTTCAGCTCTGGGGCCTCATGTATAAACATTGCATATGTACAAAAAGATTGCATACACTGCCTTCACACACACGGTGTTTTCTATAAAACTGTACTTGACGTGAGAATGTGCAGGCCATCCGCAAAGTCTTGTCTGGCTCTGTAATGTGGCGAATTCTAACTGAAAAGTGCCGAAACTCACCAAATATTACAAAATAAAGTGTCCACTCCAGTTACTGTCATACCACTATGATGTTATCTATGGAAAAAAAACATAATTATATCTATAAATACACCATAAACGTTGGATCATTTAAGTGGATAATGTTCCACATCACAAGGCCAAAACCCAAACGGGAAATGCCATTTACTGTTCTGTTAAACACAAGGGTGTCAAATGAATGACAAATCCACTTAGGAAATAATTCAGTCACCCTCTGTATAGCTATACTGTGCACAGTGTGCTAATTACCCACAGATGAAATATCTCACTGTGCAATAAGATCGGCACGGAAAAAATAAGTTGTTCCTGTGAGTCTGTACAGTTTCTGAGGCTCACAGACATCCATGACACATGGGGCGAGACGCCATCTCCCCACGAATAAACGCAGTGTGGGGTGGGCAAACTCACGTGTGATGCTCAATTTCATGTTGATTGTGTTGTATAAAGGAAATGTGCGCAGGACCTGGCGTACGCCCGGTTTTATACATGTGGAAATTTGATGAGGCCCCTGACCCCAGATTCATTCCACCACAATACCCAAAGAAGCACCATGACAAATGACTGTTTTGCTCTTTATAGCATGGAGTAATAATATTTAATAATATATCTTCATCTCCTATCATATTTTATATATAACACTAGTTTTATCACTTAACTGACCTCCTAATAGATGTTTCCTGTATTGAACTGCTAAATGTTTATTTTGATTTATAGAAAACTGGTCGATTGGAGACTCGAATATTTGGAAACAGCTG
The DNA here is from genome assembly GCA_023631565.1 of Gymnocephalus cernua. Classification (NCBI taxonomy): domain Eukaryota; kingdom Metazoa; phylum Chordata; class Actinopteri; order Perciformes; family Percidae; genus Gymnocephalus; species Gymnocephalus cernua. The sequence goes on from CM042446.1 coordinate 8,628,813, forward strand.
ACAGAAAGAGCAATAACAAACACTTCAGCTCCCCAGAGAATCGCACATAACAGAAAGGTTAACAAATAGATTTTTAGAAGAAGCTCGACACAACCAGGGGAAATGTTGTTGAGGCTAAAGAACAATTACAACTACTTTCAATAATGCCCAATATTTTGTAAAATTTGTAAAAATGAAGGGAACCAATTCACAAAGTCTAAACTTTGTCAATCATGTTTAGTTTGTGCAGCCATGCCCACTTAAATTTCACAGTTGAGAAATCTTCCTTTACTTTCTTGGAAATCTGAATTAAAGAGCTGTTTCTTTGCATTTACCCAGAGTAGGAGGTTTTCTGATTTTTAGACATCTGTGAGAGCACCATTAGAACAGGCTAAGAATGGGTGGTTGTGACAGGCGAGCATCCTGAAATGCCTCTCATCTTTGTGAATGTATGTGCTCACATCACACTTTTTGAAAGACCCTTCGACTGAAACCTCAACCCTCCAGCCTACAAGAGTATTTGACCTGTAAAATGTCTGACACATTTCTATTTGACAGTTTCTTCCTTTCTTTTGGCATTTCTAATTTGAACCAACTGAAGCAGGTGTCACTCTCTGCCAATCCTGACTCTTAGCCTGGCGTTTCATTACAGGGTCTCGAATTGCACTGAGGTGTGAGATAAATTGGTTATGTCTAAAGTCAAATTATATCCAGGTCTTTGCAATTCAATTCATTTATCGAAAAGAGGGGAAAAACTGCTAAAAAGGAATGTTCCAAGTTGCCTCTTTTGCTAAAAGATGGATTCACAAAGAGGTAAACTCACGCCAAATTGCCTGCCAATTTCCGGTCTAGACATGAGCGAAGAGTCCTTTCATTGCCATTTATGTAATGCTTGACGGGAAAAGGAATGGTTTCAAAACAGAAAAGTCAAGTCCCTCTCAGCAATTATTTGACAACTATAAAGCTGCCATTGAATGGCATAAAACCTGCAGGCCCACGTGGAGTGGCATTGTAATTTTCTGGTTGTGCTATTTAAGCGCTCTGGCACTTTGGTTAAACACACGCTCCCATCTGCTCTGTTTGATTATAATACGTTAGATTTCTTGCAGTTCCATTATAGGTACAATTTTCTTTTTATGTGGTAACCCAGATTAGATTGTAATAAGGCTGTTATTCTTTGTTCTATTTTAAGACATAAGAAGTGGTGCTGCGTTCTAGTGATTCAACCGTTCATTGGGAATTTCATTATAGCATAGGAGGAATATTGTGAGAGCCCAGTATGATAATGAGTCCAGTAAAAAAAAATTAAAAAAAATAAAACACTGAAATTGAAAATGAAGTTGACTTTAATATGAACTGATGATAGTTGTGGTGATTGAAGATTACTTTTATACTCTTGCCAGAGGAGTGGTATCCAGAAAATGGGTGTTGTACCCGAATGAAATAATGAAAGGTGAAGTTCACCTGTGTCACTTCCTTCAGCACTACAGTATATATATTTGACTAATCAACAAATATATCTCAATATGGCTTTTATTGTTAATGTTTATTTAGGTATATATAATTTACTAGGGGGTTTTGTTTAAAGGCTACAAGTATGTAAAATCTCTGTTCATTGTCACGGTTGATTAGCAATAAAATCAAAATACAGCCAAGGCTGATAGGAATGCTATTAATTTTGCAGAAATTAAGTTGCACTGTAAAGCACAGTGTTGGAGAACTTTGTTGGTGTTCAACCATCCCAAAATTAGATTATAAGTGCTCAGTCTTTTGTCTGTGCACTTCCCTTCATGTAGTCCAGAGAGCAGGTCAGATATACTGAAGACTGTACATTTTTTGTCAAGCTGTGAATGTGATTCTACCTATGTAGGTCATAGGTGAACTACCACAATTCCACCCACGTTGTCACTATCCATGGCTCTAACTCATTCATTCCATCAGCAGAACAATTTGCTGAAAAAATGTTACATCACATAATTTAGCATACTGAGCTATTTCATTAATATGACAGGTTTTATGATTAATGATCCACATTAAGATACTTTGGTCAGCACTATAATTGTATTATTGGTTGGAGTTAGTGCTGGCCAGGGAGCCAATGCAGTTTTTGTTGTTTCAACAAATTAGATCAATGGCCAACAGCTACAGTAAACACAGGACAGAGAACAAGGAAATACATTGTAAAATTGCAAAAACCCACAGCCAGTGTGGACATGCAATGCCACACAAAAAAAACTATTTTGTTTTGAGTACCTGCAATCACTTGCAATGATGCCAAGTGCGTAGTAGACCAAAATGGAACGTGTGTTACTGTTCCTCGAAGGTGGATCCTTCTCACTGCTGCAGGAAAATCCAGTGAACATCAACATGTACTGTACTATACAGCTGATGTTTTACTTTAACAACTACAAGGGGTGTTTCACTTATGTGTGCCTTTCAACTGTCTCTAGGGCGCAAGTGGAGGAAAGCTGACACTGATCTTACTCATATCCCACCATGACGCATGACCCACTCACGCTCTCTGCCTTCAATGAGTTGTGGGGCTGAGCAGTCCCTAAAAGGATTTAGTAAATGATGAAGTCATGCCTGGGGGTGGAGGAGGACAGGACAGAGCTTCAGTGGTTAGACAGGATGGACTTTAAGCAGTAGAATGCTTTCTGCTCAGCTAACCCTAAGCTTCACCTCGAGGCTGTCATCTCTTGTCAGGGCCAGGGCAGTCTATTGACAGGGCCATTGATTTTCTGATTAATGGACCTCTCCAATATTGGCATTTACTGCTGCTGACATCATTTTAATGTGTGCATGATCAATTGCTCCTTCAACACTGAGAATATCCTGCCGTCAAGCTACGGGGGATTTGTCTGGGCTTATGTTCCCATCAGACAGATCATGGTGAGGTCCAATAGGGCATACAGCATGGGTACAACAGAGTGTGGGTTTGTTCAATTCCTTAAATGTAAGAGAGGCATGTATTTCTCAGGAATAAAGGAGTGATACATTAGCTAAAACTTGTTTTATCTTTCAGGTTGCCTCTAGAAGTAAAAAATAAAGAGGTAATAAAACGCTATAGTGGTTGGTGTTGTAAAAAAGTTATACTCCAAGTTGCATGCTTTGTTACCACAGTAGCCTGATTCAGTAACTGTTGCGGGCTGCGGTTGTTAATGTTTGTAGGGGAGGTGTCAAAAGGAAAAGGGAAGCCTCCAATGTTGTATGATTTTTTTTTTTTTTTAAATTGTGCCTAGAGTGGAGAAAGGCGCAAAGCTTTGAATACAACTACTTTATGCCAACTTTGAGTTTGGTTGTTTCAAAGTAAGACTGACTTTTAGTTAATCAAGAATTTGCTTGACACAGTCATTGGTAATAACCTCATTAGTCATGAAGGTTGATCCTTAAAGGAGAATTCCGGTCGATTTCAACCCGTAGCTCTGTTGTTTGTAAATTTGGAGTGCTGTGAGTAGCGGAAAAAACGAAACCAATCGGTGCTGCCTACACCGTGTTATCCCCCTACTCGCTTTAGCACCTAACAGGCGTAAACAGGGCAAGTTTTAAACGTGTTTTTAGTCTCTAAATATGCTCAAAATATCATTACAAGTGCCTACCCATGTGCAGTTATTCCTTCCGAGGGAACACAGCGACTCTGACTGCAGTAGATGTGACAGAAAGGCAGAAAAGTTGTGTTAATCCATACCTCTGGTTAGTTACTGATTTCTGGTTGAAGACCACACAAATCGATTGCCGAACTCATCCAATCCAATAGTCCAAAATGTATTTTTTCCACACAAAAAAACGATTTGCCGTGGTTAAGTCCTTAGTAATGACTAGTAGCAACATGCTGTAACCTGACACCACTCTGCAGCCACAGAGAGTTCAAAAGTTCAAGAGCTATCAACATGAAATTGAGCATCACACGTGAGTTTGCCCACCCCACACTGCGTTTATTCCTGGGGAGATGGCGTCTTGCCCCGTGTGTCATGGTCGCTAGGCAACAGACACACAGACTGTCAGCTGAGAGAGAGAGAGAGAGAAGCAAACGGAGCTTTCGGATGATTACGACATTGTGTCAGTGTTTTTAGTATATAGATAGTACATCTCGATGTGGAACACACGAGGTTTTGGAGTTTATTGTGTCTAGTTGTGATATTGCAATTTCGTTTTTGTTGTTTAAGTAAAGACACAAAAGCACAAATGTAATGTGTACTGTTATATTATAAAACCACTGATAACAGACAGGTGTTAGCAATATATTATAGAACTGTACAATTTACTTATTCAACTTTACTTACAATATAGAACTGTGCAATTGTTTTGTTTATTCCTAGTATAATGACAATACAAAGTTTTACTAGAAATTATATTATTAGACTCAGAAAATGTGCTCTGCCTCTTTGAATCCTGTGTAACTTCCAGTTGGGAAGGGGTACTCTTGTCTGATCGCTGCTACAACACAGCTAGGCATGTTGTTCTGGTGCCACGGCCAAGGCGCTCTCCTCTCAGAACCCACTCCAGAATCACTATTATTATTTCACTAGCTAGCGAAGTGGCACATCTATTTACAATAAATAATAATACATTTCATTTATAGAGAGCTTTTCATGGTACTCAAAAGACACTTTACAGTAAAAACCAGCACATACTGTATGTCACATTACAAATAGAAAAGCAATAAAAGCAACACATAAAACAATCATATTTAGAAGCAATTAAAAACAATAAAAACGGTAGCTAAGCTAATCTGAAGAGGTGTGTTTTGATTAGTGTTTTGAATGTGTATTTACAACTGAAAGCAAATGTAGCTAAGCTAGGACAGACTCACTAAAGCCTGTTGTACTCACTCATTAGACAGCTGGCCGTCAGGTCCGTCCGGTTTAGGCCGCTTCTTCCAATTTCCTTTTGGGACAAAAAAAACGCTTCCAACACATCCTTATAGATCAGATGGGGAAACCTCTGTGTATGGGTGAAACCATGTCCGTTATCTGTATGAGTTCCCATTCCTTACAACACAGGCTTTCTTCCTCCGTCATCATTGCGATACAGTATCCACAGGACAAGAGGACCAACATGTCCCCGCACGTTGTGGCCTTGAAGTAGCAGCGTCCTGCTCCTCTGTTTGTGCCCTTCTCTCGACAAGATCTTGTGCCAATAACTCTTCATCTGTAGCTATATTCAGGTTTGAATAGATAACCCCGACCATCGAACTCCAAAACCTCCTCAGTGTGTTCCACATCGGATTGAGATGTACTATCTAAAAACACTGACACGTCGTAATCATCCGAAAGCTCAGTTTGCTTCTCTCTCTCTCTCTCTCTCTCTCTCTCTCTCAGCTGACAGTCTCTCTTTCAGCTGACAGTCTGTGTGTCTGTTGCCTAGCGACCTGCGCATGCGCGATAGCTCTTGAACTTTTGAACTCTCTGTGGCCGCAGAGTGGTGTCAGGTTACAGCATGTTGCTACTAGTCATTACTAAGGACTTAACCACGGCAAATTGTTTTTTTGTGGAAAAAATACGTGTTGGACTATTGGATTGTATGAGTTCGGCAATCGATTCGTGTGGTCTTCAACCAGACATCAGTAAATAACCAGAGGTATGGATTAACACAACTTTTCTGCCTTTCTGTCACATCTACTGCAGTCAGAGTCGCTGTGTTCCCTCGGAAGGAATAACTGCACATGGGTAGGCACTTGTAATGATATTTCGAGCATATTTAGAGGCTAAAAACACGTTTAAAACTTGCCCTGTTTACGCCTGTTAGGTGCTAAAGCGAGTACGGGGATAACACGGTAAAGGCAGCACCGATGGTTTCGTTTTTTCCGCTACTGACAGCACTCCAAATTTACAAACAACAGAGCTACGGGTTGAAATCGACCGGAATTCTCCTTTAAATACTTACCACGCTACACTTCAGCATACTGTGTGTTAGCTAATTTCAGAAACTTTTAAACAAACACAAGAATTAAACAGAGTAGCCAGAAATACAAAGTGCTTCCACTGTTGATTCATACTACACTTACTAAACAATTTGCAAGCAATAACATACGTAAATCTATCTATGGTCTGTCAGTTCAACAGGACAAGAACCCATCACAATGGAGGCCTTTAAAAATCCTCCAATTCAAACATAATTGGGACAGTACTGTATATATAAATGGGTGTAAACAGATTTTTAAACAAACTCAACAAGATAATTAAGTGAAATACTTAATAATCAAATGCAACATCTTACATAAAGTATGTTAACATTTGTATAAATATTTATTTGTTTAGGCATATTAGCTGTGAAGTAATTGTGTTTGAGATTAGGCTTTTTTGTTATGTAAGATAAAAAGGCAGAAAGGCAAATGGACTTCATCAACATTAGCAGCACACTGAGAAAGGAAGAGGACGGAGTAGAAATTGTAATAATAATAAAACAAATCAGTCAAAACCTGTGGACTCTTATTCAGACCTGAAGGCTTTCTATCAATATTCTATGGCTAGCAGGAGCAGATTGGGTCATATACTGAGAAATTTCAACTTACATTGAGAGAGGGTGAACCACGGAAGCACATTCTACCCTGGATAATAGCCTCCTTAAGGCAACGGTCAAACTGCCCTTCCCTTTAACACTTCATCCTGAACTCCAGCTGCAGTTGTCAAGAAACCATAATTTGGGTGACCACCGCTACCATTCAGCCATCAGTGAAACAATGCATTGAGAGAAAAGACAAGTTTTGTAGTTACGTGGTGGCGTTTCTTTACTTGTTGTATAACTTGTTTTATGACAAGTACAGCATTATGACCTTTTTGTTTTTATTTCCCTTTCAGCCTCGGAAAACTCACTATGCCATTTGAAATTTCATGATTATCATAAATATTCCAAATCTTCCTTGCTAGCTCTGTACAAAAATATAAGGTAATGCACAAGATTACTGTACTGACCTTCAGTGCTGGGTAAACTCTTTTTGGAACACTCTAAAGTTATGAGATTTCCTCTGATGGGCTCAGAGAGCTTGTTAATATTGTGTGGCATAAATGCTAGCATCAACATAATCTGAAAAAAGAAGATGACCTTGCCACCAAACTATGATGTGTGATGGCAATTTTAAATCAGTTTTATTAGAGGAATATCTTTATTCGTTGGCAGTCATTGACTTAAATGTCACTGATGAAAGTTTTGGCATCACAAATAAACAATAATAATAAACTTTTATTAATAAACTGGTTCATAACAATAAGTTTGAAATGCCTCAGAAAGGTATGACAATATTACAAGGTGGACCCATTAAACCCCCTGCCATGCATACATGTATTACAACACAGAAGGTTCTATTAACTCTCTCTGAAGCTGTACTTATGCACAGTGGTGCTTTGAGACAAATACTAACATCAGCATGCTAGCATGCTCATAATAACAATGCTAACATGGTGATGTTAAGCAGCTTTAACGTTTACCATGTTCACCATCTTGGTTTATCGTGTTGCTAAAGTACTAAAAGTATTGAACGAATAAAAACTTTGACCAGATGATGGCGCTAGATGGGAAGTTAATTGAGTGGTCATGAAATTATCCCAATTTTCGTGGCAATCAGTCCAGTAGTTGATACATTTCACAACTGTCAACCTCATGGCATAGCTACAAATAACACAGCTTTAAATTGTTCTACATTTGTTTGTTTTATTTTATAGTCTTAAAGGAGAACTCCAGCCAATTGTTACGGTAATCTTGCTAAATATAACTATGCAAAATGGGGAGAAAGCAGAAGCAAGGCCACCGGTCGGAAACTATCACACCAATCCCCACAGCAAAGAATCCTACTCTCCAACGCCAGATGGATCGCACAGAAAATGGATATATATCATATATATCCATATATATGCTACAAATACACACAAGACTGCTGCATGATGATTATAACCGAAAGCCTGACTGAACACACTCAGTCATCCCAGAGGACAGCTAACTAGCAGCTAACAGGGTAGGTGATTGTTGAAAACGCATCTTGTTGTCATGTAAGGGCCCTGTTCATGTTACACAGACATTTTAATTGCATTTTGTGTCTGTTAAGATACACAAAGGCACTATTTAGCTTATGCCCTCATAACTGCCGCTTTAGCTAAGTGGAAGCTATGCATTAGCTGCAGCAGTTCCATGTTGCTAAGACCAATTCCGCTCATTTTTTTCTATAGACAGGTCTTGCATAGTTATATTTAGCAAGATTACTGTAACAATTGGCTGGAGTTCTCCTTTAACTACCAAAACCATTTTTTAAACCATGTATCCTGTTCAGGGTCGAGGGGGGCTAGAGCCAGTCCCATCTTTAAATGGGAAGGGTACACCTTGGACAGGCTGCCAGTATATCACTGGTGCCCGTTTCAGGAAGGGCTCGGAGTCTAACCCTGAACTCAGTTGATTTACCCTGAGATGGGAAACTGAGTTTTAGGTTCCAGAACAGCTGATTTGAGTTGGTTCAATCAACTCAGAGTAGGTTGAGTTAGTTAAGCGCATGCATCCACAACCATAGAAAAGGCAGCATGAATGGATCCATAATATTATGATTCACCATGGCAACAACTACAAAAAAAAAAAAAATCGGTCGGCGTACTTTACCCCTCTGGAACTGGAAATACTCATACGCACATTCAACAAGTTTAAACATATTTCATAAAAAAGCAACACGGCTGCTGCTGCAAAATTGCTCCTCGAGTCAATGCATAGGTTCCAATATAGTGTATTAATTTCATATTTAATCTCAAGTAAAATATTACTGGTGAAAGCTGGTGGACGCTAGTGATATGAGGACAGATAAGGTTATGTACATCCAGTTATCTGGAAATGAAAAAAACATCTAGTCTGGGCCTCAATATCATCTCCCGACGTATATTGAACTCCCTGCGAAGTAATACAGTGTCTTCATCAACAGGCTCGTAGACAAAAGGACATGCCATGTTCAAGAAAAAAATGTTTTAGTTTTTATTCATGCAGATGACAAAAATGAAGGGTAGCGTAAGTTCTGGCAGGTCATGGAGTCAAGCTCTGCTAGTATCTCAGCTCATAGCTGACAGTTCCAAAGCCAGCACACCAGCTGGTGGCTCAGCTGATTCCCTCTTTTGATTGGATTTCCAAATAGCACACTTTATTTAAACTGCTTTTCCAAGCCTACCTTGCTTCATCTCAGGCTCATATGACGATTCTCCTGAGTTCCTGTAGCTGTAATTATGGTTATAGTGGCTGTAGATTATCATGTGTGTTATCTTATAATGCAGCTGTACGAGCTGTACAGCATGTAAAAGCTGTAAAGTGGGTGTTAGTTGTTTGGGTCTCTGTTCCCAAGCTGCCGGGTCTAGCTAACATTAGCGGTTGAGAGTTGTATGCTGTGGGGCCTGTAAAGTGGATGTAACGTTATTGGTGTCTCTGTTCACAAACTGCCGGAGCTACAGCTAGCACGACATGATTACATCTCCTTGGTTCTCTTAATACATCCATTGTTTATTTAGATAAGCATTCAATGGTGAAAAAAATGAAAACACAATGTTTAACGTTGGTGAATATTTTAGACAATGAACGACAATTTCTCTGCATATACTTGTTTCCGCATGACAGAAGCTCATGAACGAGCGGTGTGGCTACAACAACTCAAACAAACTGTCGCTAGTGTGCGTGTCCATCTTAATGTTATGGGCCAGTCAACACGGATGTCCGGGTATTTTAGAGCTCCACGACTGCATCATGCGCTTTGAGCAACTCTCATTGGAATGAATGCTATACCCACTTCTCTTAATGCAACATGGTTCCTGCTACTGCTGCTCTCCCTGCTTAAGGCTTTCCACGTATGCACATGAAAGGGCAGGACGTTGTTCTATTCCTGCCTCATGCTTTCAACGTATGCATGTGGAGGTGTGGAGTTGCTGCTGCCCTCCCTGCTAATGATTTCCATGCAGGCTCGTGGAAGTGCAGGGAGGTCCCAGAACAGAGCCATACCACCAAATACAAATTGCAGATTTATTAATCTATTTTGACAAAGTGGTCCTGACTGAACTGCTCTAAAATGCACCTGATACAGACCGAATGAATGAATGAGAAAATTAAAGAGCGCTGTGTCAGAGGAAGGAGACTGAGAGAAACTCAAGGTTTATTGAAGAAAACCTGCTCCCGACCAGGTTAGGTTCACAGACTTAGTTACCTTAGTAACTGACTCTGAGGTTAAATTACTTCTACTTCTGAAACGGGCTGGAGTTACCCCTCTTTCTTTGATGTACCTCCCTTTCTGAAACGGAAAACTCAGTTTCCCCTCATCTCAAGGTTAACAAACTAGGAGTTTTCACTAAACCTGCTATCTGACACGGGCCTCTGGACTAACAGAACAGAAAAACAACTCACACCTTTTAGAAATGTAGACTATAGGGTTTCGTATGGAACATGTCATCCTGCTTAAAATCATTGCAACTCAAAATATATTCTCAACCTGAGGCATTTACCTCACACAGCATGTACTGCAAGTCCAATAACATGAGCTCTACACATCCATTTTAGCATGAGAAAATAGATCCATATCTTGGATTTCCTGGTCAGACTACCTGTTTGCTTGCATTTAAATCAAAGACTGGACATTTAAAATCACATCTTGAACAGAGATCCATATTTTCTGCACAGAGATGCTTATCATAGCACAATACATCACAGGCAACATGCTAGCTTGCAATAGCCCAGCTCAAGCCTCGAGCCAGGTTGACAAATGAGAGAGTAAAGAGTTGGAATGTGCAGATGAATGATCCTGATGATTGCCCGAGACTGTAGTAAAACACTATGTCAACTCTAATGCTGTAACCATTTCGTTGGTCTGCCAACTGAGATGCTTCTTGACTTGTCTGAGTGCTTAGGTTTCATTTCAAAAGAAACCGCTGGATGCTGGTCGAATCTGTTAAGAGTCAACACAAGTTCTGAGCGAGCAGAGTCGCTACATGCAGTGTTTTTTTTTTTTTTTTTTTACAAAATTGTTGTCCGAATGTAGGTTAAAATACCATGTCCATGGAAACAACACTTACCATTCTATATATATAAAATATAAATAAGGGCTTTGTTTATTTTTCTATCCTTAGGCCTCATTTCAACACTAATATTTGAATCCTGTGTACATTTTATTTTTTAACAAGGTACCAAAAAAAAGCACCTGTAATATCTGTATCCTTGTGTGTACGTTGGTGTCTTTGTGTGTGCTGCAATTTGTTCCATAGTTATTACCCTGTCATAAATGTAAGCACCATCATCCATCAGGATACAATTTCAAGACAGTTTTCAGGCTGATTCAGATTGTCCTATGATTTATATGTGATTGAAGTGACAAACCAAAGCTGACAGGGAGCACAGTAATACAACAACAAATTCATATTTAATTCCCTAATTGCCCCATGTATTTCTCTGGGTTGTGTTGCTGCTGAAATCCCATACAGCACATGTTTCAGTGCACAATGACACACAGTTTCAGTATTGTTCTGTCAAACTGTTAACTTTCCGGTCAGGCTATGATTTGAGGCAATAACCTTTTCAGCTTCCCATGAGGTTTGATTTTATCCCGGCTCCAAATATCAGTTGTTAAAGGTGTTGAGAAATTTCACTTTTTCTTACAATCCAACCCCAAGTGTGCTTTTGGTTCTAGCCTTTCAGCTGAGTAACTGAAAAAAGGTCTTCATGGAGGCAGCCTATGGTGGGAAGCCAACTTGGTTCCCATTCGTAGAAAGCTTTTGAAGCGCAAAGAGAGGCTCCCTTGAAACAGCCAGGGTTGTCGAGTAGAGCGTTCGTAGAGGCCTGTGCCTGAGGCCATTCCTCTGAATGGCTCTCATCTCTGGCTTCCAAAGAGAGGGGAGCTGACGGAAAGCTTCCAGGTGACAACTGTGGGGGGGGGGGGGGGGTGGCAAGAGAGAGAGACAAACAGTCCTAGTGTCTCACCCACAGAGACTTCTACCTACATACTTCTTTACTATTCATTTATTTTCTCCATCCTGTGGAAGTGGCTGACTTTCACATTCAGCATGTAAAATACTGCTGCACTATATTCATAAATATTATAAATAGAAAGGTGTCTCAGACTGCAGGCAAATCGGATTTGTGTGTCCAGACATCACCAACCTATCTGTATAGGTTGTTGTGGTAACAACGTAGGCGTCAGTGTAGCTATGCTGCTTACATGGCTTTCCGAGGTGGAAGCTTGAGAAATGGAAGTCCATATTTCACCTTCCAAACGCACTGTCAAGTTGCCGTGCAGAACGGGCTGTTGTTCTCCATAGCGATCTGCCCGTAGCAGCATCTCACACTGGATTTGACGTCGTCGAAGTAAACAAAGGTGTCTTGGTTCACACTGGCTCAGACTACAGAGCCTCTATGTTTTTATTTTATTATCTGCATAAGTATAGACACAATTCATTTCAACACTCGGCTACACAAGTGACGCAAAAAACACCTTGAAATCTAATTTGGGCAGCCAGAGCACCCGGACTGAGACAAATCCAAATGTGGTTTGGATCTAATTTGCTTAAAGGAGAACTCCAGCCAATTTTTACGTTAATCTTAATCGCTATAAATATGCGAGTACTGTCGATTGGAAAAAACCCGACCCAAATCGATGCTAGCAAACTGGAGTTGCTGCAGCTACATCCAGAGCTCACAGTTAGCTAAAACGGCAGTTTTGGGGGCATGTTCTAAAGAGTGCCTTTGGGCAACATGAACAGGACCCTTACGTGACAACAAGACTCAGACGTTTAAATTCACCTACCCTGTCTCCTGCCGGTAGGTAGCTGCTAGCTGCCGTCCGGGATGAATGTGTATAGCTAGGCTTCGGTGATAATCATCACGCAGCAGTTCCCTGTATTTGTAGCATATATATCCATTTTGTGTGCGATCGATCTGGCGTTGGTGAGTAGGAGACTTGGCAGTGGCGATCTGTGTGGTAGTTCCCTTAGCCGGGCTAGCAGGCCAAATCGGCATCCTTGCTTCTGCTTTCTCTTATGTCCCCGCCTTCCTTGCCTCCCGCTGCCGATAACAATCAACAGAGCACCCGCTGGTCTGGCTATGTCCTCCAGAGGACAGGTTATGCCTTCATGAAACGGAAGAGAATGTCTAAAGTTTGGGAAGAGAACAAGGTGCAATGTGTCTACTGACCTGGCATACCACAGCAGTACGACTTCAACGATTCAGCATCTGAACCGAAAACATCCGCTCCACGCTGTTTCACCAAGCGTCGCTGAAAAAAGGTAACGTAGCCTAAGCAGCCGCTGAATTTAATTGCATACTGTATTTGTAGCGATGTAGCGATGTCGTGATGCGGTTTGACTAGATATGATGTTTCGTTTTGATGTTTTAAACTAGTAAACTTATTCACGTTCAATTGCAAGAGAGTATAGCCTAAAAGAAAAAACCTTCACACACACACACAAACACACACACACACACACACACACACACACACACACACACACACACCCTCGTCTCTCACTCTTCCGCGTGCACACACAAACACACACACACACACACACAGGTTGCTAGGTTACCATAGCAAATAGGCTCACCCCAGAAATTATATATTATTTGTTGGTAGCCTAATGGTAAATGCTGCAGGTGTAGAAATCTACATAAAACAGATATTTACTTTGATGTCAGGGCTAGATTAGAGCATGAAACTTAATTAAATTAAATTGCCAAATGTTGGAGTTGGAATAAATACCTCTGTTCTTTTGAGAAATAAAAGCCAAATGCTTGATCATTTTACAGCCACATCATTTTCATTATACATTATTTGTTTTGGTTGTTTCAAAACACAAAAAAATATCCGATTAATCGATCGATTGATTTCTAGATTAATCGATTACAAAAAGAATCGATAGCTGCAGCCCTAGAAGTGAGGCTCTCCTGTGTGTAGAAAAGTACAGTAAGCAGCAGCTGCCACAGACACAGTGAAACACATGCTTTTCCTTTTCCATGGGTAGTAAACCAACAGTAGTCAGTGTTTTATGTTCACTGAAAAGATGAAATAAATCACCTGATTAATGCAACGTTATCATGATGTTTACCGGCCATTTTTAACTGCAGAGTTGCCAGAAAGCTGCTACCAGCCAGGCTAATGCTAATATAGTTAGCCTTAATAAACAAGGGTCTGTCCCAACTAACGTTACCGTTAAATGTAACACTAATCTACAACAGCAGTCTGTGTCTGATATAACATAATTTACACCGATGTAGAGGTTCTTGGATACACAGTTTGTTGCTAGTGTGTGACATGCAGGTCTGCATGCACAGCCAACCACCAATCACAATCAATGTTGATCAATTTATCAAACAACCAAAGCAGGACCCGCTAGTTGACTACAAGCTGAAATTTAGAGGAAGCAACATGCATGCATTATTAATGTCATTGACTTTAGCCTGGATTGATAGTATTATATGAAAACCATGGTGTCATGTCAGTCAACCAGTGTATTTCTACCTGATTTCCCTCTCCAAAATCACTTCAGAAGAGCAGTCACAGCGCTTTGGTGTTGGTAAAGCATTAAAGTTCAACAAAGAATGGTTTACATAAGAAAAGTTCCTTTTTCATTTTTATGCACTCCCTTACAAAATCACCCCAGTAGTCAAGACTAGATATATAAAATTTACAGTCTTTTTTATATATCGCAATATATATCACAGGAATTTTTCTTTTTACAATGTCAGTTTTTTCCAATATCGTGCAGCCCTATCGGACACACAAAAGAAATCATACCATATATTTAATAGACTGTCCATCCCCCTCTAGTGAAAAGCTGAAGAGACGAGCAACTCTGATTATTGTGTTCACTATTTTTCATATCACACGACATATGCACTCTCACCAGCGAAATGTTTTTTAAAAATGAGGTGATGACAGTGATGATGTCATCACCGCGGTAGTGTCACAACACCGCCGGTATTGCGGTATGAAGTGCCTAATGACAGCTTCTCACATGGTTCTGTGTTAACAAACCATCTGCCACATTGGGTTAGTACAACTGAGCTATTAATTCATTTATTTCTGCTCCATATAACTGCAGAACGTAGACATCATTACTTTAAAAGGTGAGACATGTAACATCGTGTCCAGAGGTGACACACACCACTGCTGAACAATTAGGCCCTGTAATGCTCTTGAGGTTTGGCCATGCAAAGTGGGTTTCCATTTAAAAAATAGGGTGCAATCGTTCACAGACTAATCAAAAACGAGATGACGCATCCCAAGGTTACCCGATCCTGTCACTGTAAGCAAACATAACAAGCAATCCTCTTCCAGCAGCCGTCCCTTTACTCATGCATGTTTTTCTGTGAACACTTGTACACTATATGCCAATCACAGCTGCACACAGCTGTCTCTTGTCTCCTGCTCAATAAACAGCTTTCTTTCAGTTAGCTAATGGACAAGATGGATGTTTCAAACTAATCCTACATCCAGAAAAGGTAATTTACATAATGCAAAGGACAGGGTGGGTTTGGGGCAATGCTATCTACCTGGCTGTGGAAGATTTGTTTCTGTTGTTGTCTGAAATGGCATACAGCATGTTTATTCATGAATCTCATTTTGTCAGGTGAACTGGAAACTGAATTACTCCTAGGTGTGGATGTGAGTGTGAATGTTCGTGGTAAGACGTGATGAACTGCTGACCTGTCCAGGGTGTTTCCTTTCCTTCCACCCAGTTCCCCACTGGGGTAGGCTGACCCTAAAAAAAGAAGAAGTGGGTGTTAAAAAATGGATGGATGTACTGAAAATTCTGTATGGACAATGACTCTGTACTTTAAGAATTTTGAAGAATTTATTGAAGAATAGCCCCTTTAGATGATCCATCTCTTTTTCAAGGGGGTCCAACGTAGAATAAACTATACAACAGACAAAATTACATACAACTTACATACGTACATACATACATAAAGGCTCTCTATTGCCAACCCACACACTTATTTACTCCTAACCCACAACTCTCAAACAGAGAAAAAAAGTAAATAAATAATGATAATGGAATAAGTAAAATTAGTAGTAGCAAAGATAACAATAATACAATTATGGAATACGATTATTTTAAGCAAATTAATAATAAAGTTATAATACTCGTAAAATAAAACTAAAATTATTACGATATATTGACAAGTGGATGCTTTTTAAAATTAAAAGCACTAGAGGACAATACCATTAAAGACAGCAACATGATATTTTGAGTAGGGATAATAGTGAGTTCTTGAAGATATGTAGTGATTTAATAGTTCTAATGTTGGCTGGGAGATTGTTCCAATCGGAAGGTGCTTTAAATTTAAAACGCCATCGTTTGTTGAAATAGGGCTTATCATGGTCTCCTCTAGATGTAGATAGGTGGGCAAACACATTTTTTGTCTCAGTGCATGCATTGTCTCAGTCCGGCGGAGCCGCTGTTAGCTTAGCTTAGCGTAGTGAATGGAATCCTTTGTTGCCGTTAGCATGTCGCGAGTAAAAGTGAGCCAACAACAACAACAACAAAACAACCTAATTACTTCTTGTGGCCTGCGTATTCATAACAAGTACAAATAGCAATGCAAAATAAGACCAGACGATTTCCTAGGCATATATTGATTTGGGACTATATTGGGTGAAGTAGCCAGCCGAAGCACTGCTACTTGGCGCAGAGATCACGCGGCAGCTGTTACGGCTGAGGCTCTGACCCACAACACAGTGAATCACAGGCAGACACAGTGGGCGAAGCACGAGGAAATACAGGAAAGTACTGAGTGGGAGACAAGTTACCACATTGGTAGCTGTAAGGATCTGGCGCCGAAGATGAGTTCCGCCCGGGTCTAAATACTGCAGCAGTCCTTAGCTGAATCAACTAGCTACAGCTGCTAGCTGCAACTAGCTACAGGTAGATCGCCCAGCCACGACCCTTCACCTACTTTCCGGACGCCAGCAACACGCACACACAGGACGGAGAGAATAGCTGCGTGCTTTGGGAATAAAACGACAGGAGGAGGAGGAGGATCGGTAGCAATCGCTGAACAGCCTGAGGACGTGAGGATGAAAGCCAACAGATCTGGTGGTGAGAGTGTGCGGGAATATGCCGACTGAAATAGAGTGTCTGTGATGTGGAGAGTGGGACGTACCGCCGGACAAGATGAGCTACCGGGATTAGCACATACAAACTCCACACAGAATGGACAATGAAACCTTGAGGTAACTTTCGGATGTGATGTGTTTGTAGTCAGCACAAAATTACACACCTTTTCCAACTAAATATCTCCAACATGGATTTGCTGCCGTTTTGCTTCCACTTACTTACATTTACTTTTATTTACCATAAATGATGTGCCCCACACCAAAACAAACTCAGTTATGGACCAACTTAAGACTTTGTGGTATTTATTTAAACATTCTCTGCCAGTGGGAGAGCAAGCAATGTGTTTCATGCATGCTTTTTAATTCATTGGTGGCTAATTGCAGGCAATCCAAGTTAGCCTGCAATTGGCCACCAATGAATTATACTGCTGTGCAGAAGAACTCCGAATTTATTTTAAATATACCCTAACCTCTAGTCTTGTCTTTAATAAAAAAGATTTTTAGATCAAAGGAAATTATTATTTTTAACACATACACAAAATGCATGTAGTGTATTCTTTGTTATTTTCTGTTTTCAATTAAATCCGTTGAAAGAACTTAGAGAATAATACTTTGTAGTTGTCTAAAATATATAACTACACTAGAATTTGAGATCACTTTATCGTTTTGTGTTAGTGTATATAACATGTACAGCTACACAAAAAGCCCATCCTTTTAATGCTCACACAAGTCGTACTCTGGCTACATTCCAACATACTGTAAATTCTGCTGTTGTCAGTGACTGTCTATAGGAGCAGATCTTTAAGCTGTGAGCATGCAAAGAATGAGGTTGGGAAGGATCCATAGTTTCCATTAAGAGTAATTTCTTGTCTGATCATTTGCTGAGTAAACATGCAATCCTTCCAACTAGCCCATTATGAACAAAGACAATGCCAAACTGTGTAAAATCAATTCATCAAAATAGGTTAATGTAATGCAAGTTAGTTTTGCTGGCAACAAATATGCATAGTATGGCTTTTATTATTAAAAATGCTTAGCAATATTCCTAGTAACACAATTTAATTTTGAATGTAAGATATTCACAACGATGGAGGGACATACAGGAAGCCAGTTTGTTACTGTAATCTGGGTACATCGAGGTCATCAAGTTCATTCTCATGTGTTTTAATAACAGGCATCTAAACAACAGCAAAGTGCATAGCTTCATAACATCTTTTAAAAAACACATAGGTTCGAATATATTCAAATATCTATTTTTACACATTATGTCCATAAGGTGGCACACCAATTCAACAGTAGAAATAACTACTTATATAGGTATATTTATTTCAACATAAACATGTATTTTAAATAGGGCTGTCAATCGATTAAAAAAAAATATTTTTATTAATTAATCTAAATTAATCATTTACATCATCTAATACATCATTTTGCTGTGAAAGCATTTAAAATATTTCAATTCAAATTAATCAATGAATAATCAGCATTAGAGACATTAAAGTTAAAAAACTCTTTCTATTATTATTTTCACTGTTCAAATGATGACCATAACAATCAAAAATATGACCTAATATATATAAAAATATGCTGAGGAAATAACTTCCAAAGTGCTTCAGGAATAGGGTTATCTCACTAGTAAATTGCTATTGAACGACAAAAACATTCACCAGATGGGAAAATGGGATTTTACAATAACTTTGAATGCACCACAAGGCTGTAGGTTACCAGTTTCATTGAACGCACCGTCTCCGTCTGTGTTTTTCGGACAACGGCAGCTGCAGAAGTGTCGGAATCCTCTACAGTGAGTGAAATACAGTCAAACTTTACGCCGTTTAGCGTTAGCTATTAGCTCTCTCTCTCTCTCTCTCTCTCTCTCTCTCTCAGAAGGCAGGACATGAGGCGAATTACACCGCGATCACATATCCGTTTTTTGATTTTGTCATAAACGAACAGAGTCTCTTGGCATTTGAATTGTCTGAGGTTTTCCCAGATGGCCTTCTTGTCATCTCTCCAGACATTTTCGTTGCCATCTTTGAGGCGTCTTGCTTCACCCTTGTTTGTTTACTTCCGGTAGCGCCAGCTACATGATAGAAATATCACCAATGCGCCCACTCGCTTGCTGTGAATTCTCTGGACAACCGGCTAGGCTCAATCGAACATTACACAGACAGGGAGCTGAACGTTTAGGGAGGAGCGGCCCAGGCACATGATAGAACAGGCAAGGCAGACAGCACAATCGCATATTCATTTTCATATTCGAATGTCAAATATATATATATTCAAATTTAGAATATTCAGTGTCAGGGCATAAAAACTGGTCACTGGAAACTCCCTAAGCAGTCGCTCCAGTGACAGGAGCAGAGCAAATAGACAGAGAGAGGGCCTTTTATCCATTCCGTTAGCACTTCGCTCTGACCATTCCATTAAAAACACCATTCCACTTTATGAACAGCAAAAGATTTGGGGCTTTGCTTGAAACATGGCGGGCTTAAGTCCCATAAGACTACCCCTGGTGCCGCCTACGGTTTTAGGTACATAATAGTCTGGCTGGGATAAAGCATGTTCTTTAAATTCTAAATGATTTTCCACCAAATCCATTGGTGGTAGATTTGAGTGTGTGATGTTTCAACCATAACAGCAGTATTTCTTGTTTCCTTTGGTGTTGTTATGGCCCTTCCAACACCTCTCAGCTGGCACACTGTGCACAAAGTTTTGATGCAACATAATTCTTCAGCAAGAGACCATTTCATGTTTTGTTTATGCTGGTGGTAAACGGTCTCAGGAGCTGCATTAAGAATCTCCTGTAACTGCTCAGTTCTGATTGACAGTGCCTCCAGGATTTCGCGATGTCACAATCGCGCCAATTCACATGAATTCAACCAATCACCGTGAATTTGGTGCGACTCCCAATTTTGACCAATCACCGCAACTTTACCGCAAATTTGACCAATAACCTGAAGTTTCCTGCGACTTCAACCAATCCCAGCAGTCCCACGTGCACTCTGAGAGCCACTAACCATGCGGGAGTGAGAATGGGTTGATCATTTCCTAGTTTCTGATATTCAGACGAGACCTGTGTGATTCCAACATCTCACATTTACCAACAAAACGTACAGCAAAAGACAAAACATGTCAGACCATCCTGCCAACCTGTATACAATTTAACATCAATGTAAGCTGTAGCGGTTTTTTCACTTTAAAGTCGCTGAAGCTGTTACAGATTCAATCCTGTCAGCTTTCTGCAGCGAGCAGGGCTGCTGCTCCATTCCCCCCAAACACACACAGACACACACACACACACAAATACACATGGTGGATACAGGAAAACCCGGAGATGAGACGACACGATGACCTAAATTGAGGACAGCTACGCTCGTTATTCAAAGAAGTCTCCCACCACCACCCTTAATTATTATCGGATTATGGCCCTCACCCCGGTAATCATGAAGTGCTTCGAGAGACTGGTTCACCAACATATCAAAGACTTTCTCCCCCCAGACCTCGACCCCTATCAGTTCGCATATCGCGCAAACAGATCCATAGAGGAAGCCATCGCCGTAGCTCTCCACTCTGCGCTGAGCCACCTGGAGCAACAGCAGAGCTACGTAGGGATGCTCTTTGTGGATTACAGCTCAGCTTTCAATACAATCATCCCGGGCATTCTCATCACCAAACCACTCTCGGCCTCCCCCCTCACATGTGCCTGGATAAAGAACTTTCTCACCAATAGGCCCCAGACAGTGAGACTGCGCCCCCACCTGTCATCCACTCGCACGCTGAACACCGGCTCCCCACAGAGCTGTGTGCTGAGCCCCCTCCTGTACTGTCTCTACACCCACGACTGCAGTCTGGACCACAACAACAACATCATCGTCAAGTTTGCTGACGACACCACAGTGGTCGGACTCATCTCAAAGGGAGATGAGGCAGCCTACAGAGAGGAGGTCCTGAACTTGGCAGCCTGGTGTTCAGAGAACAACCTGGCTCTGAACACCAAGAAAACAAAAGAGATAATTGTCGACTTCAGGAAGAACAGCACCGACCTAGCCCCCATGTACATCAACGGCGAGTGTGTGGAGAGGGTCCACACCTTCCGGTTTCTTGGCATCCTTATCTCCGCTGACATCTCCTGGACAGACAACATCACAGCGATCATAAAAAAGGCTCAACAGCGGCTACACTTCCTGAGGGTCCTCAGGAAACACAACCTGGACTCCAACCTGCTGCTGACCTTCTACCGTGCATCCATCGAGAGCCTGCTGACGTACTATATCACAGTATGCTACGGCAGCTGCACCGTGGCAGACAGGGAGAGGCTACAGAGAGTAGTTAAGGCAGCACAGAGGATCATCGGCTGCCCTCTCCCCCCCCGATGGACATTTACACCTCTTGTTGCTTCAGCAGAGCAAAAAACATCATCAAGGACAGCTCCCACCCTGCCTCTGATCTGTTTGACCTGCTGCCATCAGGGAGGCGCTACAGGTGCATCAGAACAAGGACTAACAGATTCAAGAAAAGTTTCTTCCCAAAAGCCATAACCACTTTGAACTCTATTACTTTTGATGATATCGACAATTCTGTGCAATTTTCATTACTGTGCAATATCATTACTTTACGCTGCATTTCAGACATAAAATAATAGTTTTATGTTTTTTTTTTTCTTTTGCACTACATCTCTCATGTTGACACTGGAAAGGAGTTGCTTTTAATCTCGTTGTACATGTGTATAATGACAATAAAGGGCATTCTATTCTATTCTATTGTAAGTGCAATGATAAGTTAAAGTCCAATAAGTAACAGTACTTTATCAAACCGTATGAATGTGTGTCCCAGGCCAGGATAGGAAATTAACTGACAATGTAAAGATCAACAAGCTGACACATATGTTCAAATTTGATTAATTCAATAAATTATTATTCTTTGTCTTAAATCCAGCCATTTTCATGTTAGCATCCTAAGCCTTTTTGGTAAGGTTACTAGGAAATCTCAGCCCAGAGTAATTTTATTCTTCCCAAAACAAGTTTCCTTTTTATTTTTAAAGAACTATACAAAAAAAAAAATCGCTACTTTTTTTTTGCAACTTTCACTGTCTCCCGCAACTTCACTGCAACAAACATACAAAAGACATCGCAACTTTTATCGCAATGTTTTTACAAAAGCTCCCGCGAAATCTCAAAAAAGGCAGCGAAATCCTGGAGGGACTGGGTATAGAACTGTGTGTAGACTGATTTTCCCTTCTGCCACATGGACAGTATATTGTCTGCTAGTTGGAAATTGTATGATAGCTCAGTGCACTGTGAGATTAAAGTGCTCAGAAAACCAATATATGTGTTTTCTTCTATTCAATTTTTATACACTTTCAGTATTACAACTTTGAAAACTTGCACAAGTTCTTCCTTTAAACATGATCCTAAGTATGATGGATATCAGTTCCTTATCTATCAGTACTTTGAAAACATCAACTTCTATGTTTTGATTCTTCAGTTATTCATGTATTTTATTTTTTATTGCAGAAAAGTCCCCTGAGAATGATCATAAAACAAGTTACTCCGATTAGCAGAAATGTGTTGAAATGCACAACTGACTGTCACTTGCTTTATATGAATACAGTAAGATTTTTATGAGCAAATGTTACACTTTATTTCTTTTTTGTGTCACTTATTTGTTTGTCGTGACAACCTCATAAGTCTCCAAGTTTCATCAGTCCAGGGGGACCTATTTTCAAGAAGGTCAACAACATCAAGTGTTGAGCAAAAATATTTCAAACTGATTTGTTTAGGGATATGCTGATGATGGGAAGCGGCTGCCTTCAAAATGTGGACAACTACACAATGGCCAAAAGAGGCAAAAAGGAATAAAAGGTTAATCACATCTAAGGATATATTGTGCTAAATTATGTGTGTTACATAATTGGCAAATTATCACAACCTTATTTCTGATCCTAAAATTTAAACACTGACTAACTGTGAGTGAGTGTGTGTGTGTGTGTGTGTGTGTGTGTGTGTGTGTGTGTGTGTGTGTGTGTGTGTGTGTGTGTGTGTGTGTGTGTGTGTGCGCGCGCGCGCACGTGCATGAATACTCAAATGCGTGCTAACAGTTTTATTGAACTCACAACATTGATTTTCACCTGCAATGACACCCTGACTACTAATAAAACATAACAGGGTGTGAGTTATTTATATTTACATACAATAAATTCAATTGACTCAAAAAGAGTTACGTACCAAACTGTAGAATCTTTAAACGGATTTCCCCTCTTACAACACAGCTACATTATAAAGCTGTGGTTGGTTTCTACCATTAATGTCATAGCTGATTGGTTGCCAGCTATTTGGTCTAATGGGTGCATGACATGGTTTATTACCGTTAATTATAGTTAGATTATTGCCTGCCTCGGCTGTTCTGGAGAAAGCCAGGGGTGTGGACGAGCGCTGTCAGCTCTTTCTGCCCCAAGTCTTTGAATCGCAGCTTCATTGGTTGTTAAGTGTAACATATGGAATGCCTCTCCCCATCCATGCACTAATCCCAGCAGAATAATCAAGCTACTCTCAAAAGCTCAAGACTGTGGCTGCCCATCTTCATAAATTGTGCAGCCTGTTCATTGTCTCTGGAAATGAAAGGCAGGGTTTTCAGTGGCAACACACAGCAGCACAGGTGCTTATGATAGCGTGACAAAAAGTAAAACAATACTTTGATGCTCTGTAAAACAATAAGTATTAGAGGTAGGGTTTGGTACACTTTTGAAGGTACAACAGAATTACGTCAGTACTACTGAGTACCTACTCACGATAAATCAATCGGTGTTGCGCTCCTGCAAAATGCCGGCAGAGGCCTTGTACGTATTCAAGTTTGATTCTCCTCCTTGGGGACTATTAGTAACAACCTTTCAGAAGTACTGATTGGAATGAGAGGCGCTCTGCATTTCAACAGGAAGTAGCATCCCCAGAGGTTGGCAGTCTGGTCGAAAAGGTGTAAAGAGGAGTTGACGAAGGGAGGTGGTGCAAAATGAATGAGGAGTGAAGAAGCAAAAGGGGGAAAAAGACAGGGGAAAGCCACAGAGGAAAGGTGATTAAGGTGCATTTAAGATAAAATAAGTTTACCAGGAGATTGGGGGGGGGGGGGGGGGGGGGATGATATGTGAAGGAGGGGGCGGATGAGAAATGCAAGAATAAAAAGGAATCAGTTAATCAGGGTTTTTAACTGGATCTAACTAGGGCACAATGATGAACCAAATGTATCGAATTACCATCATTGTGAATCTCTAAATAAACTAAATCCATTCTTATCTGAATTCAATGTGAGTAAACTAATGACATCTCCCAAATTGCGATCCATAGGTCCAGATCCAACTGATCATACTGTAATTAATCCTGATGTACAGTGTTAAAAGGGTTACAATGTTCATGATAAGTGCAGCCTTTCACCATTTAGACATTTTTCTTTCTCAAATACATCTGTTTGCTTCATTTTAATGAAGTGGCTCTGATATTTCTTTAAATCGCTCCACCAACTGTAGCTGTTTGATTACTGTGCTTCCTTCCTCTCTCCACTGCAGCACCTCAAACACAACTCTGTGCCATGTTTTTTTAAAGTTCAGACAACACACTATTAGATGTCTTAAGATATGTTGGGCTGACGCTTTCTATGGCATTGAAACGAGGAAGAACAAAGAGCTGCGACACAGCCTTTAGCTCAGCAGTCAAAAAAGAAGGAAAAATATAGAGCTGTAACCTAATGAAGACATCCACAGCCAGAGACCGGCACTGTGTCACAGCAAACGGGTGAAATATCACCTCAGCAGGAGAAAAGTGAATCAAACAACACACACAGCAAACCTGAAGAAGAAAGAATTTGGAGTGTATTGGTTCATCTATCAACACCATCTCTCTCTCTTCAAGGCAGAGCAGGCAGCAAAACCATCATTCACATTTTTAAACAATAGTCTCTCCATCTTTGTCATCCGGTGCTGGCACAATGACTTTACTTCAAATGTCTAGAGAGAGGGAGAGTGCTGGATTTTAGGGTCAATCTTAGAAAATGGCTGGACAGGCTGTCTTGGAGGTTTTACTTCAAGAGACCGGTCCCTCTGCCCCCTTGCTGTGTGATGTTAAATTCTGAGAACTGAGGAAACTGTAACAGCCAACATAAAGAGAACGTCAACATATTGATGGTGCAGGCTCGCTAGAAGGCATTGATTCCTAGAGTGTGAAGACTTCTATGTGAAAGGAGCCTTCTATAAAAGTGCCATGAGTCATCCAGGTTATCTCATTGCTTTCTGTCTGTGCAAACACTTCTGTCTGTGGCATAGTGGAGGGGCACACAGAGGTACACAAGCCTCCTTTATTGTGTATTTAGAGAATACAGCTATTCCCACATACAGCCACCAACATAATTTCAATTGACATAGAAAATATGTGAAAAACAGTATCCTGTCTACCTCAGGAGTATAAACTTTTTTTGCATTCACCCTCTCCAGTAAATAGTGGTAGAAAACAGTAATGCATGCAGTAACATTTATAATAGACCCTTTACATCATCTCTCTGAAGTGTGTTAGGCTACATCAAATTATGCAAACACTGAATATTTTCCAAAAAAGTCAATACTAAATTTACTGGCAAATAAAGCAAAATATAACCAGTGTGTCAAACAAAAAATGTCAAACCTTGCAGAGGAAAATAACTAAGTTTGAGGAAAGAGGACAGAAAAAAGACTAATTTTGTGGCTTCAGGCCCTGATCTGACTGTAAAGCTGATTCTCCATCTAAGTGGTACCGAGAATGTAATCCAAATTTTTGAAAAACATCCTTGCAACAACTGGTTCAAAACTTTGGCATTTAATCCCAATATTTACAGAGCATTGTATTGTAAAATGTGACCTAGGTCCTCTGTTCTTTTGGCTTTTCATACTTTCAGAATACAGCTACAATAAGATGACTTACTTACAAAATAATAACTCAAGGTGCACTAGGTTTTTCCAGAACTTTCAAGCACATCTCACAGGCTTTATCAGCAGATGGAGTTTGCTCGATTTTTATGGAGAATCTATGACATTTTGACAATTTCCTGCTCATACAATAGGCTGGCTTTGCTTGAGTTGTTTCTTGAGTTGATTTTGTTGCTTTTAAGAAATAAGAAAAAGAAATGTTTTACCGCTAGTTATTACGAAAGAGTTTGCTACAGTTATGCTACATTCAGATCATGGAATGTTAACATACGTTACTCAGCAACAGGTGAAAATAGGGGCAAGGTTGTACAACTAAAGTTAAAATTAATTGAACTTCTAAGGCGAAGAAGAGAAGCGAACTGCCGCTATGTCTGAAAACAGCCTTATCTCACACATCTGTTTTGTTTGTTTTTTTGGAACATATAGCATACAAATTTAATTTTGTCATTCTTTCAGAGGTGGCGGGGGGTCGTTTTACGTTGGCGAGGCGCCCCCCCCAGGGGAAACACCGTATTAGCAATCTGCTTCTTGTGCCTTGGAAAGACAGCTTATGAAACGTCTTATTGAGGCGTTGCAGGGACTGAACATAGCAGGGACTGAACATGCAGAAGTAAGGCTAGCAGCCACCAAGCAAAAAGAGAGGCAAATAAATCAACAGTTCCAATCAAATACATAATAGGTCGATAGGAGTGTTGTGCTACTGTGTATATATTGTGTATATCTTTTTTTGATTAAGTTTATTTTGAACATGTTAAAAATAAAAGACAAAGAACATGTACATTTCAGTACAAGCAAGAAAACCAACATAAACTAAATACTCAGCAAACATATCTTTCAAAATTATTGTAAATGTTTAAATTTAAGGAAATGTTCTAAAAGTAGGAACATTTGTTATATACAAACAATTGAATTCTTCTTTATATATGTATTAGGGCTGGGCGATAAAACGATAACGATATGTATCGCGATAGACATGTAATCAATATCAATACAAAATGCGCTCGATAAAAGTTCGATAATTGTTTTTTTCTTTTTCTTTTTTTTTCTTCGTCGGAAGAAACCAGAGGTTTCAAAGCAAGTTTGGTTGCATGAACAAAGGCACTCGCTCTCTGGTAGCCTAGCAACGTAGGGAGTGACACGCTAACAGCCAATCATGTAACAGTATTGTGTTTGGTTGCGCCATATCGTTGTCTCGTGTTGGATTCTTCAATAACAGAAGCGGCGTGGAGTGATAAGTGGAAAATGCGTGCTGCAGCGAGCGCGGAAGTTCTTGATGAAACGGGAAACGTCAGCTCGCCAATATGGCAGTTTTTTGGATTTTATAAGTCTTACCGTAGTCAGACCAATGTCGTCTGCAAATTATGCAAGACCACCGTCCCCACCGCAAACCTGTTTTACCTTTGGAGCACAGCCGTATTCGCCAGCAACATCCAACAACATCTGCAGCTGGAACCCCGCACAAGCAGCAGAGCACCACGGAGAGGTACTCTCAGTGCCTTATGACTGTAAAAGCTAAACGGTACAAATAAATAACGGAGGCAGTGGCATATCATATAGGCAAAGACATGCTTCCGCTGAGCACCCCCCCACCATGTACGGTTTAGGCTGTACCGTGACTGTTAGACGGAGAAAAATAATAACTGTTACTGTGCTGTATCAGGTTTGTTTTTTATGTTACAGATGTAAAGTCTACCTCAGTTTTATTTCAATTTCTCCTATGTTTACAAAACACTGCACATATTTTAAAACACTTCATTCACCAGAAGTGTTCATTGTGATTTTAGACTTATGTTTCCATTTGAATTATTTGAGTGTTTTCCATGGTTGTGTTGACATTTCTGCTTTTATAACTGAGAGGATTATAATCGGAGGAAGGTTGAGCTTAAAATAAAAACGTTTAAATTAAATACATTTTTTTCTCCTGGTCCTTATTTTAAATAGGTCATAAAAAATATCAATAATTATCGATATCGACTGATATGAAACACTTATATCGTGATACAGTTTTCAGCCATATCGCCCAGCCCTAATATGTATACAAATACATGCACATATACCTACTTACAGGCACATATATACATGCATACCCATATATACATACATACACACATACATATTAGGGTTGGACGATTAATCAAAAATTTATCATCATCAAAATTCTGAAGTATTTTTCCCAAGACAATAATTTCGATAATTTATTCCTGTTGATAGGCCTTTCTCCTTAAAAACATTCTACCGCGTGTGTAGTCACGTGACTTCACCTGGACCAGTCAGCCGCATGGAAAGCATAATGGAGGATAACTCAAACACTGAGTCTGAGTCAACTGAGCAACTTGTGCCCAAAAAAAACACAGTGTCCGTCGTCAGGAAACATTCTGGCTTCAGAAAAGATAATTTAGAACAACATGATTAATTTTGTTCATTTATCGTTATCGAGGTAAAACGTGCAATTAATCGCGATTTTGATTTTAGGTCATATCGTGCATATAGACTGGGTAAACCCTGCCCACTCTGCTGGTGATCTGATTTCGCCCTGCAGCTCTGTCTGGAAACCTGTACGTTTATCTCTCCTGCTTCCATTCACAATTTTGCGGGAACCAATCACAAACAGGCTTATCCACCTGGCGCGCTATTGCCAGGTTTAACACGATGACGATAGAGAAACGACCAAGCAGCTTCTTGGTTATATTCAACAAGCCGCCCCGAAGCGCAGCAACTGTTGATGCCGCTGTCGCTGCTACGTCACCCAGATCGTTGGTCTGATTGGTTAAAGGACTATCCAATTGCGTACAGAGTCATTTGAACTATGCCCATTGATTACGCCTCTTGTGCAGAAAAAATACAGAGCAGACTCCCCAGACCAATGCTCAATCTTAAATCTACTGAGCTTGATCTGGAGATAACCAGACTAGTGGAGCCCTAATACATATACAAATTTCTGTCCAGCTATCACAGTATACCACTATCAGTATAGTTAGCACCAGGCCCGGGGTGGGTAATTGGGAGAATTCCTGGTGGGCCACTTCACTTTCAGGCCGGTCGAGGAATTTTTGTTGTTGACATTTGTCATGTTAGTCTGTCTGTCTGTTAGTGTCATTCTATAGCCTTAACACTATGCCTTTTAGGGCACATGCCTGTTAACAGATTTGCCATAAGAAGAAGTTTTTCTGTTACTCAGTCACCTGATGCTTAGGCATTCTCTCAAAATAGCTAGAAGAGCTTTAAACCCAGTTGAACCCACTGCATGCTTTATTTCAGTAAAACCTATCATTAGCCTTTTTGTATCACCCAATATATGGCGATTCATAGACTTTGCAAATATTGATAACAAAACTCAAGCTTGATCTGTGTATGCAGTAAGATGACCTCTTAATTATTTCTTTTGTAGCTTCTGAGCAGCAGATAAGCCAGTCCCCCGCTGAAAATGATGAGCCCGAAATTTGCAATGAGGCGGCCATGACTACAGGGACATGTAGAGGATACCAGAGTAAACAATATGAATTAAAGTTATTTAATGTAAGAAAGAGCAGTATATGACAGTACATGATAAACCAATATGCATTGTTTGTTCAGAAGTGGGTGTAGTAAAGGTGCTATTGGCAATGTAACTGTAAACTGTACTGTGAACATTAGTTCAATATGTCTCTTTGTGGAAGCGATACATTTCAAATGCTTTATTTCTTTCTTTCTGCTTTTGTTAATTTATCAACTTAACCTTGTGGAATAGTGGAATATGTTGTGTTAACATTTACATTATTTGTTGAACCATGGTATTAATAAAAACTACAGGATAGTAAGAGCTGAACTTTTGCTTCATTTATCCAATTTGCACCACCATGGAAAAAGTGGGCTGGTCTTGGGCCTGAAACTCCCAGGCTGAAAAGTGGCCCCACTCTGGCCCTGGTTAGTACAAGTGTGATTAGATGTTTTTCAACATGAATGATGTGTAGTGTAGTTTTAATATACGTTATATAAGTCAGTCCATGTGATCAGTAGACAACCAATCCTTACTACCGACTGCTTAGGTTTTTGGATGAAACCTTGAAGCAGCTAAGGTTGCAAATCCTCCATAGGCACCAAAAAAAGACACCCACTGTTCTCCCTCAGGCCCATTGGACAATGCGAGGGGGGCGGATGACAGCCCAGAATTAATTGACATGCCTCCGAGAGGTTGTTCTCTAATAACATATTGATCCACCAGGCCTGATATGCAAAGTATCTGCCAGTGAGTGTCGCTGGCGAGGTGAGACAAATGCCCTCAGAATACCTTCAACCAAGCTGTGTTGATTAAAGAAGGTATTAGAGCCCATGATCACATAGAACCAGCATGTCAGGTATTCCACATCGAACCATGTCAGAACCTGTCCTCATTAGCAGATAACATATTCCACTAGTACAAAAAGCTGTGACAGATTCACATTAAACTTTCATAAATTACAAGAATTCAGTGACAGGTTCAAGATTCCAGCTTTCTGTTTTTAAACTGTGCTCCAGTCTTAAGAGGATAAAATGTTAGCTTTGTGGCAAAAATCTTTCAAACTCTTCAAATCTGAAAGCTGCAGTAGTCAAAGTTTTAATGTGAAAACCCAGACATTTAATCATCTTATATCACAAGGTAAAAAAAATACGTTGTTATTCTGTGTAAAAACTAATGTCGAAAGGTAAGTACCACTGCAGTGTGGAAGTTATTATTTGTGAAGGACATCAAGTTTTTTTTCACTTTTTGTACCGGTTGAGCTCTCTGTGTGCGCATCTTGCTGACAGAAGGTCCAGAAGAATCTTCAGTGAAGCTAGTGATGAACTTGAACTCAGTAGTGATGGTAAAAAAAACAATGTAACAAAGTGGCTCATGTAGGAAGTACACAGAATTGTCCTTTAAATGGGGCTGCTCTGACATTACAATGATGTTACAGATTAAAAAGTATGTTCTTACAATTAAAATAAATGTGCTTAACTAAAATAAATGTTCAAAAGGATCTTAATATAAAGTTGGGTTTTCTTGTGCTTGCTGTCTTCTTTTGGATGTAGCCCAATATTCCTAAGAGAGGACTGGCCAAAGTTTAAATACTGCAAGTGGTCCATGAAAACCGGTATTGACAGGGACATTCCTTACAAGAGCAAGGTCCTCTGAAAAGGTCAGACAAGACACTCTTCTATAAATGAGACCTAGGTCGCTTTGGGTGAGGACTCACTTAGGCAGAGAGATAGTTGTGGTAAACTCAGCTGCAATGGAGTGCTCAACTTTACCCTCTCTATTAACAAAGGCAGGACATGGCAGCAAACTCAAACTGCAGCTATGTACAAATAAGCGAGCACTTGACAGTAAACAAGCAGTTTTATCATACAGTGTGTTTACATGCAGTTTAAAAAAACGATTACATTCGGGTTAAGGCAATACCCCAAATTCTCAAACGCCATGTAAACACCTTATCCCAGTTGAAATCGGAGTTCTCATAACCCAGTTAAAGTTTTTTGACCCGGAATACAAATCGTTGCTATGATACAACTAGGGATGGGGCCGATCCGATCCAGTATCGGTATCGGGACCGATACCAGCGAAATTTAGGTATCGGATTTTCCCGATCCAACCTGTGGAGATTTCCGATACCACGAGCCATGTCTGCACTTTAACATTGTCTGCTGAAATGGCTCCAAAAGTGATTCCTGCTGGCTGGTCTGCTGGTTGGCTGCAAACTGTGGAATAGATTTCCTGAACGGAGGCGCGGCTCAATGAGACACAGAGTTATGAGACACATCCCCGCTCAGGAAATCCGTTCCGCAGTTTGCAGCCAGCTAGCAGGATAGTAGCATGAGCAGCATTGTGGCTAGCTCAATGCTATCCTGTGTGTCCGCTGTTTGGAAATACTTCACAGTGGAAACACCGCAGAGCAAGACAGCAAAATGCAAAAACAAAGCAGGACTTTCACAACCGTCTGTCCCAGTGTTGTCGCTGGCTTGTGGCGTTTCATTTCCCCGTTGTTGCGTCCCCCAGAGACCCCGGATCGTGTCCCGGCGGCCGCTGTTTCAGAGCAGCCGCTGCGCAGCCGTGAAAACAGAGGTGTGTGTGTGTGTGTGTGTATGTGTGTGTGTGTGTGTAACTAAGTGTGTGTGTAAGATGTTTACAGTTATTGCACTTTTCTTATATTTAAGATACCGTAAAACTTCAAATAATAGCCCGGGCTTCTATTTACCCAAATCGCCGAAATGCCCCGGCGTGTATTTGAGACGGGCCTTTAATTGACGATGCTTTCACTCACACACGCTCACCTCCAGCTCTTCACTGACCTTCTTCCTCCCTCCGCCTCGCAGTCTGGCCCTTTGGTCGTCTTCCTCGGACAGACGTCGCAGTTCTGCTTTATGTTTACCAGGCATGGATTTAATTAGCGGAGGTAATGTTAATAGTACTGTATGAGTTGCAACAGCTTGACTGACTGACTTCAGTGGCCGTTCTTTAGGTTGGGCTTTTACTGTGAAGGGTAGGAAAAAGTGAAGCTAGCGTTATGCTCTGTTGTCACCACATAACGATCACGTAATTCACGTGCATATTAAGTAGCCACATGTATATGTTTTGGTCTTATTATACATCCACAGGTTACTGCTCCAGCGGAGAGGACGGTTCGTTAAGACAGCAGCTAAGTTTACAAGAGTTTGTCCAAAGTTCAAGATAAACAGTTAGACTACAAACTGACATCTTTCATTTTAGCTTGTTAGTAAAAAGTCGCTAATAGCAGAGTAGAGCTGTGTTTGCACAGCGAGTGGACAGCGCAGACAGAGCAGACTGAAACATGTTGATGCCTGTAGAACAGGTAGGTGGGTATATTGATAAGTATTGACTTTTTAATCATGGAGGTTTTATTGTAGGCTACTTACAGTAACGACTGTAGCGTTAGTTCATCTGCGCCAGCAGCAGTAGGCTAAATAATCCTCGGTATCGTTTCCAGTCAGTTACATATGTGCTGCGTGAAGTAACGCACACACTTCGGCTCCGCTATGTTTGTGTGTGTGTGAGTGTGTGTGCGCGCAGCGCGGACATCGCTGTTCACAATCCCGTATATCTTCTAAAATGCAACGCTTTTATCCAAATGAATTGTGTTTGACAGGTATTAAAAGATCAAATACAACCCAACACGGAAAAAAACAAAAAAACAGACCAGGCCTCTATTTGAGACCGGCCTTTATTTACCCAAATCTGTTGTCACACCAGGCGTTTAAAAGAGACAGGCGTCTATTTGGGACTCGGCTATTATTTGAAGTTTTACGGTATTTGACATTTTAAAACGTTGATTTGTTGATGCTACAAGAGCCAGTGTGCTTGATTTGTGCTGTTCACACACTGTTTTATTGATAGTGAGTGTGTGTGTGTGTGTGTGTGTGTGTGTGTGTGTGTGTGTGTGTGTGTGTGTGTGTGTGTGTGTGTGTGTGTGTGTGTGTGTGTGTGTGTGAGAGAGAGAGAGAGAGATTTCTACACTTGCACTTTTCTTATATTTCAAGACTCAAGTATTTGACATTTTGGGAATGTAATAAATATTGACATGACAATCAATTTGAAACCCTTACAGTTGCATATCTGTTTTCAGAATGAGATTTTTCGTGTTTTTCTGACTTCCTTTTCTGACCTTATACTTACCTCAAGTTGCCTTTTGGAACATACATGCATAAGTACGTCCATATCATACTTGCCCGTTGAGGAGTTTATTTCAGCATCATATAAAATCAACAATAATGATAATAATAATATTAAAGCAAACACAGCTCTGGTATCGGAATAGTGTCGGTATCGGCCGATATCCAAATTCAGGTATCGGGATCGGAAGTGAAAAAATGTGGATCGGTGCATCCCTAGATACAACAAAACAGCGTTGGCCGAATCACCAGCGGACCATTGGCAGCGGCAGCCTACAGTCAATCTGTTTTACTCCCTGACGAGACAGCAGCAGACACCAGGAGAATGCTAAACAGACTGTCCATCTCTGGGGCTGTCAACGCTGTGTCTTTGTAAAAAAAGTGGAGGGAACAAGCAGCCCCCACTGTGGCCGCTGGCCAACGTTAACGTTAGTTAGCTAACGTTAGCTTGCTAATTCCACCCGTCACTGGGCGACACTGGTTGCAGATAATGTCATCTGGCGAGAACACTGTGCTTTCCTACGCTGTCACAAGTGTGTGTAAATGAAACATCAGCTTGTTAAATTTTACTAATTTAGTGGCCGGTCAGTGTTTTGGTCAACCGGAAGAAAAAGCTAGTTGTTTTCCAGGGTTAGAGTTACTCCCATCATTTTTACCAGTCTTCCCCGCTCATGTATACAGGGAGAACTGGTATAGCCTGTTAAATGCTGTGCATGTAAAGGCACTGATAGTTTTAATTCTATACTTGCATGAAAATGATGTAAAACTAATTTATTTGGTTTACATGTTGTTGATAGGTAACAAGAGTTGTTGATGTGCTGTCATATAAAGAGCTGTTTGAATACAATAAAGGGTGCATTAGGCTAAATGCTTCAGCCACTCCAACCAGAGAGAACAGGTGCTTCACAGACTACGTGGAGAAAGTGCTGGGAAGTATCTGAAGACGATGCTGGGTGCGTCAAAATGTTACAACACATTAGCCTACATTTAGTGACCAAAAATCTACATGAATTTGCTCCCATCTGCAGCAGCTGTTTTCCATGCTTGGAGAGACTGAAGCGTGTTGTCTACAGCTGTCTGAGTAATTTGTATTTTGGGAGATGACGGTGTAGAGGGAAACTATAATATGAATTCCATTTTTTTCAGTAAGGGTGCTCCGATCAGGATTTTTGGGGCCGATCACCGATCACCGATTGCTGGAAGACGTATCGGCCGATACCGATAGCTTTTATGAACTGAAAATTACGCCTTCACGTAACAGTCGCACATGTTTAGAGAATGTATCAGTAATTGTCTGGCTTTTTGTCCTAGCTCAAAATCTAAAAAATGTCCTTTCAATCACTGCAGACATTTCTTCAGCAAAACAAATTATTTGTAGTTTTGTCAATTTTCAGACTAATCCTAACTAAGGTAAATGTTCTTTTAGCTCCACATCAGGGCTGAATTCACATCTCTTGGGATTTCAAGAACTACAGCTTAACCCCAGGATCCTCCAACTTAAACCTAGCAACAACAACAGCTCCATGGCTGCAGCAATCCTTTCCAGCTTTGAGTAGATGCGCCCGAGAGGCCGCAGCAACATCACCACCCGGTCAAGACGGGCATTTATTACTTTGCCGCATCCCGGACAGCTCCCGCTCCAGCCCTGATGAGAACGTCGGTCTCCTCGGCTATGAACCGCAGGCAAATCCGCCGTCATATAGCAATCCGCCATGGAACAAGCACGCCTGCTCTTAAAGGGAATGTGAGATGACGTTCTGATTGGTTCATTGCACGTTACGCCCAAACCACACCTAGCTACTTCAGACCAACCCATTTTAGATTTGCGAGATCCGCCCACAAAGCTACTTGCGTTTGGCGTTTGATACTTGCGTTTCAGATCGTTAAAATAGGGCCCCAATATGTTAAAACGCAATTTCCTAATCGCAAAGGCTGTGATTTGGTCACGTGATTCGCGAGAGCAAAGCAGTCTGCACTCCGCAGAGAAAGCATCAACTTGGCACGCTAATGCTACACTGTACCTTGACCTGTTGTACAATGGCCTCAGGCTCGACAGAAACTTTAGTCCCAAATAGGAACAGTATGTGACTTGTGTGGGACTATTGTGGGACTATTTTAAAAAAAAGATGATGCGCAGCTTCAGGTTTAACAGAACCTGTCTTGCTAACGTTGCTACCTCACAGGGTAAGACTATGAACCTGTATCAGCACTTCACCAAAAACCACAAAGCCATCTAGGACAGTTGCATGGCTAAAATGCCGAACACCAGTTCGTCAAGAAAACAAAATACCACTAGAGCCCGACCGATATGGATTTTTGGGGGCCGATGCCGATATTAACTCGAAAAGAGCCGATTTATAAGCCGATATTTTGATTTTGAAAATAAACTGGATATTAGACCCATTTCCTATAAACTGCACTTACACAACATTCAATAGCAAAATATCTGCCTGTTCTATGTATGTGGGCTGTATAAACCATTTTCCAGAAGGGATGTTAAAAAAAAGCCTTAGATTACAGTCTCAATGACTAAACAATTGCACATCAAAAGTATATATTTTTTAATGATCAAAAAACAGTCTGGTTTTAAACATTTAACACTTTTACTTACTTCCAGTTGAAGCTGGTTTTAACAGTCTGTGTACTGTAAATAAATTATAATACTAAAGTTAAAGTAAAAGAGCTATACCAAACAAATTCAATATTCTACAAAACCATGTCAATGAATTGAAAATAA
Organism: Gymnocephalus cernua; assembly: GCA_023631565.1. NCBI lineage: Eukaryota > Metazoa > Chordata > Actinopteri > Perciformes > Percidae > Gymnocephalus > Gymnocephalus cernua. The sequence continues at coordinate 8,665,146 of CM042446.1, forward strand.
AATTAAAATAAGTTAAATGTATAGCTACATATAAAATAAATAAATATAAAATAACACAAAACACTGCATTAGAAGAATCTTTGCAGAAGTAGTCCCACACTTTGCTGCTACAGCGTTCACCTTTTTCAGCCATCTGTAGGGCAGAAAGAGAGACAGAGACCTATTTATACCTATTTATATTTAACAATATTATTACAACATTTTCCTGTTATGTCTGTAAAGCTGCGTTGAAACAATCTGTATTGTAAAAAAAAAGGGAAAAAAGCGCTTGTTCAGCTCACATTTATTTACATGTCCCCACTGGTTTAATCATTTCTGACGCACCTACTGTAGTTACTGTAACTATATTTGCTCTCACAGACACATTCACAACGGCCCCGTATATCTTCTCCTCTTCTCTTTGTGCAGTCTGAATCAAAACATCGTCATGCGCTGGCGAACGTAAAGTTAGCCTACTGTTACCGGTGTCGTGCCAAGGTACTTACCCCCGCCAGGATTCATATCCCCTGACTACGGGACCGTGCGTGCACTCAGAGCGGAGTTTCACTGATATCAGGTGAAAACAGCCTGCTATTTTGTGCATCCCCTATGTAACTTTTGTGTGCTCCCGCGGTCAGGGGATACGAATCCTGGCGGGGGTAAGTACCTTGGCACGCCACCGGCTTTCAGCTCAGAGAAGATTACGGAATCAATTCGAAGTTGAATGGTTAACGTTAACGAACACACCGCTGTCAATTTTGAAAAGAACCACCTTCAAACAAGTTAATAGCAAGCATTTAAGGGCCCTGCTAAAAAGGAAGCTATGTTAGCGTTAGAATAACGTAACAGTTGTTGTTTTTTAGAGGCACGCTGTACATAACTTCTAGTCATTTACTACACGGGGTTCACGCTAACCCTTAGCGGCTGTAAGTGATGTTACAGAATATTTAGAAGTGATAATGATAGGACAGTTAGCTAGAACTACCACACCGTTTTTATATACAGTGTATGAACTAAATCTACAATCATTTCACATGACGAACGACAGACTCACCTTCAAAACAGTACATCTCCATGCCGGGTGTAATGCTCGGCCACTGGCTTGGCTGAGAGCTTTCTTCTGTAGTGGATTTCTGGCGCTGTTGTCAACTGGGGAGTTGCAGACCGACCTCTGGTGGGCAAACTATGCAACACTCATAACATGAGTGAAGCATGAGACTGTTTCTCATATTTCATCGGCCGTTATAAACGCCGCTGCCGATTTAAATGCAATTAGCTCATATCGGCCGATAATATCGGCCGGCCGATATATAGGTCGGGCTGTAAATACCACCCGACAGGCATCACTCACCGAAATGTTTGAAAGCATAATGTTAACTCCATATGAACGTACTTTAAAATGGAACGAGAAAATTACTAAGCAATAATGGAGTTTATCACCAAAGACATGATGCTCCTTAGTACGGTCACCAGGCCTGGGTTCACAGCTACACAGAGCATCTGTTTAGCACCGGAGGGAATATAGTGACTTGCACTCGCTCATCATCTAAACCAGCATAAGTGGATATGCTGGTTTTCCTAGCCTGTGAGCTACTGAGAACCATACAGTAATAATACTTTATAATAATGTAATAAAAATGCCACGGACAGTGATGGAGAGAGTGATGGCCGGAATCCGGAGATGTTTTTAAGATGAAAAAAGGTGGATTTGGTGATAGATTTGATATGAGTATGAAGTACACTGACCGGAGCTGGATCGGAGTGGGAGTTGCTAATGGTTAGAAATTGCTTCCTGTGTGTTCAGGATCACTATGGCTGTTCACTGCACTTTAGTCTGCGTTGTGTGTTGCTGTTACTGACTACAGATAATTACGATTAATATTTAGATAATAATGATCAGACCGTGATTACATTTGACTTTGAATTACCTAAATATTTTCAAAGAGGTACAGGCAAAATTTCTCTCCTTTTATTTTCTGCATTTTTGTTTTGTTACTGACTGGATATATATATATATATATATATATATATATATATATATATATATATATATATATATATATATATATATTACATACATATATACATATGTATATACACACACACACGCACACACACACAAACACACAGTATCTCACAAAAGTGAGTACACCCTTCACATTTTAGTAAATACTTCATTATATCTTTTAATGGGACAACACTGAAGAAATTACACTTTGCTACAATGTAAAGTATTAAGTGTACAGCTTGCATAACAGTGTAAATGTGTATTAAGTGTACAGCTTGTATAACAGTGTAAATGTGCAGTCCCCTCAAAATACCTCAACACACAGACCGCTGGCAACAAAAGTGAGTACACCCCTATGTTAAATTCCCATAGAGGCAGGCAGATTTTTATTTTTAAAGGCCAGTTATTTCATGTATCCAGGATACTATGCATCCTAATAAAGTTCCCTTGGCCTTTGGAATTAAAATAGCCCCACATCATCACATACCCTTCACCATACCTAGAGATTGGCATGGGGTACTTTCCATAACATCATCTCTCAATCCAAATCAGAAAAAGTTGGGACAGTATGGAAAACACAAATAAAAAAAGAAAGTAGTGATTTCTAAATGTACTTTGACTTGTATTTCTCCAACCATTTTTGGAATGTGTTGCAGGTCTGAATGACAGGAAAGGATGTACATTTACAAATTGATTTACAAATTAAATTAAGTTGACCAGACAAAACATGAAATATTTTGTGTTCACATTGTCTGCAATGAAATACAAGTCAAAGTACATTTAGAAATCACTACTTTCTTTTTTTATTTATGTTTTTTATACTGTCCCAACTTTTTTTGATTTGGGGTTGTACATCATTTATCATTTTACTGTGTGCAGTCATTGAAAATAAGTTATTTTTTTTATATTCTTCACAGAAAATGAGCCAAGGCCAATGAGTTTATAAATAGCATAATTTTTCTTTTAGCAAACATTGAAAACAGGTCCCACAGACCTGAACACCTTACGAGGGTTAAGAATAATTAAAGATTTCAACATATTTAAAAGCCAGTGTACAACCTTACAAACACTTCGAATAAAGGCTTGCATGTATCATATAATAACTTAAAGAACATCACGTTTTAGATAGTTGTCAAAAACACTGAACTGTCTTGTAAGTCTTCCCTTTCATGTGCTGTGTGATCATTTATCCAATTTGAAAACAGATATTTGTATCTTCTCATGATACATTTTTACAGATTCAGGGAGGGGATGAAGACCCTTGGTGTTCTTGATGCAGTAAGAATGCACCCAGAAGCTTTCAGACTGCTGTTTTGTCACAAGCCATCCCCAATCACAGCTGATGTACTAGAACAGCTCTTTGAAATTCAACTGTCAGCAGTGGGCAGCAACAAAAGAAGGGCAGAGGAATGTGTGGTTGCATTTTGGAGGGACTACCTGCTGGATGTTGAGGGTAAGTATTATTGCTAGATAAGGAATAAAAATCTTTTCATATGCTCTTCTGTCTGCCTTTGTCTTTCCCTCCTTTTTAAAAGTTTTATACATGCGAGGTTTAATTTCTTTTTTGGTGTTCTTTGGTGTATTTATTTTTCAGAGCAAGAGGGACCCTTGCAACTTGGGGGTATCCTGGCCTTTGCGACGGGAGCAAATGCAATTCCACCCCTGGGCTTCTCCCCACGACTTTCAGTGGAATTTCTCCTTGAGCTGCCCCTCAGACAAGTCCGTCATTTACCCACCGCAAACACATGCATTAACTGCCTGCGGTTGCCAGTCCTGAAAGAATTCGAGGATTTCAAGAAAACTATGGATTTCGCATTAAAAAACACTCAGGGATTTGGTCAGGAATGATTTCCGAGAACTCCTGAACATACATTATCTGTTGCCTGTTGAAGTTGATTAAACTGATGAGATATCGTTGTCAATAACTCACCATTTCCTAATACATTATTAATGTGTTGTTTAAACAATTGAAAATGGAATAATCATTTGACTAAAAAGGAAACCATTTTGTTATTTTATTTTATTTTTCAACGTTGTGAAGCAGAAATTGTCACTGGCCTTTTATTAACCTCACAATACTGTCCTAATTGCCTTGACAATAATGAACTTGCTCACTAATAAGAGTTCACCAGGCCCAAAAATAATTGAATGCCATGGTTACCGTCATCGGCTAGTGGGTCTACAGTTTCTAGAATTATGTTCATAACTGTTTCATTTTTAAATAAAGTTATTTTCTGGAACAATAACATTTTTTGAAGTCTCAAAATGTACTGGGGGGTCTTCATTTCAGAGTTGTCACTCCCAACTAAAATGTTCTGCATTGCCTCTGCACTGCTGAGAACACCTCTCAGCCACAGTTGAAGAGGCGTTTGTGATCCCTGTGTTGATAATCCGTGGTTGTTCCACTGATTTCTGAATTCTGCAGTTGCCCTTTGAACTCTTGGCAAGTAGATGTAGTGTAGACAAAATAAGTGCAATTCATTTGTAGAGTTCAGTATGCCCTCATTTTCCATGAAGGAGAAGAGATCACTGTAGTAGAAAGAGACAACTCTGTTCAACTCTGCCACAACCGCTCAATCCTCTGGTTGTGAACACTGCGTCCAGTGATGACACTACCTCTATTTGTGTCATGTTTTTGTCCTTAAAGTTTCTGCTGCTTGATTTAAATGTTCCTTGTTCCTCTGAGTTGGTGCTAGCTGTACTTTCAAAGCAGCGAGCCCATCGGATGATAATAATTCAAAATGCCCCCTTTAGCCAATGAAGAAGTGAGAATTTAAATTGTCTTCCTAATTGATCAAACCAACTTCCTTTTCAACTATACTCTCTCATACACACTTCTATACTCTCTCACATACATTACTATACACTCTCACATACACTACTATACTCTCTCACATGCACTACTATACTCTCTCACATGCACTACTATACTCTCTCACATGCATTACTATACTCTCTCACATACACTACTATACTCTCTCACATACACTACTATACACTCTCATACATACATGTAAAAGAAGTATACTAGTGAGTGTGTATGAGTATAGTGGTGTATATGCAAGATTGTGATACTGTGTGTAAGACCAAGTATGAATTATATCCTAGGCGGCTCCTCATATGCATGCGTGTGTGTGTGTGTGTGTGTGTGTGTGTGTGTGTGTGTGTGTGTGTGTGTGTGTGTGTGTGTGTGTGTGTGTGTGTGTGTGTGTGTGTGTGTGTGTGTGTGTGTGTGTGTGTCAACATGGCAAAATGAAAATGGTTTTGAGTACTTTGCAAGGGGTTTATATTTCTGTCTGTCTATCTGCAACCAGATATTGTCACCTTGATAGCATCTCAACTGGAAGATACAGTCACGAAGGCTTTACAGGTGGGTAGTTAAGATCAAAATGAAGGCAGAATTCGAAGATGGGTGTGGTCTGAGCAAGGGCACCGGAACTGGTAGTACTTTCGCCCCTGGCCCGATTTGGCGTCACAGCTGGTGTGATCTGACTGGGCTCCAGTTTGAAACCACTGGTTTTAGAAATAGCAAACTTACAGAGCACACAACACACGCTCTGCTATCTTAATTCTTGTAGTGTTCAGTGTTTCCTCATGTAATTGTAAGCATCACATGTCTTACAATTACATTCCAGGATATTGTGCCCTTTGTCTCACCAAAAGAGTCTTTGGACCAGAATAGAATCTGTTTTACTACCATGACTCCATTGAGACACATAGCCAATGAGCAATTACAGATGCATACCACATTTTGCAATGGGCATCTAAGATCATATTTTTACTCACTATGACCATTACTTAAAGGTCCCATGGCATGAAAATTTCACTTTTGGTTTTTTAACATTAATATGAGTTCCCCCAGCCTGCCTATGGTCCCGCAGTGGCTAGAAATGGTGATAGGTATAAACCGAGCCCTGGGTATCCTGCTCTGCCTTTGAGAAAATGAAAGCTCAGATGGGTCGATCTGGAATCTTGCTCCTTATGAGGTCATAAGGAGGAAGGTTACCTCCCCTTTCTCTGCTTTGCCCGGCCAGAGAATTTGGCCAACCCATGAGAGAGAGACATCATGGCTTTCAAATGAGCAAAGTGGCAGTTGGTCAAGGCCACACCCCCACTCTCCACCTTGCCCCCTCCCTCTCTCCTCCTCAATAGCTACAGACACAGAAATGGCATATACTAAGGAAAGCTCATTGTTGGACTGGTTCTAATGGCTGTAATTCTGCACCAAGGCTGAATTTCAGGAAAGAGACTTCAGATACAGTATGAGGGGACCACTGAGGTCTATATAAAAGCATCCAAAAAGCAACATGTCATGGGACCTTTAAATTAAAACAACAGATTATACAAGCATTCTTTCTGGCTTTATACTTGACATGAGCAGGTGAGTCCATATTCAAAATACATTCAATACAGTATGAAACTTAGAAGCAAACACAAACTGGTGATATCTGAACTGAAGCAAGTCAAGTGTATCACTCACTGTATTATTTACAAAGAAAATACGGCAAGGCCAATTCACATATAGTTAACATTGTACCAAAATGTGAACAATAACGCTGCCACCAGTGGGCTTAATTGCTAGGTAACATCACTGCTCGCTTTACATATAGTTTAGCAACAAAAGAAATATGTTCAGGGCACATTACTGTGTTTTAGGTTGGTTTTGAGCACTTGCATCCCCACTAACCTGGAAAAAGTTGGGTGCAGTGGGGAGTGAGGCAGATGGACCGCAGGATGCGCTATCTTCTTGTCTCATCTGGGTCTGATAAACAGTAAATTCATAAAATGCAGTTCCCATAATGCTATTTTCCAAGCTACTGTGGCCATATTTCACAAGAGCCACGTGAGTGCAGTGTCCATGGGAAAGCAGCCGTCAAGGGTAAGGCTTTCGTTCGTTTGTCACTCTGCATGAGGAGAAAATGCTGTACTGTATACAATAATATAGCGTGCTGCTGCTATAGGTATATAGGGGCAACACTAGTGTTAGTTGTGATAAGATAAAAACAATTAAAAAAAAAATAAAAAAAAAAAATAAATCACCAGGCAACCCAGGCGCAACTTTATCATCACTCCCCAATATCTCATGTAAACCCAAACTGCGGGGGGGTGATGAGGTCGCAGTCTGGCCGCCAAACACAATATTCTGCTGTTATAATAAACATGGGTTGTCTGACTGAACTGGGTTTTATCTCCATAAAAAGCAAAACGACAGTGAGCAAGAAATGGTGCCCAAACACCGTGCAACACCAGTAACACTTCCTACTGCAGCAAGCCTAATTCCTACAACATCACTATGTAACATTTGAAATCACAGAAATGTTGAGTTTAGAACAGCAAATCTATCTTAGAAATGGCTATACAGTGGGTAAATGTGATTGTTACAGTATATATCAAGCATTGCTCAAAGCATTTTTAAAACCTTGCTGTCTTATTTGATGTGTATTTCACAGACGGCACTTGGGAGCCATGCCCCGTATGCCAAATCAATACTTAATTTTACCAATAACAAATAACAAAATAATATATTTAAACAATTATTTATAAAAAATAATAATAAACAGTAGTTAAAACAAGCAGTAAAACTGTGCATTAACTGGCTAAACTGGAAATTGTTTTAACAGATTGTTTGACAATTGTTTTCTCACAGAACATCCCTGTGGAATACTAGGATGGATAAAATTATCACCAATCAATGTAACTTGAGCAACTGCCACTTTGCTCATTTGAAAGCCATGATGTCTCTCTCTCATGGGTTGGCCAAATTCTCAGGTAACCTTGCTTGTTATGACCTCATAACAGGCAAGATTCCAGAATGGCTCATCTGGGACCTTTAAGTGGTTTTACTGTATATGGTCAACAAAGTCCTTTATGCACCAGGAATGGACTGGCCAGCATACAATTATAAAAGCATCTAATTTAATAGTTTTCACAGATTTGTCCATCTTCTTGTAAAATTGGTTGGAACTGATTTGTCCATTAAGCTTTGCTAACTACACAAAAATTACCCGTAATTCAAATGGTCATTTTTCAAGTTCTTGGTTTCTATGGCTTTCACGACAAGAAAGAGCGAGCAGCCAATCTGCTGTTCCTGGCTGGGTTACAAAGCCCACTAATTAAAAGTCTGTCCAGTCTGTAGTCCGCCCTTTGCAGACAACTCTTATTGGATAGGAAAGCTCACAGCCCTCTGTTTTGCATTTTGATGTCTTCATCATTGTAATTGCTGGTTAAGTCGCCCTGCATTATTGATGAGCCCATACGGTAAAAACAAACCAAACAATATGCATGCTAAACAAATGCCCTCCAGTGCACAATGCTCACACGGGCCTTCACAGTCTAATAATTCTTACTCGTAGTGTCTTAGAGTTATGCACACAAGCAGTTGCCTTCGGGTGTTTCATAGTTTCTGATTGGGAAAATGCCTGAAGGAGGGTACAGGGAGGCAATTATTCACTGTGTCTACAATTGTGTGTTCCATGCTCCCTTTGGTGCAATATCCAAAATGGCACCTGCTGTGCATAATGTCTTTATCTATGAAGTAAATATATCTGAAAAACAAATGAACAGGCTGATATCTCAGGACTACAGCAGCCCGGACATCAACCAACCAATGTTGGGAGGGTTTTCCTGACCTACAGCCCTTTTTTTCCCTACTTTTAAAAAAAAAAATAAAACAATATTTCATCTTAAGGTCTAATGTACCCAAAAGCAGGTAACTCACACAGCCTTAATGAGATGCTAACCTAAAGTAATTCCATTAATCTGGGTTTCAGAAGAGAATTTTAGTATCTGTGATGGTCTAAATGCTGTTTCAGAAGCCTTCTCACCCTTACAAGAATAATATTCTGGGCGACACACTTATTATATGCGCAAACACTGGCATGGACCACAACTACTGCAGCAAAGTGACACTCTATTTGTGTAAGTGTTGCAATGGATTTGAAACCCCAATGTAAGTTACTTGTCATGCATCCTGTTGGGCTCTGTCTGCCAAGTCAAATTTTTAAATAAAGTGACAGCACAGCTCAGCAAACGGCATGAGCTACTCTTATTTATGCAGAACAGTGGATTAGAGCTGATTGATAATTGTTTATGCCCTTGGCAGTGGTGAATATGTGTATTTCAGGAAAATTCACCAAAGCCAGGGCTACAAAGACAAGGAGGAGTGCTAGCTAGCGTGCAGAAGTGGGTGGTAAGTTTAGAGATGCATGTGATACAGTCTGTTTGGTAAACACAGTGAGCTTCCTCCTCCCATTCTCCCCTCTGCAGAGACATCAAGCATGAGCTGAAGTGTGATAGCACTGACACATAGAAGTCTAAGGTTATATCAAACACAACAACATGCCACTAGTCTTTTTCATCAGAGTGAATATTGGTTACTACCAACTAAGAGAAGGGCCCCAAACCACTTAATATGCAACTCACACTGTATAGCCTACTACTGACTTACAGTTTAGGCTACTTCTACATCAGAGGAAGACATTGTAGTACTATATTTACCTGACAGAGAACGCTGCAGATTCAGAATGTAATCACAAAATATCACAATGAAAACATGGAGTAATCAGACATTAGACTCATGGCAGTGTGCTACACACCTGGCCCGTTATGAGAGCTAATCAGCACCTATCTGCGTTAATAAACCCCCAGAACCGGACTGTTTGTGTGTGTGTGTGCGCAGAGAGAGAGAAAGGAAGAGAGAGAGAGAGAGAGAGAGAGAGAGAGAGAGAGAGAGAGAGAGAGAGAGAGAGAGAGAGAGACGGTGTTGTCTAGTGTCATATGATCAAATTTAACACTTCAGCAGAGGTGCTAATTTCCATATAGACTTTGGCTTTACGGTTAACGGTGAAGTAGGGGTTTTGATTTGCGGCGGTATTTTGGCGACGGTAATGTTTTTAGTGTTAGCAGTAGAATTATTTAACCCGATCCAGGGTGAGTCTGATGAAAAGTGCTGTCTGCCCAGTTCTGCTCTGAGATTTTCTCGCCTTGCACAGTGCTGTGAAGGAATAATCTCTGAGATTACGTGATGTTCTGCCTCTGTTTAGAAGTGGTGAATGTAGGCTCACAGCAACTTTATTTTGATGTAAACAATAGACACTGAAAAGCCAGCGTTACGTAGTGCCTTTTTTCCCCCAACCTTATTCCACACAACAGTCGCAATGTTCCTTTCAGCTAGCCACTCGGGCTCCAGATAAGTGAAGAAAAGTTAATATGGTATATCCAGCAATCATGTAACGTTGGACGTAACGTTGGATTATATCATCTTGTAGTTGACATCAGTAATAAATAATTTCATTTTCGTCCACAAGTTACATAAATAGTTTTAACAAGAGGACAACCAAGGGTCAATGCACACAATGTAGCCACTCTATAGCTATGGCTAAGCCATGTACTCAATGTGATAACAAATATTTTATTTCTATTCCTGTTGTTCATGTACTGTGGTGAATACAGACTGTAACATGATTTCCACGTCTTTGTATTGCTGATAGTCGCTTTCTTGTTGTTATTGTTAACATAAACCATTTTTGACAAGAATTGTGGCTTTACTGACATCTACTGTAGTTTAATAAAGATGCTAGCCCCTCCAGAGACACCCTAACACAGTGGAACATGTACTGAAATGTATGTTTGATTTATCATCAATAAAATGGAGCCTTACAGCCACTTCACACGTCATACTACCATTTCTATGTATTTCTGCTGACAAAACAGCAAACAAAAGGTTTTGTGGTTCGCACACTAGGAGATACTTTCAAACTCTAATGTTCAATATTGTAAACTGCATTGACACATTTAAAATGTACAAGGAAAGCTACTAAACAAAAGTGCACATGTTAATCTATTTTCTGTTACAAGTTAAAAGAAGTAACATATTTGTAAATTTTGTAAAAAATTGTAAATTCAATATTTCCACATTAACACATGTAATACATTAGCCTCTTTATAAATACTCTATTCCAGTCATGCTGTGGCACCTGTCTGCCCAATGTTGTACACGGTCTGATATCAGTTATTGAAAAAGGATAACTTCCAGTTGTGAAGTAACCGTATCTGCTTTTCTATCAATAGCATGGTCTCAGACCAACCTCAAAGGTCATGAGTTGACTCCAAACGTCTCGGTCCCGGTAGGCTTTACCCGTAGCTTTAGACTAGGCCTCTAGGAAACTGTATACTGAGCCCCAGCACTGATCAATGCCTTTTCAGCATGCCCCCACCCAGCACAGGAAACCACATGTGGGCATCCAACTGCCTGCCCCCAATCCATATCTCTCTGTTTATGTATTTACAGCAAATGAAACATTCAGACGGAAAGGACGCTGACATCGATTGGCTTGTGGGTACACTTGAGTGACATTTCATAAATCGAGTTGCCTCGTGAAATAGTAATGACCCGATGCCGATTAGCATTCAACTTTAATATGGTATGATTGATTAGATATTCAAATTTGACTTGGCCAAGGTTAAATATTGAAGACAAGCATAGGAAAATCCCACGATACATAAACTATTGGAGGTTGCCTTTTACGCTGTTTATTGGTCAATGAAAACCATGCTATAAACTGACTTGAGCCTCCCTGCTGATGGGTCATTGTAAAAAGAAATGTGTTGTAATGAAATGAGGTCTGTTTTCTTTGCGAGCTGCTGTGTCTATTTGGTACTTGAGATGGGAAACGCAAACAACCTTGTTGCTTAGTGGAGCTAGTCTTCCCTTCTACTTCTACATACAGTACATTCATTTAGGTAAATAAATATCTAGACATGAATACATTTGGAGAATAAATATTTACTTTTCTAAAGAAAGCAATGTTACGTGCATTCGTGGGTTCTTTGGTCATATCAAATCTGTGTTCATAATGCTTTGCCTAGGGTGCACATGTTGCTTTAAAAAAGCAAGGACACATTGTAGGTAGCACACACTTAGTATTCCAGCCCAGCATGCAGAGAGAGATTGCACCTGTACAAGCTGTTAGGTGATGTCTGTGTCACTTGAATGACCAGTATCTGTAGCCAAGCATTTCCTTGAGGTATGGAATTGGTTGTCTCAGGAAAATCTGATTAGTCACCGCTGACAATGCGGAGACAAGGAAATTACTTTCTTGTGCATATCATTAAAGAAAAATCAATATGACGAACGTGGTGGGGGCCCAAGCTATTTATTGTGGCTGAACTAAGGACAAGGCAGGCTCACTTTGCATTGTCCTCGTGTTATTCCATTTAATTTGTTCTTAAGACATAAAAAACAAACACCAAATGGTTCTGAGAGGGCTCCAGGCACATCCTGCCATTTCCTCCCTTTACCATATGACTGTAAACGTCACCAACTTCTTTCGATTCCAACCTGCGACTTAATTACCTCAAAATAAATTGACTCATGAGGAATGGTGATGACGAACTGACCGAAGAGCCGGTTATTAACTCATCTCACTAAGCCGGGAGAATCGAGTGCTATATGTCAATGAACCGAATCACTCCTGTTTTTTTACCTCATTAGTTATGTTAAGTTAAATGTTAGAGAAGTGAATGTTGCAGGCTGTCACGAGCAGACAGTGCACCAGGCTACTGACCGAGACCGAATGTAACCGTGTAACCGCTCGAGTCTATGTAATCAAACGGTTGTCTAACGGTTCTCTGCAAGTTTGAGTTATTAACCGATCCCAGAAACCTTTATTTCTCGTACATAGAAATTCATAGGCTACATTACGGATGGATATCACATACAAATACAGGTCATGTTATCTCGGTAGTTATGTATAATCTCCCCCCCCCCTCCCCCCAGGCACGTGAACCGGTGACCGAATCTATAGACTCAGTTCACCAACCGACCTGAACAGACTCACGTAAAAGAGCCTGTTGTCACATCACTAATGAGGAAATGCAAGTGGTACTTCAAGGTGAGACCTCCTCACACTTGTGTCCTTAATGCTCTCATTAGCTGCAGGGATTTAAATTCAAGGCTCACACCACAATGTTGCAAGACAGACTAATCTATGGTTTTGTGGTGCTTCAAAAATTCTACGGGTCAAGTAGACGTTTCACTTTTGCAAGTCAAACGTTTTTGTGAATAAGGGCACATCAATTGAAAGGAGGTGTTGATAATTTCATGTTGAGAACTCTTTGAAGTAACTGTGTTTCAATACTGCAGCACAAAAAAGGTCGCACTGTTTTAGATTAAAAACTATCTTCATCAAACTGCCATTTTCCGCCTGTCACAGATGCTGAACAGAGCTTAAATTAATTAAAGTAAATAACAAACAAATAGCATATCATCTACATTATCTATATCCGTCATAAGTTGTGTTACATAAAAGTGGCATTAAAGTGATTTTGGGATGTTTCGGTGCCAAGAACATTTGCTGTTCATTGAAATTTTGGTTTGGACTCTCCAACAACATGAGAAAACATGGGATGGCACGATTAACATTCACCTATTGACAGAAGATGATCTTAAAATAGAGCTGGTGAGTAGGATCCACATTGCTACATGATACTCCATATATATAACATTTTCCATCCAAGCCTTGTCTGTCTAGTATTAACCATTCTCCCAATAAGCGAGGATGGTATTGAAATAGAGCTGGTGAGTGGGATTTAATATCCTTGAAAATTAAGAGTTTGATGCATATGGTGTGTAAAACAAACACTCTCTGATCTCTTGCGTCAGCAGCATCCTTGCCATGCTGTAGCCCAGACAGTCATCCTGCATGCTTCCCAAACAGGCTGTTCTTCATTTCCTCTGCACCCGGTGGGCTACAGGCACACAGGCCACGTCATTCAGCTGACCTGCTGCTGTTTCCTCCCTATGTTTATATCCACATTTATTTGGGCCTATTTATTTTCTGCATTATAAGAGTTAAACTTGCAGCTTGCTTTGACCACACTGACGTTGTCTAAGTGGCAAACCATGTGGCTCCAGCGTGATTACGATAGATCCATTTTAATTGCTTGTAATTTTACAGAATGTTTTTGACGTTGTGAGGCGCCCTGGTAGCTCACCTTGTAGAGCGTGCACACCATGTATCAAGGCTGAGTCCTTGACGCAGAGGCATGTTGGATTGCAGCTCAGGCCCTTTGCTGCTTGTCATCCCCTCTCTTACTTCCCTGCTTGTTCTGTCTCTCTCCAAGCTGTCACTATCCAATAAAGCAGAAATGTGGAAAAGAATATCTTTAAAAAATGAAAAAATGAATGTTTTTGACTTTGTTTTAAACAGTATAGGACACTAGGGCAAATAGGGTGGTTTCAACTTGAACTTAAAAGGTACGTGTAATATTTCTGAATTAAAATGTCTAAAAACAACTTTACCTATGTTATATATTTTGTTGAGTTGTCTACTTACACTATCCCAAATGTTTCCAAAAATGTTTCAACCCAAATATCTGTTATTTTATTTTAATGACACGGGACGTTTCATTTAGTCGCCTGTCAGTGGTCATAAAACCTTTGACCCCTCTAGTTCCTCTAACTTCCGTCAAAACACGGGAACCCAGATGATACGTTCGAGAGTAATGGTAAATCATACAATGTCACAGAAAGAATAATACTCACCGCAACCGTAATACAGGTTGCTTTCTGTCACATTGCATCGTTTTGTAATTGATTAAATGCTACTTACAACACAGTAATACAGCAGAGACCTAATGTATTGATACATGTAAATTTCGATCAATCCAGCATAACGTAATGTGCTACGTTGACAAGTAGCTCATGCTAATTCTTGGTGGGGTACATTATAAGGTTACAACAAGTTTCGACACGCCCACCAAGTTATTTTGAGTATAATTGTTTTGACCAAGGTAACATTAAACAGCACTGGGCTAACCCACGATTACGTTCGCCAGCTGTGTAGACTAATCTAATGCTAATTTAGCCAACTATCGCACCCTGGTTTTTTCTGCCTCACTCCCCACCGCTAAGGGATTTCAGTCGGAATGAGAGCGGCAACAGCCCCAGGGCCATGACACATCCACAGTTAGCCAGCAGCCTGCCATTATTATGCCATAACTTACAGAAATCCAAACCCAGCCCACACAAATTCCAGTGCCGGGTGATAACGATGCTAAAGGCAATAACAGAGGGTTTTCATTATTCGTCGGGGAAACAGACCATATTGCCCCAGGTGTCCGAGTCTGGCCGGCCGCGGTGTGAAATTCTCCCCCTTTTAGCGTTTAGCAGTCTTTTTTACAGTTAACTTGACCAACAAATGGTGACCATCCTGCAGCAACAACGGTTAACTTTAGACACCAAAATGACGACGGAGAATTCCGGTAGCAACACCGGATACTCTCGACGGCCAGCCCCAGCCGCAAAGTAAGTCTCATAGTCTCAAGTACCATACGTCATCTTGTAAGATTAAGATGACATCATAGACAAGGCAGGGAAACTGTCAGAAAGAGGACTGACTATAATAGAGAGCTTGTTCTTGGAAAAGGGAAAGAGTTCATCCTAAAGATTAATTGGTTTGAGAGAAAGGTACCATGTTTCTGAGTTCAAGGTATGACATTTAGAGCCAACAAGGGAGTGAACTTCATTATTAAGATTTATGAAAATGATTCAGGTAGAAAATTCCATTCACCCTTCCTATTATTAATTCCATCTTAAAAAGCAAATTGAATTAAGTGGTGCATTATTCTCTCTAATTATGATGTCCATATTAGTTCTTTAGAAAAAGTGACTGATGCTGAGTAAAAGAGATGCAAAACGCAAAGCACTCTAACCTAACAAAATGGAAAATGAATCAGCTTTGTACCGGTAACTCTTTGGTATTCGAGTAATACCACATAATTGAAGAAGGAAGCTCAGGCTATAGAGTTGTCTTCCTCAGCACAGTCTTGTTTGTTTCTGTAAAGCCAGCTCTGGCCATTAGTACACAGGGGAGATGAGGAGTTATTGAACCATTATTGATTGTGCACTAGGAAAGTCTAGTGATTTATATATAGTCCTTTTCCAAGGTAAGCAACCAATAAGTATCAGAATGGCTGAATTCTATACTTCTGTTATTGTAATTATGACAGTTTATCATTTCCTTACTTTTAGAGATTGCATTTCAGCAGTGGGCCAAAGAAAATGGGTCATCAATCGAAAAAGCTGCAATCTTCCTATTTTGTCTTGTATCTAATGCTCTACTAGCACGTGCACAAGCACACACGTAGCAGAGGTTGCGTTGCTTTCTCGTCTGTCATTTGTGACAGACAGGGTTGTGAAAATTCTGTCATAATCTAATATCGCTCGTCATTTTAATTCTAATGTTTTAATGATAAGACATATTTGAAAGCAATGCATTTTAATCCATTTTTATTTTTTATAATTAAGATACAGACACACGTCCAAAATACACTCCACTGTCCGGAATGCCTGTAACAGGTGTAACCAGTCTTCTGCCAACCATACTCGTATGTTCTGGTCTTGGCCTAAATTAGCTACTTTTTGGAGGAGCATTTTTGACACCCTGATCAGAGCATACGATCGCACTATCCCCCCTGATCCTTTGTCAGCCATTTTCGGCATTTCCTCTGACGCTAACCTCCCTGTTGCACTAAGGCAGGCCCTGGTGTTTACATCTCTGCTAGCCCGGAGACTGATCTTGTTCAACTGGAGGCTATCCTGCCCCCCCCACACACGACCATTGGATTAAAGAGGTGCTCGACAATTTGAAGCTTGAGAAGCTCCGATATTCTATGAAAGGCTCTATTGCGACATTCCTAAGGACATGGAACCCTTTCCTAGAACTCGTTGACTTCCTCAGTTTATCTCCTGACTTGGAGGTCTGAGCTCCTTCTGGACTGCTCTACTTGACGCTAGCTGCTTTATTTTAATAATAAGCATGACAACTACAGCCAATATGTCTGCTTTAAAATGTTTAAGATTGACCTAACATTCACTAAAATGCGCTTGGAAATGCTCTTGTATGACATAGCTTCATAATTTGTGCGCACACACGCACACGCACACACACACACACACACACACACACACAACAGTAGGTCTGTTTTACTCTTATTATGATACAGTATAGAGTATGAGTGATGGTGATGGCAATTAAAACCATTATTTCCTGGATATGGCGTGTGAATGATAATGTTTTACAATGTCAAGACCCCAAGCCAGCATTATTTTCTATCAGACCTTATTCAGTGGAAGAAGCCAAAATCAACTTAGATTCATTTTGGGCCATATTTGCCTTAATTTGCCATCTGTCCTTGTTTAGAAGGGGGTATCTGGACTCAGATGAGAGCGTCTACAAATCTTCCTCAAAGTCCTGCTTTCAAAGTCCTGGAAGGCCCAGAGAGGACTGACATGTGGGGGGGTTGATGTGCAAGAAATTACCATTCACACAAAAACCAGCAGACATTCTCTTTCCCTCTCTGACTCAACTTTGTTTTTATTTAACAGTTGATATCTATGTAATCATGCAACTAGGGATGCACCGATCCACATTTTTTCACTTCCGATCCGATCCCGATACCTGAATTTGGATATCGGCCGATACGGATACTATTCCGATACCAGAGCTGTTTGCTTTAATATTATTATTATCATTATTGTTGATTTTATATGATGCTGAAATAAACTCCTCTCAACGGGCAAGTATGATATGGACGTACGTATGCATGTATGTCCCAAAAGGCCAGAAAAGGAAGTCAGAAAAACAGGAAAAATCTCATTCTGAAAACAGATATGCAACTGTAAGGGTTTCAAATTGACTGTCATGTAAATATTTATTACATTCCCAAAATGTCAAATACTTGAGTCTTGAAATATAAGAAAAGTGCAAGTGTAAAAATCTCTCTCTCTCACACACACACACACACACACACAATCAATAAAACAGTGTGTGAACAGCGCAAATCAAGCACACTGGCTCTTGTAGCATCAACAAATCAACGTTTTAAAATGTCAAATATCTGAAATATAAGAAAAGTGCAATAACTGTAAACATCTTACACACACACTTAGTTACACACACACACACACACACACACACACCTCTGTTTTCACGGCTGCGCAGCGGCTGCTCTGAAAAAGCGGCCGTCGGGACACGATCAGCGGTCTCTGGGGGACGCAACAACGGGGAAATGAAACGCCACAAGCCAGCGACAACACCGGCAGACAGACGATTGTGAAAGTCCTGTTTTGTTTTTGCATGTTGCTGTCTTGCTCTGCTGTGTTTCCAGTGTTAAGTATTTCCAAACAGCGGACACACAGGATAGCATCGAGCTAGCCACAATGCTGCTCATGCTACTAACCTGCTAGCTGGCTGCAAACTGCGGAATGGACTTCCTGAGCGGGGACGTGTCTCATAACTCTGTGTCTCATTGAGCCGCGCCTCCGTTCAGGAAATGTACTCCACAGTTTGCAGCCAACCAGCAGACCAGCCAGCAGGAATCACTTTTGGAGCAATTTCAGCAGACAACGTTAAAGTGCAGACATGGCTCGTGGTATCGGAAATCTCCGCAGGTTGGATCGGGAAAATCCGATACCCGAATTTCGCTGGTATCGGTCCCGATACCGATACTGGATCGGATCGGCTCCATCCCTACATGCAACCATTAATCGGTTTTTCACCAGCATTTTCACCAGCAACATTCACATGCATCATTTAGCAATCGCATATTATCAGCAGCTTAAACTCTCTTTTAACCACATTATCACATGTACCTCTAACACACAAACGCAAGCACACAAAAGAGAAGCAATGACAAAAGGTCTGTGCTGAAAAATTGACTGGTTTCTATTTTCGAGTTTCAAGGTGATCACTGTCGTGGAGACATCAGGTTTCTTATTACTTGGCTTAACAGGCTCCCTTATTAAGGATTCTGGTTGGAAGCATCTTCTCCGAGAATCCTAATTAGTGTGACTTTAACAAAAGACAGAGGATTGTGCCATCTGCCTCACATAACGAGGATTCCTCACTAATTAAAAACACCTAGGAGAGCAGTTAGAAAGTAATACCTGGTTAGGTTTGTAAGGTTAAGAAGATGTAATGAACATGAAAACGAGTAATACTGCTATAAGTTCCTCCTTTAGAATGGCAGCCATTGTCTCTTTAGGGAAACGTGTGCATGACAAAAACATTTTTCCTCTTCCTGTTTGGTTGTTAAACACCTGAAATAGACAGACAGACAGAATAATACTTGTGGTGATAGTTACACCAATACATGCAATTCCAAATACTGATGTATAGTATAGTACATTAAGTTTATATATAGTTAAACATTAAATAGGACTGCACCATGTTTTAGGTGTTGGCCCATTGGTCAGTTTGCCCAATATGTGGGCAGAGGAATTTCACATTATAATTTGCTGGTTAATGGAAACAAACAGAAAGGTTGGTATAGTTCTTCAAATCAAAAACATTATACTGGTATGGGATTCTGCAGTTAGTTTTACTGTACCTCTTTATAAAATGCCATTGTTTTTCCTGAATCCAGATTACAATCTCTGATAAAGTTTTACATTTACAAGAATTATTCAATTATTGTTAAATGTGGTACCTGGGCACCCGGATTGCTCAGTTGGTAGAGCGGGCGCCCATATATAGAGGTTTACTCCTCGACGCAGCGGGCCCGGGTTCTACTCCGACCTGCAACCCTTTGCTGCATGTCATTCCCCCCTCTCTCCCCTTTCATGTCTTCTGCTGTCCTATCACAATAAAGGCTGAAAATGCCCAAAAAATAATAATAATAAAAAAAAGTTCTTTAAATGTGGTACCTGCATATTCCATTAATTTATTTACAACACAAAGGGAGCTAAAAAAAATCAATTACTTAAGCATAAGACTGGAGTCCATTTAATGGTTGTATCTTCAAATGGTGAACTGTCACCTTCCCAACTACTCGTAACCATTCAAATAATGACAAATGCATGTATAAAGGTCTATGTACACAATACACAGGTCCCAAAAAGATTGTACTCAGTGAAGCGCAAAGACAAATTCTGTAAGGCCTTAATTGATAGTTGATGCTAAAAACCGTTCCACTTGAGAAGATAATTTGTTAGAAATTAATTTGTCACAGTGTTCAGTCCTCTGTGCATGTCAAGATAAGGGAAAAAAGAGGGTCAGTAACTGTCGGGCCACAACAGCGTCCAATTCCACTCAATTCTACATATGTCTGATAGGATGAAAGGAAGGGAAATAAATCTGACCATTAAGTATTTTGTTGATAAATAAAGGTACACATGAGCATGTGCTTTACTTTGCTGCTGTTAAGTGCACTGACTATAAACTAAATAGATTTGCATTGCCATTCCTTTTAAAATATTGTAATAGCTGTCATTTTCAAAAGGCACTTTTCCTTTGAGTTATATTTTATTCTGGCTTAAAGTTAAATCCATGACTGTCCCACACACACACACACACGCACACACACATGCACACACACACACACACACACTTATCTCTACCATACACTGCAAATGCCCTCCAGACACAGGATTCATTTGAGCACATTCATTACCTTTTAATTGCCTCTAAATTGCAATGTGACCCATCACATCAATAACACTATCTTCGTAACAGGAGAAATGAACCTCAGCTGGGTTACACTGTGTATGCAGTGTTTCTGTGTGCATGCAAATAATTATATGTATGATGTATGTGTGTGGGATTGGGGTTTTCAAGTGGAGCAGTTTCATTTGTGAAGCAAAGAGGACAAGGTGTGTGCAGAGTACAAACAGTAGCGGGTGCTTTGTGCTCTAAGCTGAAGTAGTCTGTGACTTTTTAAAGGGGTGGATATTACCACGATGAAGGTGAATCAAAATGTGGTTCAATTTAATCCCTTCTGATTACACACTGTTGTTCCCTACCTAAGCTTGCCAGCAATGTTGATCTTAGACATCCCCCCTGACCTTCAGTCTGCACAGAGGTGGCATCCTGCTGGCTGAAACCTTTATACAAGAACATTTGATTAAAACAGCATAGCCAAACACCAAGAATCAATCAATATTATATTTGGCATATTCTTACCAGCATGCCAGAGAATATAATATGTTGAACCCAGATAACTTCTGCAGAGTTTGTACCTGAGTAGAGTCATAATAATAAATAAACAAACAGCTCTATCTGGGTGGTGGAGGGAGCTGTGAAGCAAGAAGTTAATTCCACATAACCAGGTCTCTGATATACCTTTACGTGAACTCTTTCGGTACAAAACAGTACACTGAGCTGAAATGGAAACACTGCTGCAATCTTTTTATAGAGTCTATTGGCGCTTTTACATTACATGGTACCTGCTCGACTCGTCTTGACTCTACTCGCCTTTTTTGGTTTTCCAAAAAAGTACCTGGTACCTGCTAACAAGTACTTTTTTAGTACCACCTCAGTCGAGGTTCCAAGCGAGCTGAGGTGATCCCAAAAGGTGACGTGAAAGCGACAGACGGGGGTGTCCTGAACAAACTCGCCATTTTTAAATAGTTTAGTCAGCTGTGTCTTTTTTTTGCTGCCTCCAGCTTCATTTGAAACAAAATGTGTCTTCTGGCTGTGGCAACAACAACACACATTCGACGTTCTGTGTGTGTGTCGCGTTAGGTCACGGCAGTTTACTGCGGTGCCGCTATAAGACGACCAGCCACGCTTAGGTGGTACTAAAATCTGCACAGTGCGTCAAGGCGAGTCGAGGCGAATGGAAAAACAGCATATGGCTGCAACATATGTTGTAAGGTTTAAGCAGATGTTTTTTTCGGGGGTAAAGCCATTCACTTTACCGACAGTATTGACAACAGATAAAGCCACTGTGTCTTGAGAAGCAAGCTTGTTGTTTTACTGTTCACTTTTGACTCACTTTACATTATCTTTGCTATCTCTTTTTCCTCTGCTTTCCCCACAGCTGCTACTCTCCGTTACCGCTCGCTCTCCTCCTTGTGCGACCACATGGGCACTGACGTCACTTACTTTAGGCACACTGCCATTCTCTTTCTAACGCTACTCTCGTAAGGAGTTGCATTCTCAGTACTTCCATTGGTTGCGGTTAACCGCCATACTGCAGTGATGAATTCTTCTTCACCACAGTGAGAAAAAAACTATACCGTCACAGCCCTAGTTGTAATCATGGTTAACTAAACATGACTTCTTCATTACTTCATCATGTTTGTGGCACTTAATAAAGTAAAAAAATAAAGTGCTGACCTGGTCCATCTTTAGTATTGATCATAAGATATGATTAATGTTGGCATAAAATTAAATGTATTAAGAATTAAAGGAGTGGATTGGCAAAATGATACTGAGGTTAGTGCTGGGCGGTATACCGGTTCACACCGAATACCGGTGTATATTTTCATTATGATATGAATTTTTAATATACCGCCCTACCGGTGTATTTAGCTGTGAATATATCAGTAGGAACCCTTCCTCCATGTATGTGTCTGACATTACCAAAAATGAAATATTGGAGATTGTGAATGGCTTTAAAAATAAAAGGTCAAAAGATTGGACAGATATTGATATGAAATTAGTTAAAAATATAATCCATTTTATATTAGATCCTTTGACTTATATTTTCAATTTGTCCTTTGAATCTGGCGTGTTTCCAGATCAGATGAAAATTGCTAAAATTATTCCAATTTATAAGAGTGGTGACAGTCATTTATATTCAAATTATAGACCAATTTCATTATTATCCCAATTTTCAAAAATACTGGAAAAACTTTTTCTGAGGAGGCTTGATAGCTTCATTGAAAAGTCGATGATATTAAGTGACGATCAATATGGATTCAGGAGCGGTCGATCGACTTCGATGGCAGTTATTAAATTAGTTGATTATATAGCATCTGCATTGGACAAAAAGTATTTTACTTTGGGAGTTTTTGTTGATCTAAAAAAAGCCTTCGATACCATAGATCATAAATTGTTATTGAACAAATTAGAACAGTATGGTTTTAGAGGCCGTGCTTACTCATGGTTAGAAAGCTATCTTGACCATAGATACCAGTATGTACATTTTAATGATCATCAATCAGAAATGTCTGAAGTAACTTGTGGGGTGCCCCAGGGATCTTTGATTGGTCCCAAGTTGTTTATTTTATATATTAATGATATCTGTAAGGTATCCGACTTGTTAAAATCTGTTTTATTTGCGGATGACACAACATTGTATGCATCCGGAGATAATCTGCATCAACTAATTACTGATGTGACCAGAGAACTATCCAGAATCAAGCGATGGTTTGATCAAAATAAACTATCACTTAATCTAAATAAAACCAAATATATTATATTCAGCAATCGCAAAATTAAAACCAGCATGAGCCTAAAGATTGATGATGTGGTACTAGAAAGGGTAAATGAAAACAAATTTCTTGGAATAATATTAGACCACAAATTATCCTGGAAGCCACACAGTGCTCATGTTCAATCAAAAATGTCCAAAACAACAGCCATATTACATAAAACCAAGTATTTTTTAAATAAGCCATCCCTGTATATTCTGTATTGTTCTCTTATTGTTCCATACTTTTCTTATTGTGTTGAAATATGGGGGCATGCTTACACCACAAACATAAAACCTATTTTTATTTTACAAAAAAAAGCAATAAGGATAGTCAATCATTCACCGTATAATGAACCAACCAACTCAATCTTCTGCAAATTTAAAGCAATTAAATTTTTCGATCTAGTTAGTCTATATACCGTTGTATTTATGTTCAAAGTATATAGGCAATTATTGCCTGAAAATATACTATGTTTGTTTGAAAAAAGGGAACTGAAATATAACTTAAGAGGAGAGAACATATTTAAAAAACAAATGGTTCGAACAAACTTTAAAATGAAAACCATTTCGGTTAAAGGAGTCGACTTGTGGAATGGTCTCACCGATGATCTTAAGAGGAGCAATTCCATTCATTACTTTAAAAACCAGTTTAAAATATTAATTTTCGAGAAATATATGGATGCTTAAGAAAAATTGTCCAAGATAAGTTTATAATTGTTGCGCATAAATTTAAATAACACAAGTAATAATCAAATTTTTGTATTTATGTGCATATGTGTTTATATATGTATATATATGTGTAAGTATATGAGTATATATGTAGCATGTATATATATATGTATGTGTGTATGTATACATATGTGTATATTTAATTTATTTTTTTTTTTTTTAAATTTCGATGGGTAGATGTTGTTTTCTAAATAGGGTAGGCGTAATAAGCCATGGCTTCAGCCTACACCTTTTCGGTTACCCCTATGTTTGTAATGAATTTGTTGTACATACATTTTGTTCTACATTTAGTAACCGAATAAACCTACCTACCTATTTGGTTACTCAACGTTCGGAACGCTACACTGCGCCGCGCGACACTGTTTCAGACGGACCCTTTTCAATGTAACACGCATGGTGCGACTGCCGGAGGTGTGGTGAGGGTAAACAGTGATGTTCTGGTGTCACACACACACAGAGCCATAGAGAGAGTGAAGATGGATAGAATAGACATTGAAAGTTCCGAAATCGAAGCTGCAGAACTAGTAAAACATGATGACACAGAACAACTAAGAGGAGCTGTGTCTGTTGTTACCTGTCGGGCTAACTGTAGTTGTCGTGCTAACTGTAGTTGTCGTGCTAACGTTACTGCCGTGCTAACGTTAAGACCTGTCACTTCAAGCATGCAGAAGAGCAACACAATGAACAAAATAACAATCCACCTACGGTCCCGTCGAGAAAGACGGGTCAGAGCGATGATTAAAACACTGGATTTAAGATGTCTCGCCTCGATGAAATACTTCCGCCAACCTACTAACGTTATTCAAACACCTGAAGCAGGCTGACAGCGGAGCTACAACTAGCATTACCTGTGGTCAAGGTAGTGTTTAAACAGCAATCTTTAATTTAATTTAATTTTTTAATTTAAGTTTATTTTACTACTTTGTATTTTGCACAATAAAAAAATTGCTTAGATTCTGTAACTGTGTCATGCATTCTCCTTCATATAACGTTATATAATGTTGTGGAGCCAAGCAGACATTGAAACGTTTCATTTAATATTCTGACAGTACTGAATACTGACAGTAGAATACGCCATTATAAACCAAATGTAAAGATCCAGTCAAGCAAAAGAAAGAAAATACCGTGATATACCGTGAAACCGCCAGAATTAAAAAAAATACCGTGATATAGATTTTTGGTCATACCGCCCGCACTAACTGAGGTCACTACATTGACACAATGCCCACCCAAATAGGATATTTATGACTTACGTTTTACTAACTTCTAAGTGTCGGAATACCAGAAATGTTTTTTTATTTGACACACACAAATGATTGCTGCATATGCCACCATTAATCATATCTTATGTCAATGTTAAAGCAGGTCAGCACTTTATTTAAAGGGCCACAAACATGATGAAGTAATAAAGAAGTAATGTTTAGTTTATCATGATTACAACATTACAATTCAGTTAATTTAGCCTATCACTTTAACTACAGATTTACCTATGAGGACAACATGAACATCATTAATATATCAGAAATCATGTTTATATTGTTGGAGCTGTACTGGGCCGCTGGCGGGGAAGGTGGCTGTCTCTCCCCTCCATGAAGTACAGCTGAGCTGACAGTGCGTACTGCACAGCGAACTCAGAACAGCAAAGTATGTGACAAATTCTAAAAAGTTACAGACTATTTGTTTCTTAATAGGCATACATAAATCACAATCATACTAGGCTAAATATAGGCTACCATTTGGGCCTGCACGGCGGCAGGAAAATGACGCAGAGATGTAAGACACCGTGTCTCTACCTCACGATGATTTTGGTATACAAAACGTAGATTTGCGCTCTGGAGTTCGGCTGATAAACTCTGCCCTGAGAACCTCAATATCCAGATCATCCAAAATGTCTTTGTGGACGTGAAGCAGCGTGGCATGTGAAAGTCTACTCTGAGTGATAGTGCTACAGAGCCAGGTTTTCAGGCGGCAAAGAGCTGAGAAAGACCTTGGAGCCAGCAGTAGACATTGGTAAACAGAAGCACACGTGGATCAGCTGCTCCACCTCGCTGAAGAGATCAGCTGTTCCACCCCGGTGAAAAGCCCTCTTGTTACTAAAATGATCCCTCTCTTCATCCCACACCCCAAACATGACATACAAAATGCCGTGGAACAGAAACAACAACCAGAAATATTTATAAGCGATCATTTTATTGTCATCACAGTTTGCTGACAGGGGGTGCTGCAGCACCTCCAGCACCCCTACTTCCCGCGCCCCTGGGCTAGTCCACACAGCATTCCGAAACGTGCTCTGGTTTATTGGAATTTCTTTAACCCAATCACAATCGTCATGGACCTGTGGGAAACACTGCAAATATTGCAGGTTAGGCTGGTTGTATGAACATTAAAACTACTGTACTGATGCTACTACTACCAACACCTCTTACACTGCTAACAACGCTGTGATTGTATTGTTTATTACATTGAATACTAGCACTACTGCTATACGCTTTTTTGACTGAAGATATTTGGATATGTCACAGAAGGAAAAGCAAAGGTGTAAATAATCAAATTAATTATGAATGAACTGCATGCTGACTCACTGTCACAACAGCATGACTTACTGGGAGCCTTAGAACAAACTGCTGTTAAAAAAAAGCATTCCTGCTGATGCTATTACAGTTATTAAAACCAGTACTCCTGCTGCTTGTGCAACTGCTGCAAATACCTTTATTACTACTTCTACTACTTTTTGTTCTATTGCTGCTCTTACTATTGTCATGGTACCAGGTCGTCATTTGTCATTTTTGACATTTGATTGTCTCAAGAGGGCCGGTCTTACGTTATATGAGCCTAGAGTGTCATGCTTCCAAAAAGCGCAACTGTTTTTGTTGAGCCCATGATGGAAAATGAATGATAATCCTCACTACTACTACCTGCACCGTGACACTAATACTGCCACTATTACACATAGTACCTGCTATTAATGTTACTATTACAGCTATTGGTACAACTATCGCTCAAATACTGCTACTACTTCTGCTATTACATACCATTAACAATGCTACCTTTGCTGATATCAAAGCTACAACTACAAATACATCTACTAGTGTTACACATAATCCAGAAAACTGTAAAGTTAGATTTTTATGAGAAAAAAAAGTCAGTTTTTGAAGAATACATCATCAATATTCAGAATAATTTCTCACTGAAATATACAATAATGTACACAAAGAAATCTATCAGCTATCAGTAGTTATCACTGGTCATAGTTTGAGTAGACAGGCTAATGAATGCCCTTTCAATAGCTCCAAACAATACAGTGGTGTTAGGAGGAATACAGTGAACTTTGTAGGTGTGTGTTAGGTCACTACTCAGTTACTTTAATCCACCCACCCACACATGCCTTTGACAGAAAATTCAACCGTGGCTAATATCTCAACTGCACCAATCAGACTA